>PVKU01001126.1:16180-283354 GCA_004027475.1 Anoura caudifer | reverse complement strand
GGGAGAACTTCCCCATTCTGGTAAAGGAAATAGACTTCCAGGAAGTCCAGGAAACTCAGAGAGTCCCAAAGAAGTTGGACCCGAGGAGGAACACACCAAGGCACATCATAATTACATTAGCGAAGATTAAAATGAAGGAGAGAATTCTAGAAGCAGCAAGGGATAAGGGGACAGTCACCTACAAAGGAGTTCCCATCAGACTGTCAGTGGATTTCTCAAAAGAGACCTTACAGGCAAGAAGGGGCTGGAAAGAGGTATTCCAAGTCATGAAAATCAAAGACCTACAATCCAAGATTGCTCTATCCAGCAAAGCTTTCATTTAGAATGGAAGGGAAGATTAAGTGCTTCTCAGATAAGGTCAAGTTAAAGGAGTTCATCATCACCAAGCCCTCATTATATGAAATGTTAAAGGGACTTATCTAAGAAAAAGAAAATAAAAAAATATGAACAGTAAAAAGACAGCAAACTCACAGGTATTAACAACCACACCTAAAACAAAAGACAACTAAGCAAACCACTACAACAGGAGCAGAAACACAGCAATGGAAATCACATGGAGGGTTAGCAATAGGGGAGTAGGAAGAGGAGAGAGGCGGACAAGGTACACAGAACAAGTAGCACAGACGGTGGGTAGAAAATAGACAGGGGGAGGGCAAGAATAGTGTGGGAAATGTAGAAGCTAAAGAACTTATGACACATGGGCATTAACTAAAGGTGGGGAATGTAGGTGGGAGGGGGTGTGCAGGGTGGAGGGGAATGAAGGGGGGAATATGGGACAATGGGATTATGTAATAGCATAATCAATAAAATATAATTAAAAAATAAAAGTATTGGCTCTGGCGGTTTGATTTGTTCTTTCATTTGGGATATTTTTATTTTTTGTTTGGTCACACCTGTTACATATAAGGGGCAGAGCCTTAGGTGTTCACCAGGGCAGGGCAACCCAGTCACAGAGTTGTGACGCTATATATGGGGGGCAGGGTCAGAGAGGGAACAATGGCGCTTGCTCCACTCTCTCTAGGATTTCAGTCCCCTCTGTGAGGCTGGGAGTCTCTCCCGGCACCTCAACCTCCACAGGTGTTTTCAATTACTGCTTTTAGGCTTTATTTCCTGGCGCTGGGGCCCTGTGTTGCACAGTCTGTCTCGCTGCCCATTTCGCCTGGTTTATCTGCATGCGAATGTGTGACCACGGTCAGCCGCCTTGCATGCCTCGCTGGGTCTGCTCATTGCCTCCCCGCACCTGGTAACTGCTGCCTGTGCTCCTGGGATGTGGCCAACCGCCGCCTGTGCATCCGGGACCACTAGCCACTGCTTTTTCCTGCCGAGATCCTGCTCCACCGGCCGCCAAATCTGCCCCTCTTACCGGTCTGGGTGAATCGTTGTCAGACTTCAGTACAATTCAATTTTCTATCTGTTCTGGTTGTTTTTTTGTTTCTAAATTTTTGTTGTCCTTAATTTTGGTTGTGAGTGGAGGCACAGTGTGTCCACCTATGCCTCCATCTTGGCTGGAAGAAATCTAATTCTCAAATTTTGACAATATGAGGAGCATTTTTATTCAAGAAAATTGTCCGACCCTCAGTAATAAGCTTTGTGGCATTTTTAACTTTCCCTGTTTCCATCCCCTTATCCTAACCTCTGGGGTAGACTTGAAAATCAGCAGTCTTTAAATCATTGTAGCTGTGAAAACCATCAATCTTGCAGCCAATGAAGGAGGCAGAATGGGTTTGGGGCATCCAACACCTCACGAACAGAGAATTGTCACTATTTAATCTGTTTGACAGCTCCCTAGAAAAGCCCCTATCACAGGATTATTTTTATTTTACCTGACTCAGAGCTTACTCTACTTCCAGGTGTTTGTCGAAAGAAATCATCAGCGACTATTTAAGAGTATAGCTGCCTGAGGCAGTAATACCAGTTGTGGCAGACAAAAGGCTGACCAAAAAACCTGAAAGGAAAATCTGAGGAATGAGCTGTCTAAGGGGGGCTTTGCAAAGGTCGAACCCATTCCTGGCAGCTCAGAGGGCCATGCACATGTGCAGAGTTATGTGCATGCCCACAAAAGACCTGACAAAGTCCTAATCTTTTACCTCTGCCTGACCTTGAGGATCTGCTCAAACAGGAAGTAAAAGCTAAGGCAGATTTGTAAATTTTCAGAGCACTGAGGGTGTTACCCAAAACACACAGTCCCTGGCAAAGGGTGGGATACTTACTGGTTGAAGGCATTTAAGGAAAGCTCTATCTGATAATTAGCTGATTTCCATGGCCATACACAACAAATAATACAGACTTCACAAGATTAGTGCAGGACAGTTGCTAAACACACAGCAGCAGCAGCAGCAGCAGCAGCAACAACAACAATAACCAGAAACAACAATAAAATTTGGGGTATGAATTTGATTTCCAGACTGAAAATGTCCTGTTTTTTTTTTTTTGTTTGTTTGTTTTTTTTTTTTTTTTTTTTGCCCTTGTTCATGTGGCTCAGTGGGCTGGGCATTATTCCACAAAGCAAAAGGTCACTAGTTTGATTCCCAGTCAGGGCACATGCCTGGGTTGCAGGCTAGGTCCCTAGTAGGGGGTGCATGAGAGGCAACCACACGTTGATGTTTCTCTCCCTCTTTTTTTCCCTCCCTTCCCCTCTGACTAAAAATAAATAAATAAAATCTTTTAAGAAAATGTCCTGTTTCCAACAGAAAATGATGACACTCAAACAGGAAAGAATGGGTCATTCACAGGAAATAAAATAGTCCATAAAAACTGTCCCTGAGGAAGTCTAGGTATTGTACTTACTAGACATAGACTTTAAATCAGCCATTATATATATATACAATGAACTAAAAAAAAAAAAAAAAACACATCTATGAAAGTATCAGAATTATGTCTCACCAAAACTTTTAAAAGATTTTATTTATTTATTTTTAGAGAGAATAGAAGGGAGAGAGAAACAGATGGAGAGAAACATTGATGTGAGAAACTGCTTGGTTGCCTCTTGTATGCACCCCGACCGGGACTGAACCCACAATCCAGGCATGTGCCCTGACCGGGAATCAAACCAGTGACCTTTGCTTTGTGGAATAATGCCCAGCCCACTGAGCCACACTGGTCAGGGCATGTCTCACCAAGTCTGATGAAGACCCAATGCAGTACCAAGAAAAATTCCAATAGAGTTGCAGTTAGGACTTGCTAAGGTGTTCTAAACTGATGGGGAATAGCAAAGGACTAAGAATATACAAGACACTCCTTAGGAAGAAGACTACATGGGTGGGCAGAGGTTCTGGTGCATTATTTTCTTAGATAAAAATGTATTATAAAGTTGTGACTATGTGTATCGTTGCAGGTTAGATAAACATAAGTCAGCGGAAACAGGTCTACATATACATGGGAATGGTTTATGAGAGAGGTGGCATTACAGATCAGTGGGGATGGGGGAGCACATTCAATAAAATGGTGCTGACACAAGCGATTATCCACACTGCTTTGTATTGCTAAATAATATTCCAGTGTATGGATTTACCATAATTTAAACATTTACTTTTGATGGACATTTGGGCTTTTTCCAGTTTGGGGTTATTACAAATCAATCCGCTATGATCATTCATGTACAAGCCTTGGCATGGATATATGCTTTCATCTCTCTTGGACAAATACCTAGAAGGGAATGGCTAGATTATATGGTAGGCATGTGTTTAACATTTTAGGAAACTGTTAAACCATTTTCCAAACTGGTTGTATTATTTACATTCCCATCAATATGTATGAGTTCCAATTGTTCCATATCCTTGCTAATATTTTGTGGACCAAAAAAGGGGCTCTATAATTAATCTTACCAAAAGTAACCTCAGGCCTATAACTTCCCTAGTAAAAGGATGTTTTTGCCTTAAGCAAGCCCTGCCCATTGTTTCTGTGCATGTAAGTTAATGCATCTTTGAAATGCTTTTTTCCCCCAGAGCCTTCAGGAGGGTAACCACCCTCAAGAGAGCAGGTAATCCTGTTACTGATCCTGTAAGCCAATCATAGGAATTTTCCTGTCTTGCTTTCTCTACATTCTTCCTTATTCCCTTCTTAATTCCCAATGTATAAAAGAAACTGCAAACTCATTCTGGGAAGCATTTTTCTCAGTTTTTTGAGATCTCGTTTCCAGGTGTGCCCTCTGTTGGGCTCCAATAAACTCTAAGAAACTCTTAGAAACATTTTCTACAGGTTTGGGCATCCTAATGTTGACAATTTAGTATTATCTTTAAATTTTTTTTAACCCATTCTACTGTGTGTGTAGTGGTGTCTACTTGTGGATTCACTTTGCATTTTCTGGGTAGCTAATCAGATCAGACATCTTTTTTATTTGCCACCTGCTTTTATGTATAATAATGTCCCAAACTGTAGAATATTTTTATTAGAGTTTGTTTGATCCAAACAGAGGATATGCCTGGAAGAAAGATCTCAATAGACTGAGAAAAATGGTTCACAGGATAACAGTTTGTGTTTATTAATGCATTTGAAATCAAGGAGGGAGCAAGACTACATGAATGTATGGGGAAAATAGGCAGGGAAATATCTATGATTCGATTACAACATAGTTGTGTGCTCTCTTGAGGGTGGTTACCCTTCTGAGAGGTCTTGGAAAAAAGGCATTTCAGAGGTGTGTTAACCTAGATGCACAGAAACAACAGACAAGACTTGCTGACAGCAAAGATGAGCCTTTTACTGAAGACATTATATGTCTGGGGCGTGACTACCAACTATGACCTGCCCAGTTAGGAATTTATAATCAGTTCACCCTGTAAGGTTACTTTCCCTAGAATCCCTCTCCCTGTTTTCCCCCACAGGTCTATGATCCATTTTCACTTATTTTTGTGAGGTATGGATCCAAAGTTCTGTTTTTTAGTTGTCATTTTGCTGTTTTTACATATGGCTATCTAGTTGTTCTAGCAATATTGTCTCTTTGTCAAAAATCAATGGACTATTTGTGTGTGGATATACTTCTTTTTCTTTTCATTTTTTCTTTTTTTTTCTTATTTATTGAAATATATTTGATGTATAACTTAGTATAAGGTGTACAGCATGTTAATTTAATACATTTACATATGTTTAATTTGTTTATTTTTCAATTATAGTTGGCATTCAATGTTATATTCATTTCAGGTTTATAGCATAGTGGTTGGTTATTAATATAATGTATAAAGTGATCCCCTAATAAGTCTAGTACCCACTTTGCACTACACATAATTAGTACAATATTACTGACCATATTCCCTATGCTGTACTGTATATTCCTATGACTATTTTGTAACTGCCCATTTGTACTTCTTAATCCCTTTACTTTTTTTCACCCAGTTCCCCCACCCCCTCTCTCATCAGACAACCATCAGTTTGTTCTTTGTATCTATGAGTCTGTTTCTGCTTTGTTTGTTCATTTATTTTGTTTTTATATTCCACATATAAGTGAAATCACATGGTATTTGTCTTTCTCTGACTTATTTCACTTAGCACAGTACCCTCCAGGTCCATCCATGCTATTACAAATGACAAGATTTCATTCTTTTTATGGCTGAATAATATTCCATTGTATATGGAATATATGTACTGCATCTTCTTTTATTCAGTTGTCTACTGGTGAACACTTAGGTGGCTTCCATACCTTGGCTACTAGTAAATAATGCTGCAATGCACATAAGGATGCATATGTCTTTCTGAATTAGTGTTTTGCACTTCTTCTGATAAGTACTCAGTAGTGGGATTGCTGAGTCATATGGTAGTTCTATTTTTAATTTTTTGAGGAACCTCCAAACTGTTTTCTGTTGCGGCTATGCCAGTTTGCAATCTCTGTAGGTCTATTTCTTGATTCTCTGCCTGTTTCATTGATCTACTTGTGTTTCTTCATGCCAGTGTCACTCTGTCTGGATTACTGTAGTTTGAGAGTCTTGAAATCAAGTAGTATAAATGCTCCCACTTTAATGTTGTTTTGCTATTCTGTGTTTACATTTTCAGATAAATTTTAGAACCATTTTGTCAGTTTAAACAAAAATGATGCCTACTGGGATTTCACTTGGGATTTCGTTGAATCTATAGATCAATGTGGGCAGAATTCATATCTTACAAGTATTGAGCCTTTTGATCCAGCAACATGATATATCTTTCCATTTACATGGTCTTCTTTAATTTCAGCAATATTTTGTAGTTTCCAGTATATAGGTCTTCAATATTTTTACCAGATTTATCTCTAGGTGCTTTATATTTTCTGACACTATTGTAAAAAGTATTGGTTATTTTAGTTTCAATTTTTAATTATTTGTTGGTAGTCTATTGAGATATAATTGATTTTGCATGTTGACCTTATATCCTGAAACATTGCTCAACTTGCTTAGTAGTGGAGTAGCTTTTTATACATTCCTTGGGATTTCAACATAGACAATTATGCTCTCTGCAAATCAAAATTATTTTCTTCTTTTCCTATCTTTTTCCCTCTGTGTTATAGCAGTCTGTTTTCTGTTGAACTGTGTTTGAGTTTACCAGGAGCACTGTTAAATCCATGGGTTCTTAATTTCAGATACCATATTTCTTAATACTGGAATGCCCACTTGATTCTTTTTTAGATCCAATTCTTCACTGAAGTTTTCCATCTTTTCATTCATTTTGTCTTTCCCTCTGTGTCCTTTAACATACTTATAATAGTCATTTTAAGGTCGTTGTCTGGCTACTCCAACATCTGCCCCACCTGCAAGTCTGCTGCTGCTGTCTGTTTTTTTCTCTTCATTATTGGTCATGTTTCCTGCCTCCATACTTGTTCCATTAATTTCCATTGTATTCTGGACAATGTTTGTAAAGGAACCATGAACACTGAAGTCAATGTTGTTTTCTTCCAGTGAGAGTTTGTCCTTTCCTGGGGTAGGCTCGTGGAGTGAGGGGTTGACCATCTCAGCCCAGTCAGAAACAAGCTAGTTCAGGAGTGGAGCCCAGCTCCAGTTCCCCTCAGTCCACTTCTGCTTTCAGTGTCTGCATGGTGAGACCGATGATGTGTTTGAGATTTGCAGCTCCCTCCAGCAAGACTTTGATTTCTCACTACTGTGAGACTACAGGAGACCTCATGCTGCATTTACAGCCCAGCTCTCCAGCCTCCATGCTGCCCCAGCACTAAGCAAATACCCCATGGGCAAATTCAGTGTTCAGTTTGGGAACCATCCGATTCCAGACCCTCACACCAGCCCATGCAGTCGGTGAAGGCACTGCTCATTTCTCTTTCCCCCATGAGAAGCCTCCCACTGTGGCAAGCCAGATCCTCAGTCTTTGCTCAGATTCAACAAATGTCCTTTGGAAGAAAAAGACTGTTGATCTTGGCTCACCTGAGAAATGTTCTTTCTTTTCTGAAATTTTAGCTAATCTAATTTTCTTTTTTTAAAATTACTTTATTGTTGTTCAGTTATAGTTGTTTGCATTCCCCCCATCACCACTAGCTAACCTAATTTTCTTCACTTCCTCTGCTCTTTGATGTGTTTAAAAATATGATCTTTGTAATTTCTCTGGTTTGTTTCTAATTGTTGTGGCAGAAGCTTACTGCTACTTACTACACTCTACTTGGAAGTAGAAGTTCCCATACAGACTAAACACTTAAAAGTGAAGATAAAACTTTAAAACTTGGAAAAGAAAACATATGAGCACATCTTTATGACCACAGGTTAAGGAAGGATTTCTTTGACATGGTAGAAAGTCTTCATCATAAAATAAGATGAAAATATTGAAACCACCTTAAGGTTAATATTTATATTAATTAAAAGACACTATAAATAAAATAAAAAGACAAACCTCAAGAAATATATAGAAGACATATTTCCAACACATATAATTAACACTTAATATCCTGAATGCTGTGTTCATATAAATCAATAAGTTAAAGAAAACATCTCAGTAGAAAGTGGGCAGAAGACGTGAACATGCATTTCACAGGAAACAAGAGCATAGCCAATAAACAAATAAGATGCACAAGCTTATTAGTAGTGAGCAGAAAAATCACACGCAAAGTGGGGAGAGTGGTGAACTGTGGAAAGAAAGACGGTGATCAGGGAGAATCCCATGGCAGGCGTGGATGGGGATGGGTAGCACTTCACTTCTTGGTGGTAGTTAACACATTTAATAGTTATTTATTAAGCTGTGCACATATGCTGTTTTTTAAGTTCTTTAAAGGTAGACATCTTGTTTCATTATGTCAGTATACACAGCGATGTTATACTCTTTTTAGACCTGGAAGCCATTTTCCCTCCCTAAGGTAATTCTACCCAGCTCTGTGAGACTTAACTCTGCCTTACCGCATGATCGTGTGTTTCTCTCACAGGCAACCTCATCACTAGTATTTGCTGGCACCTGGGAGGAGCCCCACTGCCACCCCATGCACTAACACCTGCAGGATTTGGAGACTCCATTTTTTAAAAGATTTCATTTATTTACGTTTAGACAGAGGGGAGGGAAGAAGAAAGAGGGAGAGAAACATCGACTGGTTGCCCCGACTGGGAATCGAAGCAGTGACCTTTCAGTTCGCAGGCTGGCCCTCAGTCCCTGAGCCATACCAGCTGGGGCCAGAGTTCCAATTTTTGATGTCTCAGCTCAAACCACTGCATCAATTGTGCGTGGTCTAAGGAAAAACACAGTGTTCATTACTCCCTACCCACTCCTTTCTCCTTGACCCTGGCTGTCCAGAGTCCCACACCCACACCATGGGTCAGCAGCCCCTACCTCAGTGACAGAAGAGGGGCTAATTGAACCAGCTTCGTCTGAAGCAGGGGTGTTTAACCATGGTTATGTCATGGACCCCTTTAGCAACCCAGTGAAGCCCGTGAACTCCATTGCAGAATAATTTTTTAAATCCACAAAATAAAATACGTAAGATAAAAAGGAAAACAATTATATTGAATTACAGCTTTAACATACCATTTAAAAAATGGAAATCCAGTAACACATATGCTTCTTTATGAATATGTTCAATAACATGATCCAGTGGCAGATCTGACAGCTGGCATAAGTTTGACATAGTGATAAATGAAAATGATATTGAAAGTTATCTGCCACAACTGTAATGCGGAATAAAAATACCTGTTCATTGCGACAAAGTCACTGGTACTGTTTGCTGACACTACTATGATTTGTTGCATGCATTCACTATGAAAGGAAATGCTAAATTTCCGTTCGAGGCTGGTGAAAATTAAGGTGTGTGTGTTCCCCCTCTCAGCTCAGCGACTCCAGGTGAAGAATCCTCAAGTGTGGATGGAGACTTACTCCCACCAGGGGGCGCAGGTATTTTAGAAAGAGGCGTTAGCTTCTCTAGCTGAGGGAGAGAAACTACCACAGACAGCGTCTCCCTTTTGCTCTGCTGAGCCTCACAGCTCGCACCCCACACCATCTCTTCCTCACCTCCATCCCCCTCCCTCACACACACCTGTTGACAGGAGAGGTTACTCGTGGTGAAATCTTCTGTAACTCACACAGTGGCTTCCCAGGGTGAATCATCTGCCAGTTAGCAGGCAGAGGGTTTGCCCATGTGGGGGACGCCCCTCAAAGCTGCCCAGGGCCGGGCCCTTCCTTGGCTGTCTCAATCGTCCTGACTTCAGGTCAGTCCGACCAGGAACTCACAGGAGTGTCACAGGCTCCGGTTCCAGGCCGCCCACCTAGGCCCTGCCATTCTTCTTTCTGTGGCCGCTGGGAAGCCAGGGCCCACAGGGGCAGCTTCTGATGAAATCTCAGGAGGGCCACTAGCTTCCTGGAAAGTTCTCTGCTCATATTTGGGGGGCCCTCCGGAGAGAATAATGATCTGCATGTTGCCTGCACCCTGAGTTGTGATGCTGTGATGCTAGAGCTCCCTGTCGTGGTGGCCTCCCTGACTAGTGCCTCTCAGAAGAAGGGTGGACATAACTTCCTTTGGGAGCGGAGTTTGACTGTGTCGCTGCCATTCCCCGTACACAAAGCAGAGGAAAGTGTCAGCCCTCCCCGCCTCGCGGACACTGTCGCTACCTGAGCTGGCTTTGAATTCCCCCAGAGGCAGCGTGATGGAGTGGTTAAGAAGCACCCTCCAGACAACTGAAATTAGAAGCCCTGACCCCACCGCCTACTGTACATGTGAGTTTAGGTGAGTTAGTTAACCCCTGTGCCTCCATTTCCTCATCTCCAAAGTGGGGATGATAATAGTCCTCACCTTATAAGGCCATTATGTGGATTAAATGACATGTTACTTAGAAAGCACCTAGAAGAGTGTCCAGATCACATAAGTGTCAAATGAGATTTTGCTATTCTTAATAATTGGCATGAATTTTATAAAATAAGTAAATAAAACACTCCAGCTATTCATTCTGTCCTTATTAACTCCACCTACCCAAATATCCATTCCAGTTTCTTCCTTTCTTTGTGACTGTTTTTATCCGAGAAATTAGTCTTTCCCCCCATTTTTCTTTTTACCCTCCCCTGAGGACTTTTTTCCCTTTGCTTTAGAGAGTCAGGAATGGAGAGAGGAAGGGAAAGAGAGAAACATCGATGTGAGAGAGAAGCATCATTTGGTTGCCTCCTGTACGCGCCCTGACCTGGGGTCACATATGCCTGGAGGGGTCACAAGCTCCTAGGTGGGGGATTGAACCCACAACCCAGGTATGCACCCCAACTAGAAATCAAACCTGCAACCTTTTGTTTATAGGATGACGCTCCAACCAACTGAGTCACACCAGTCAGGGCTTTTCTTGCCCTGTCTTAAGAGTTTGTTCTTTTCTCCCTCACACTTGCCCCACCCCTCCCTACTGTCTCTCCAGAGCAGTGGAACACACGTAGGAGACAGAACCCAGAGATGCGTCCTACTTCTTGTCCTATTTCTGTGCTTCTCCATGAGCCTCAGTGAAACATCTTGGGTCCCTTTGGTTTAAAAGGTAAGTTTTACTATTATGCAGGTGTGGTGAGGCCAACAGATCAGGATACAACTGCTGCTGCTGAAAAGGTCGTTTGTTACAGTTCCTGCGCCCTGCAGGGCCACACGGGGAAGCACCAGGATCAGCCTGAGACACAGGAATGGAAGGAAACTGGGCAAGAGCCTCTATTTTGGTTTTGATGAGAAAGACAAGGTAAGGCAGGGTGAGCAGGCTCAGGATTGGCTAGTTTGAATCGGTTCAGCAGCTGTGAGGTAAAAGGGGACATCTCTAATTGTCTGATGCATAGCCCTGGGGTAATTAGGACTGGAGAGATAGTGGCCCAACCTGCCACAGCTTGGGTGTGGGCTTGGAATTGGTTGGTTTGCATATCAAAGCCATGCTCCCAGAGCAGCTGTTTGCTATCTCTAAGAATTAGAGATAACCCTGGGAGGTCAGTCCCTCCAGAACCAGCAAGAGTCCCCAGATGCCTGAGCATCAAGGGTATAGAAAATCAGAAAGGGTAGTTGATTCACCCTTCTACTGTGGATACACATGTGCAACATATATATTTCTATTATGACCACAGCTTTTGATCTGACATAGAGGTTAAGGATTCAGTCTTGGGTAGTGACTTCACCAAAAGGGCGAAGTAGGAGACCCCAGCCTCTGTCCCCTGACAAAGACCCACAGTTAGACAGTCATCCCCAAATAAAAATAGCTTTGGGAGAGGTCAGTTCATTTAAGGAGCTTTAGGCCCTCCAGCTGTGTGCCTGCATGCCAGCGGCCTGGCCCCATTCACCCGCCTCTCTATTGCCCAAGGTGAGACTCCACGGTGCACACCTACAGCCTGGGTTCCCATAACCACTGGCCTGCCTGCTGTTGGCCCTGGCCCTCGCTGCTGGCCTTGGCCCCACCACTACGTGTGTTTGTGTCTAAAGCTGACCTCTGCCACCACACAAGCACCTACAGCAGGCCCCCACACCACTGGCTCCAGTAACCACTGCTGTCTGCCTTGGTCCCTAACTGCTGGACCTGGAGATACTGCTGAGGACCCCAACAGCCCTTACAGCTACTACAGGTGTCCTACAGCACTCACCAAGAGCCATGCAGTCATTGATGCTGTGGACCCCAGTGGCCCCCCAGGGGAGCTGATGAGACACCATGCCCCCTCCGACCCAGAGCCTCCACATGCCCCTGTTCCTGGGGACCTGCACCGCTAGTCCTAGGGCCACAGCACCCTCCAGCACTCTCCCACCGCAGGCACACATCTTTCCCCACTGCAGTCTGTCCGTGACATCTGGAAGAGGCGACTGCTGCTTCCAATGTGCAGGCACCTGTAAAAGGCTGCAGGGCTGTGAAGAACCAGGGAAACATGACCCCACCAAAGGAACACAGTGCATGTCCAGTAACTGGCCCCAAGGAAATGAAGACATGTGAGGGACCGAGCAAAGAATTAAAAATAGTTTTCTAAAGATGCTCAGAGCAACAAAGGAACGCATGAACTCATTAATGAAATCATGAAAACAATACAAGAACAAAATGAGAAGTTCAACAAAGAGATAGAAAAGAAGCAAACAGAAATATTGGAGCTGAAGAATACAATGATGAACTAAAGAATTCAACAGACATATGCCAGCAGACTAGGCCAAGCAGAAGAAAGAATCAGTCAGTTAGAAGACAGATTAATTTAAATTATCTAGTCAGAGGAGAAAAAAAGAAAAAGAATAGAAAGGAATCTGATAAGGGGTTAATAGCCAAAATATACAAGAATTCATACAACTCAACATCAAACAAAACCAACCAAACAAACAAACAAAAAAAACCCCACAACCCAAACAATCAGATTTTAAAATGAACTAGACATTTCTGCAAAGAAAACATACAGATGGCCAACAGGTATTGGCACGTGAAAAGATTCTGCGCATCACTAATCATCAGTGAAACGCAAATTGAAACCACAGTGTGATACCACCTCACACCTGTTAGAAAGGTGGTCATCAGAGGCTAAGGGGCGTGGGAAACAGAGATATGATGGTCAAAGGATAAAGCCTTTCAGTTATAAAATGAGTAAGTCCTGGGAATGTAGCGTACAGCGTGGTGGCTATAGTTAACAACCGTGTATCTGCGTATGTGAGGGTCGTTGTGAGAGCAGAGCTTTCACATTCAAACTGTAGCGAAAACAACAAGATGATGATTTTGTGAGGTGAAGCCCGTGGAAACTAACCTTATTGTGGTAAAAAAAACATTTCAAACCTATTTGTGTATCAAATCATCACAGTGTACACCTTAAACTCATATAACATTATGTATCAATTATATCTTAATAAAGCTGGAGGAAATTTTTCTTCAAAAAAAGGATACAGTCTCCAGAGTCAGAGGACCTGGGTCCCAATGCTGGCTTTGTCATTTTGTAGCAGTGTGACAGTTAACTTAACTTGGCTGTGCCTTGGTTTCCTGCTTTGTAATACAGGGCTGATAGCATCTTACGTCATAGCGCTGTGGGCATCAGAAGGACCAACACGGTAAAGCTGTAAGGACACGCTGGGCACACAGTTCGGGATCACTCAGTGTCAATGATCATGATTTCTTGACCATGTCAAGCTGCCTTCTGACTCAGGGCCTCCGCCTCTGCGGTCACCGCCGCTGGAGGAGCTCTTCCCTACTCTCTTCTCCTGGACAACCCCTTCGCATCCCTCCATGTCAACCTAAATGTCACTTCCTCAGTGGGGCGTGTGTCCCAGCCTCCTGCCTTGCCTAGGCACACAGTCCTTTGTTACAGTCCTTCACCGTGCTCCTGTATTCCTTGTCAGGCTCACCGTCGTTGCAATCACATCTTGGTTGCTTGCGTGCTGTTTACTGGATGTCTGTCCTTCCCATCAGGTTCGAGCCCTGTGAGAACAGGGACTGTATCTACCCAGTTTCAGCTGCACGCACAGTGCCTGGCATACAGGAGGTGGTCAGTAATTGCCTGTGCCCTGGGTGAGTCACACAGGCTCACAGCTGCAGGTGCACGGATGCCTCGCTGAGAAGCCATCTGGACTGCTTTCTGAAGAGCAGAAGTACACAGAGTCACAGGCTTCTGACCTTTTCATTTGATGGTGGGAAAGCTTCTGGGCCCTTCAACTGCTCTTTGTAGACCAAAGAGTCTGGGAAGGAATTCTTGAGGCATCAAAACCTGTGTTGTAGATGACCAGCTGGCCCTGAGACATCAATTGGCAGAAGTGATGGAATGTGTACAGAAACCTGCAGCTGGCCTGCTCAGGAAAGATCCCGTCTTGGTTTGTTAAAGCAGCTGAATTCCAGGAATACCAGCGGGGAGATTGGGTCATGTCCTACCTGCCTCTGAAGACAAACAAGCTGACAGTTGGGGCGGGGTAGGAGGAAGGTACCATAACTGCTGAGAGAAAGGAAGGGCCAGATGCATGGACCGGAAAAAGCCCCATAGCAGGTGGAGGTGGACATAATTAATGGAGCCCAGTGAGCAAGCCTCTACATGCCAACTTGTCAAAACCTTGTCCCAAGGAGTCCTGGTCTCACAAGCCCCTCCCTGAGAAAGCAGAGCGAGAATAGCCTGAGACTGACATGCCAAGTAAATAGACGGCAGGAAATATTCACAAACCAGGGGTTTGCTCAGAGGCCCTAGCCCCTCTGGGTAAAATCAGGATTATGTCTGTGCTGATTTACTTCCCAGCTGGATTTTAGGAAGAGCCTCCAAGAGACCCCCAGGTTATGCCAAAGATTGGCAGGCTCGGCCTCCCCTCTCTGGACAAAGAGCTAACGCGAAGGGAGACAGGAAGAGCCCCATCTCACAGCCTCTGCCTCTCTGGAGCCCCCTTGAGCCCAGGCTCTAGTCCCAGAAGCACATGCCCTTTAAAAGTTGATCCCTTTGCAAACCAGGGGCCCACTTTGCTAGCAATGCACGTAGCAATTTTGACCCCCACCCCAGAAATTCCCAGTAGAGATGCGGTTGTTCTGCTGAAACTTTGTGATGCGGGGGCTTGGATGGCCACAGTGACTGGGGAGCGCTACTCTTCAGCAGTCAGGGGCCAGAGGTGTGGGGCGCCTGCAGTGCTCAGAGGGGACAGTCCCGCACAGCACGACGGCCCATGCAGCTTTTAAAAGTCCCCCTGAATGTTCACAGATGAAAAATCATCTGTGCCCTGAGTATAACTTTAGTTTGTCTATGAATACAAAGGCTTGGTTTGGTTTCATCTTGATGCGCAGTTTTAACACATCTTAGCATTTCCAGGGAGGCAACTTGACCAAGAACTATTGGCCACTTTGGAAAATCGTGTGGCCTTGCGCAATGTCACTCAGGATGTTTGGTCGGCCTCTATCAGATGTCATTTGTTACTGTGATCTTCTTGGTAATTCTACTTTTAGATGGAGGCATTCAGTTATGCCATCTAATGTAGTTGTTTCTAAGCATTTACATATTGAAATGCTAGTTTACTATGTGTGACCTAATTTTTTTATTTCTTCCTTATATTACCATCAGCCGTTATGTGGATGGTGGGAGAAAATTATGCATGCTGGAAAACTATGTTGTCTAGAAACCTCATTTCAGGGTGATCAGGGTGGGTGTCATGAAGTACTCATGGTAAAGACAAGGAGGGTGCTGTGGGGAGACTCAGGTGGGTTTCACTGACTTGGGTGGATGGTGGAACACCAGCTGGTGTGTGGCTAATATTTTAGCTTAACCACACACTTGATTTGTAGACAAGCACTGGTTTCTCTGGATTGGAGAAAATTTTGTCCAGTGAGTGGCACTGAATAGAAAACTTTGCTGAATTATAGGTGATGTCGCCATATATAGCTCACAGACGGAACCACAACAACAACACTAGCAAATGATTTGCATAGTTTATCAAAGCCCAGAGTTCTCTGGACAAGGGATCTAGGGCGTTTATGTTGCCCCAGATGTTGCGCCTCCGCCACCTAGTGGGACACAGGAAACTAGCAGGTTTGTGAGAAGTCTGGCACTTTAATTTTCAGATCATCATCAATAATAACTAAATAATATCATCAGTTAACGCTTATGGGTGCCTACCACAGACTATCATTTTGTATATATATTAACTCATTTAATTTACACAATCCTTAGGACATAGGCACTGTTGTCCCCATTTTGCATGTGAAGAAACTGAGGCACAGAGGTCAGTGTCTTGAGTATGTTCAAGGCAGGGATGGGGTTTGAACCCCAGCATCTGGCTCCACATTTGCTATTCTTTTCACAGTTGCTATTCTCAGTCGTTGTGTTTTGGCCTTGCAAGGCTCCTCTATTGGAAGACAATATTTTGAGAGTCAAAAACTGTGCTAAGTCTGTAGGGCCACCTGCAGCCACCTCTTCCAGGGCAGAAGGAAGAAGAACAAGTTAATACCTAAGTATCAGGACATGGTAAGATGCAGAAAACCCTTTCCTTTTTATGAGTCATGGAAATCCTCGTGCCCAGGTGGGAGGAGGGCGTTTCATGCCCCTGGCAGATTGTAGGGCCCTGCAATGGCTAACCCCCAGCTCCGCTGTGAGCTTCATGAGGGCAGAGCCCGCATCGGCTTGTTCATTTCTGCACCGCAGGTACTTACCCCAGTGCCTGACATGTACCGTGTGCTCATATGTATTTTTTCCATGATATCTGCAGTGAGATAGTACTCAGATACCATACAGTTCATCCTTCTAAAATGTACAATACAATGGTTTTTCATATATTCACAGAATTGTCCAGCCATCATCACAATCAATTTTTATTATGTCCAAAAGAAAACCCAGTCTCATAAGCATTTACTTCTCATTATCTCCAACCCCAACCTCAGCCCCAGACAACCACTAATCTACTTTCGTCTCTTTGGATTTCCTCATTCTGGACACTTCATAATAAATGGAACCATACATGATGTGGCCTTTGGTGAGCACCTTCTTTCACTTAGCGTATTGTTTTCAAGCCTCATCCATGTTGTAGCATTTATTAGTACTTCATTCCTTTTTATGGCTGAATTATACTGCATTATATTGCCGTGATTTCTTCATTCATTCATCAGTTGATGGCCATTTGGATTGCTCTCCCTTTTTGGCTATTATGAAGAATGCTACTACCAACATCTGTGTACAAGTACTTGCATGGACTTATGCTGTCACTTCTCTGGGGTGTGTATGTACCCAGGAGTGGAACTGTTGGGTCATGGGGTAGCTGTGCATTTCACCCTTTGAGGAGCTGCCAGACTGCTCTCCAGTGGCTGCACCATGTTCCCATCCCCACCAGGAATGCACAAGGGTTCTAATATCTCCACAGCTTCACTAATGCCAGCTATCAACTGTCTTTTTATTGCAGCCCTCCTGGCTGGTGGGAAGTGGTATCCTCGTGGCGGGACTGTGGCTTTCTCGTCATAGACTAGCAGGCTCCCAGGCTGTTGGAGCTGGATGGGACCCCAGCAACCACACGGTTCAGTGCTTCAAACTGCAGGGGAAGCGGTGAAGGCCAAGAGGGAAGGGACTAACCCGAGCCCACAACTGGCAAAGGAGGCAGTAACAGAATTACCTAGTTTTTTCTTTTAAAAGGTAAAGAAAACTAAAGACATATCTAAAAAAGATGAATCATATTTTTCTAAATCTAGAAGTTTGTACAACTATAAAAACCAGAAGACAATGAATCAATAACAAATAACTGATAGTCACAAATAGTTCTGTTCATGGACCTCTACATGACTTAGGCACAGAGCAAAGCACGCACTTCTCCCCTGCCCTGGTTAGGGCAGAGAAGATCCCTGCCTCACAGAGCTGTGCCTGTAAATAAAGGGTTCTGGCTCCATCTGATCCGATGGCATTCTAAGTCTAACTAGTGTCTGTGTATAAGTTAACAGAGGCATTCTGGGACATGCAAAGACTCAAAAAGTCCACCATCCACATGCCCTTCCCCTAAGGATTGCTCAAAGTAGCATTTCAGTTCTGTGAGAAATTGAAATAACTGAAGAATGAGACGTTTATATAAAAGAATGGTAAGCAATGAAGACAGAAAAACGCAATTTGAAATCTCAATACAAATATTTAAAATAATTTTTCAAAGAGAATACGGATGATATAAAATATTCATAAGCTGCAGTCGTGGTTTACGCCGTGAACCGCCTGCAGCAGGCGAGTTGTGCGGAGGGGCCCGGGGGCCGCTGCGTGCGGACTCCGACCGGAGCCTGGAGGAGGCGCGCCGGAACAGGCTTGCCCTCAGCTCTTCCCTGGCCGACTGCTGCTTCTCGCCTGTTGAATGTGGAGTTCCTTCACCCTTCCCTTGGGTCCTCTTAAACTTTTCTGTTTCAGGAGTGTGAATAGCACGTTTCCCTAGTTTTCGGTGGCGACAGCTCTCCATCGCTTCAGTCATCACAGTGGTGATTGGAGGAGGCGTGTCACCAGCTATCTTGGATCAAGGGCGAGAGGACCAGTTCGACATGGTCCTGAGGTGCTTCCTGACATGATGACAGTGGGGGACACAATCGCGCGCCTTTGGACAAGACTTCCCAATCCTCCCAGCATCAGCACCCTCCCCTTCCGAAACAGATCCCTCCACCCCTAAGGCCAACCCAAAGCTAGAGTGGGTAGGATGGGTGGCTTTCTCTTGGGCATCCGCGTGTCCCATGTGATACCAATCCTGCCCTCCCATGCTTCTGGCTCAACTCCACTGGAGCGGGCGCGGCAGGATGCGAAGTGGGAGCGAGGACTTGGGGTTCCGCCCAGGGCGGCCTGGGAAGCAGGGTGGCCGCGGGGGTGAGGAGCCGCGAGAACCGGGCCGGCCTACACCACCTGGCGGAGTCTCGGGGAAGAGTCTTAAAGGCGCGCGCTCCTCGGCGCCCAGCGCACTCCAGCAGGAGCCGCCGAGAGCTCGCCTCCTTCTACCACCGGGCGCCTCCGGAGGTAAGTGCCGTCCGCTGGCCGGAGTCGGGGCCCTGTGGGGGTCGCCCGGACAGGACCGGCGCTCGCCAAGCCCTGGCTCGGGCTGTGGTTGGAGGGCGGCGCCCAAGTTTTTTGAAGGCCTTGGAGGACAGCTGGAGCGGCTCCGTGCCGGGGCGGGGATGGCGCGGGTGGGTGAGAGCTGGGGCGGTCTGGGGGCGGCCTTTTGGGCAGGGCTTCGGGGAAAGACACCCATGCGCCGAGCCCCGACCCCGCGCACTGAGCACTTGGCGCGCTCTGGCCGCCGTCCCAGCGAGCCCCAGCCTGCTGGAGCTACTACGGGGCTCCTCGCCTTCCTGCCCGCCCGGGTACCTTTGCAGCCCTCTCACTCCGTGGTCGCGCCTGGTCACGCCGGCTGGTCGCGCTCGGCGGCTGGCCAAGCCCGCCCTGGCCCCGCCGCGCCCGCGCCCCGAGACACCCCGCCTGGCCTCTCTGCGCTGCGCCCCTCGCCTTCCCCATCTCCAGCCGCTTTCTATTTTCACACCTCCCAGTGCCCCGGCCCCGGCGCCTGATTCAGTGCTTAGTAATTAATTTGGCGTTTCAGAATGGTCACCGGGCTGGATAATGGGCGCATTCATCCTCCGGGCTAATCTGAACAGAGGTGGGAAGAAAGGCTTTCACAGACAGAAAATGCCATTCGCTGAGCACTCAAAGGGGCTGTCACTCCCAGAATAAATCGCCGCCGCGCCCGCCGGCTTCTCTGGCCATTTCCATACAGCCCCGGCCGCGCTGCGGACTCCCCGGCCTCGGCCCTGGCTCCCGGGAATCGCTCACTCGAGTGCCTTCGACGGGAAAGTCGGGCGAGAACGAGACCCGGGCAGGGGCCAAGGGGAAGGCAGGGGGCTCGGGTTGAGGCCGCAGGGGACAAAGAGCTTGATTAGAAAATCAAATCTAAACTAGAAGGAGGCACAGCTATTCAAGGCGAGGACTTGGGAGCTGGGGCTTGGGAACGTCCAAAACCCCGCGGTTCGCAAAAGGGAAGGACCAGCGCGGCCCAGTGCGGTCGGTGGCGTGTCAGCGGCCACACAGCAAGTTAGCGAATCTCCTAAACTGTGCGTGAAATCCAATGCACAAGCGCGGGTCACTGAAGCAGGGCCCGCTGGTGCTGTTCTGACCCTCACCAGATGTTTAGTTCGGGTTCCTTGCGATATCAGCACTTTCGCCGGCAGGGCAGGGGAGGTGACCATGTGCCTGCAACTCTCCACTCCTGCCAGGACCCAAGGGTGATGGCGGCTTTACCCTCTGACCTCCTTTCGACCCGGGGTCTCCCCTAGTGTTGGACACAAACGGTCTACAGGCTGGTCTGCGGGCTCTGAAAGCCAGGGCCTTCCCCTGGCGGCACCCCTGCCTTGGGGCGAAGCCGCACGGTGCGATGCCGCTGCAGCCCTGCCCCGGAGCCTCTGGGTGAGCAGGGCCAGCTTGGCTCTGTCCGAGGGGAAGCTCCAGGCACTTGATTTTTGTGCAATAGGGGCTCTCCGTGCGCCCATCTCGCGGGGTCCCATGGGACCCTCCCTTCTGGGGAAGAGAGGGAGCTGTGGTTCTAAGCTAGAAGCTCAGCTTGGGTCAGAGGCTGCACTGACAAGGGAAACAGCTGGCCAGAAGGGACATTCCTGGAATGGCCAGAAGGATGTCCGAGAGTGTACAGGGGACCAAATCCCATGCCACGCACGAACCTCTGAGTAGAAGTCACACTCCCTTGAGTGTCACTTTCCTTGTCTGCGGAGCAAGAATGAAATGAGATCACATCTAGCTCCAAGTGCAGGGACCCTCATAGAAGGATCCCACACACCACCCACACCCCAGCCACCAGCCCAGCCACACAACCTCCTGGCATCTCTCCAAGTCCTCACCAACACCTCTCCTTGAGGCTTTAGTGACTCCCCCATTTTTTTCCTCAGGCTGCTTCCACCCACCTTTGCTGCACCTGGGTTTTGGTGTCCAGCTCTCCTGGAAACTAAAGTGATACTGACACCCTAAGTGACCTGCCAGTGTCGTCCATCTTGTCAGAGAACTTGAACTACAGTGGATTTCACAGCAGTGTGAATCTCAGACTCTGGGCAACAGCCCCTAGGCCTGGGGAGGAGCTCAGAAATCTGCATTTTAAACAAACTTCCTAAAGCATTTGATGTAGGTGGTATAGGCACTATATTTAGGGAAATGTGGCCCAGACTGGGCTTTCCTGCTGCAGTCTCTTCCCTTCCAGGACCACAGGCCCAGTCTCCTTTCTGGACTTGAATAGTCCTGTCTATCTCCTATCCTTATTGGAGGCCTGTAGTGGGTGGAGTCTACTTCTAGGAAGGATCCCCTGAATGTGCTGCCTGTGAGGGAGTGGCTGTGGGTGAGCTGAGCACATGAGAAATGGTCTAAGTGGGCAGAAGACTCACTGGACATTGAGCCCCAAAGCTAGGGGCCTCCACTTACCAACACTCATGGACAGCTGGACCTAATACTGTGCACCACAGGCCCCACACAGACAGTACAAACATGCCCAGAGGGCCCCTTAGCAAGGCAAACCCTGCCCATACCAGGGAGCGAGCAGCCTGCCGCCATAGGGGATCTGTGCCGCAATAACCCGGGTGCAGGCTGTGGCCCAGAATACCCAACACCTGCCCCTTCACTACCCTGGGGCTCAGAGCAGAGAAGGGGGGACAGAGGAGAGGTCTGGAAGGATGGGTGGGGAGGAAAGCTGTTAAGAACAGAGAGGGGGCAGGGGAAGGGATGAGTCCCTATTTATGTAAGCCATTTGTAGCTGCAGATTGTAAAACTAGGCAGGATTCTCTGGAGTAATTCATAGTGTTTGGACAAGACAAACATTGTTCTGCTTTAAACAAACCTCCAGAAAGGTCAGCCTGGTTCATCCCTTTGCTGCAAGTCGCTGAGACTATCCAGATGATGAGAAAATCAGATCTTTGCTGAGGGGGCCTGGGCAGGAGGCAGTTGTCTCCTGAGGCCTTTGGATGCAGGGTGAGGGCACTCAGCGCAGGGAGAGTCCTTGGCTCCCACTGACAAGGCCTGGTTCCCACTCTGGAGCCAGGAGACATGGTGGGGTGTGTGTGTGTGTGTGTGTGTGTCAAATGATGAGGTCTTGATGATGCCGAGGAACATCCAAGTTCTGGAGCAATGCAGGTCTGGTGACCTGCATTGCAGGTCTTCTTTATGTGGGGCAAGAATTGAAACAAAGGTTCATGGATACGGAACCAAATTAGACCCACTAAGCCCAAGCCCAGACATGCTCCTGGACACCAAGAAATTGCTGTTGCTTACATATGAAAGCACTAGCTGGGCCCCTCTCTGTTCATTTAGCAAACATTTTTTGAGTGCCTGCTATTTGCTAGGTATTGAGTATGTAGTAGTAGGGAGCAATAAAGATGTTGCATCCAGCTATGGGGCCTACAGTCTGGCCTCCCACCTCACCCCCATTTTCCCTAAGAAGAGAACCTTCTCACAATTTTACTTCCAGCATCTCTCCTACCACCACGGCCTCCGTAAGGCCCTGGCTGAGACAACATGTCAGTTCCCAGACTGAGCCCAGCAGCCAGTGCAGTCAGGGTGCAGTAAGTGTAGCCGTCAGCATGACTGTGACCGTGACTGTGAGTACAGACTCCACTCTTGAGGGGTCTACCTGACCCCAAGCTGAAGTGAATACTTTTTATTGATACTTATTATTCATGTTCATTGACTTACTATGAATTAGTAATTAGTAAAGTATTACTAACACCAAGTCCAGTCTGTCTGTAGTGCTAGGTGTCGCTGCCTTGTACATGATCTCCAGTTACCCAGGGCAGCTTGTCATCCTTTCAAGTGGGTGGTGTCCCTGTGGTAACCACGGGGATGGTAGTAGCACTGGGTTAGCTGGTTCCAAGCAACTTTATAAAGATTATGTTTGTTTAGGGCTTTGGACACTTCAGGGTCTTTTGAATATACTTAATT
The DNA here is from genome assembly GCA_004027475.1 of Anoura caudifer. Taxonomy (NCBI): domain Eukaryota; kingdom Metazoa; phylum Chordata; class Mammalia; order Chiroptera; family Phyllostomidae; genus Anoura; species Anoura caudifer. Next base: position 260,626 of record PVKU01001126.1, on the reverse strand, counting down.
ACTTCTTAGCAGTATTTCTGATATCCATGGGAGACTTGGATAGATGGAAAGAAGGGAGGGAAGAAATGGAAGGAAGGGGAGGAAGGGAAGGAGGAAGGAAGAAAGTAAGGACATGGACGATATTAATATCCACATTTCTCAGAAAAGGAAATTGATGCTCAGAGAGGTGAAAGGACTCACCCACTGTCTTTGTTCAGGCTGCTATAACACAATACCATAGACTGGGTGGCTTGAGCAACAAACATTTATTTCTCATAGTTCTGGTGGCTGGGAAGTCCAAGACCAAGGTGCAGGCCAATGTAGTTCCTGGTGAAGGCTCTCTTCCTTGTTTTCGGACAGTTAGCTGCCTTCTTGCTGTGTCTTCACATGGTAGAAAGAGAGATTTGTCTGTCACATCTCTTATAGGGGCACTAATCCCACCATTGGGGATTAGAGTTTCAGTCTGTGAGTGGGGAGGGGCACAATCACTTAGCCCGTAGCACCCATGGGCTCAGAGGGGCGGGCAAAAGTTGGAGAGTGTGTATAGCTGGAGCACAGTCCAAGCAGTCTTCTTCGTCCTGCACCATTCTGCCGACCCCCGAAGGAGCTCTCCGCCAATAGGCCTAGTGGCTTGGGCTCCCTGTAAGTGAGGTACCCAGCCAGAAGCTAGGAAGTAGCTTTCTAGGCCAGGTCATGGCCAACCACCCTATGTCTAGTTTCTGGCATCAGTCTGAGGACTAGCCTGGTGGCAGTCCTTGGCTGATGTTAACAGCATCAGTGAGAGTGAGGTCCCCTCCCTTCCCCCATATCCTACTTTCCTTTAATACCTTATTGTGCTTGAATAATTCACATCCTTACCCACTCTGTTTGGAATCAATGGTCCATGTCTGTTTTCATCCTATACTACCCCTTGGAATTAAGCCTCCTTAAGTTTTCTCCCTGTGTGATGTGCAGACCAGTAATACTCATTTCACTATTTGGGGAAAATAAGCTGTTTCACATAGGTTTTTTTCCCCCCTTTTTGCAGTTAATAGGAGGTTACTCCTTTAAGCATAGAAACATTTTATGTAATAATTTTTACTTAAAACATTTTTCCATCAAAATCATGATTTTTTTCCACCTAAGTCAGCAGGATTGAATATGAAGCAGGTGTTCCCTAAGTGCGGTTGAATGGGTGACCCACAGCCTAGTTTGATGACTCACAGCCATAATTAGGAGCATCAGCTCTGGGGCAATTTTCTCAGCCTCCTTGCCTCAGTTTTCTCACTTGCAAACTGGGGAGCACTGGGTGGTTGCTCTCTAGGGGCTCCTTCTAGTCTTGTTTATCTCTGCTGGGCTCTAATACAGTAATGAATCTAGGTGGGACCAGTCCTGATACAGTAATGAATCTAGGTGGGACCAGTCCTGAGTCCCTGGGTGGTGGCTGGGGTGGATTCTACTGTCAGCTGTCACTTCTCAGTGTAACAATGTTCAGCAGTCACCCCATTCCCCCAGGGATCCCAATCTGTGGTTCTCTGTGACTCCAGAAGAACAGAAGATGCCTGGCGTCAGCTTACAAACATATCTAAGTGAAGAACTTCTGGCCTTCCTGTGGACTAAAATCCCTGATATTGTGGCTCCTCTTCTCTCAAATGCTCAGGAGGCTATTGACTTACTTCTTCAATATGTTCAGAATCGTAAACAGTGCTGCAACCCTGCCCTCCAGGAAAGGGGGTTTGCAATTCCTTAATAGTTACAGCAAGTGCTTGGCAAGCTTATGTTGAAGGCAGCAAACTCAGCATTGCGGGAGATAAAAGACAGTGAGACGTGGTCACAACTCATGGGAAGACCTAAAGGAAGACCTCACAGACATTTCAAAGCCCAGAATGTTAGTGTTTCCTCTTTTGCTCCTTTCATTTACCCTGAGCTTACCTTTTAATATTTGCAAGGGACCCTCCTAATTCTGGCATTTTGAGGTTGTTGGTATATTAGCTTCCTCTGGCCACTGTAACAAATTCCCACAAACTGGGTGGCTTAAAACAACAGAAATTTATTCTTTCACAGTTCTAGAGGCCAGAAGTTTGAAATCACTATCCCTGGATTGAAATCAAAGGATGTGCTCCCTCTGCAGGCTCTGGAGAAGAATGAGTTCTTTGTGTCTTTCAGCTTCTTGTGGCTGCCAATACTCCTTGGCTTGTCGCCACACCACTCTATGTCTCTGTCTTCACATGGACTTCTCCTCTTCTACCTTGTCAGATCTCCCTCTGCCTCTCTCTTATGAGGACACTGGTGATGGCATTTAGGCCCTACCCAGATAATCCATCATGATATTCCCATCTCGTGATCCTTAATAGCATCTGCAAAGACTTGTGTATGTGTGTGTCATATAAGGTAACATTCATAGGCTCCAGGGATTGGGATATCTTTGGGGGGGTGCATTTTTCCACCTAACATAACTGGTCACTACCTCATCAACTGTCCATAATTCTGTGGTCTTTGATCAGTTTTAATGAATTTGTGATACACTTCTATTCTGTGCCAGGCAGTCTGTTAAACCCTGAAGATTGAGAAGAAAAAGACACAGCTCCTCCCTCAAGAAGCTAATGGATTAGTCAGGGAAACAATATAATATTAAGAGAAACGGGGAAAAGCAACTCCAGGGCCTTGGAGCTACCCAGGATGGATCCTGAAGACTTTAAATTACTGATCAATGTCTGTAAGGCCCTGCATACCCTGACCTGTACCTACCTGTCTTCACCTCCTACCTCTCCCTACCTGGCTCACCAAGCCTCCACCAACCTGGTCTCATTCCGTTCCTCACATAAGTCAAGTTCTGCCTCAGGATCTTTGCAATTCCTGTTTCCTTTGCATGGAATGCAATGTCCCCCTCCCTCCAATATCCCACAGCTCACCTCTGCACTTAACTCTGCTCTACTGGATCCTTCTTAGAGACACTCCATCCCCCAGCCAAGTACCTTGTCTACAACCTACTGTTCCTGCTGGCCCTCTCTGCGCCCTCCTCTGTGTTATTTGTGTTCCTAGCACTTACCACAATCAAGGCACACCTGTCTGGGCCATCTCTACCTTCACAAGCATTTTGAGATGTGAAAACTAGAATTCCTATAAGATCCTAAATGCATATTATTTTCAGTTTTTATTCCCAATTCTCTTCCCAAGAATGCATTTAGTCTTTTTTTTTTTTTTGTCTTATTACCACAATGGACTAAATTTCAAATGGATTAGAATGGGGTTGGGCCCTTCTATGGGAAATTTGTGAATTTGAGGAACTATTTTTTAGCTGTCCTAAAAACTGGTGTGTATAGGGGGTGGGGCATACTGGCATTGAGTGGACAGGGCCCATAGATGATAAGTGTTCTGTAGTAGGCAGGACTGTTCCGCCTAGTGAAGAATTTTCTGGCCCCCAATGCCAATAGCACCTCTGTGGAGAAACAATCTTAAGGAAATAGTTGGTATTCAATTACCAAAATAGTACTTTCAACCTTAATTGATGGCCTTTTTCATCCTATAAGAGTATTCAAATTATTTCTCCCTAAATGCATCCCCTTCTGCTAAACCTGTTCATGTTCCACAGCCCATTCACGCGGCCTCCTGAGATCCTCCACTTCTCCCCCTTCCTCTTGGCAGCACTCCTGTGTCACCCTCAAATTTTGAGGTTTCACTGAGAAGACTCCCTCCTTCAGATTTTGTCTAAATGTTCAATGAATTGAACCCCAGTTTTGGGCTCAGAGCCTTCTCCCCACCCCAACACACACACTATTTTCTCCACCTAGAAAGCCATCCTTTTATTTGCATCCTTTGTTTCGGGCCTCCAGGGCCAGGCTTCCATCCATGACAAAGCTTCCCCCAAGGTGCCCCATTTTCTTTATTTTAATAGAGCGTTCAGGGTGGGACCTTGTCAAAAGCTTTTTGCAAATGAAAATAAATTACATCTGCTGGTTCCCCTTATCCACAGGCATTTCACCCCTTCAAAGAGCTCTGGTAGATTAAAGGATTTGCTGGATTTGGGGTTTGTATGGTTTCTATGCCCAACTCCTGAATCCTCAGCCAAGAAGCCTGCAATAGGGAGGCCTGAGTCAAAGATGCAGATAAACAAGACTGAAGAAACAGATAAATCTCTGGGACCCCTATGCACTGTGCTGGCCTCTTTTCCCATGCTTTATCTAAAACCTTATTCAGGACAGTCACCTCGCTTGAAATCCTGCCCAAGGACCTGGGATGGATCCCTTGAGCAATCTCCAGGATGCCGGTTAGGTGAGCTGAGCTCTAGAAGCCTTAAAATGAGAGGATGCCCCTAATTCTTCCAGGTTGAAGGATCTGGAAGCCTGATCTGAGAATTATGAGTATTAAAAAAACAAATAGCCCTGGCCGGTGTGGCTCAGTTGGTTGGGTGACGTCCTGCAAAGTGAAAGGTCGTTGGTTTGATTCCTGGTCAGGGCACATGCCTGGGTTGCAGGACTTGTCCCTGGTTGGCGTGCGTGCAAGAGGCAACCAATTGATGTTTCTCTCACACATGGATGTTTTTCTCCCTCTCTTTCTCCCTACCTTCCCCCTCTCTAAAATAAATAAATAAAATCTTAAAAACAAACAAACAAAACCCCTCTAAACGATCACATATTGAGCCTCTACTCTGTTCCAGCTTCTTTCCTTTCAGATACATCTTTGTAATCACCTTGACAAACCTGTAAGGTACTTGTGATGACCCCCATTTCACTGTGAGAAAACTGATGCTCAGATGGGTTAAAAAACTTGCTCAAGGTCATACAATTAGTTAGTGGTAGATTGGAATCAAACTCTGTCTAATTTAAGTTCTTTCCATTTCCAAAAGAAACACAATCAATCCAAGCCTTCCTACCCTTTTGGAAGGGCCAGACACTGGGATCACCTTTGCTGCTACAATTTCCAGTCTCTGTTGGGAATCCTGGAAATCAAATCATTTAATGTCTGTCCTTTTAATTGAACCAGACATGCTCAGGAGCACAGCTGAGCCAGGTCACAGCTCATATTTCCGGTAGACCTGACTCCCTTCTCCTGTCTCAAGATGGCTGAGACCCATTTATGCTGGAAAGCTATGGCAGCCAAGCCCATCTTGCCTATAGGAGCCAAGAGCTCCAAACACTGGAGGCAGGCTATCAGTTCAAATCTCTGCTCCTCTACTTACCTGTGATGTTATCTTCAGCAAATTCCTTCCCTGCGTCTCAGTTTCTTCCTCTGTAAAATGGAGATAATACTACTTACCTCATCAGGTTGTTATGAGTGTTATGAGTTAGCATTTGGGAAAATCCTTGGAAGAGTGCTTGGCACAGAGCAAGCATTATATCAACGCTTGATGGAAAAAGTGAAGCTCCCCGTCATGCCTGACATGAAGGCCCCTCAGGTCATCTCATTTTTCCTGAGCCCTTACTCTCTTCCTGTCTTCTTTCCTCACAAACCATTAGCCTGTGCCATGTGGTGCCCCTGTCCCTGGGATATGCCCTTTCCCACATCCTCACCCTGTGCACTGACTGCTCCATCTGCCTTCTGGTATTGGATGTTTTAGGAATTCTTGCAGCACACCAGTGTTGAAAATCGCTGATCTAGGTTACTCCCCTTTCTTTGAAGACATCAGCACCCGGTTCAGTCTTCATCTCTGACGAAAGCCCTGATGTTGGTTCAGAGTGTCTACAATACCCAGGTGGACAGCCCATGGAATACCCTGACCTCCTTATCTCCAGTCATCTTCACCTCTACTTGCCTGCAGAACCACCCCCCCACCCCCCCGGACCCTCAGGGGGCCTGTCCTCACTCAGAGCTGTCCCTCCCTGGAATCCTCAATTCAGACGTCTGGTTTGGGAACACAGCCTCTTAAGTTATTCCTCACCACATTTCTTCTGTTTTCCTGAATCCTCTGGGCCAGCTCTGTCCAACAGAACTTTCTGTAATGGTAGAAGTGTTCTCTATTGGTGCTATCCAAATCAGGGGCAATTGAGGACTTGAGCTTTATATTTTATTTAACTTTAATTCATTCAAGCTGAAATTGAAATAGCTGTGTGTGGTTACTGGCTGTCATGTTTGAACAGCACGGCTCTAGACCCCTGGCATCTCTGTTTCCTCTTCTGTCTGCCACCTGTCTTCACTCCCTTCTCTCTTTAGCTTTGTCCCCATGGTCCCTCACATCAGCCACCCTCTTTCCCTCGTCCTCCTGTCCCACCTCCTGGAACAAATCCTCAACTCTAGATTAATCCCACCATTCCGCTGTTTTCTCTAGGCCTGCACTGGGGGCCGCTGAGCATTGCTGGGGGGAGGGGAGGCCTGTGACTTTGCTGGTTTGCATTCTTTCTCATAGATAGTCAGCAACTTCAATAGGACCTTTATCTGCCCTGCAAACATTATCCTCTTTTCTGTAATGACCCAATTAAGCCTTCTCCCCTATTCCCAAACCTCCAAAGCTCCCACCTGCTCCCTCACTCTCAGCAGGGGGTGCCACTTCCTATCCTATTGTAACCAGAGAAGCTTTCAAACCACCTGACCACGAATTTTACAAGGCTGGTTGTATCTGTCTTCAACCTTTCTCCTTAGGCTCCTTCCTATCAACATTTAGGCATATTTAAATAGCCTGATGTTATAAACAACAATAAAAATCCCAGTCTTCCGTTAATCCCGTGTCACCCCATCTATCACCCCATTCCTGCTATCACCCTATCTCTTTCCTACCACTTGTTTTCACACTTTCTGAAAGCTGTCTACACTATCTTCCACTTTCTCACCTCCCATTCGCTCCATAACCTGCGGCAGTCTGGCTTCTGTCCTTATCACTCCTCTGCCACTGCTCGTCAAGGTCACCAGTGATTTCCTTGTAGCTTAATCCAAAGAACTCCTTTCAGATCTTATCTTGACCTTGAAAGCATGTGACCCTGCTCACTGCCCCTCCTTCTCTAAACTTGCCTGTTGGTTTCTAGGACACCTGAGTCTCCTGTTTTCCTCCTTCTATTTCTGGCTACTTTTAGATTTTCTTGAAACTGCCACCTTCTCCTCTTCCTAGGGTGATCCTTGAGCTCCAGGTAAGGCTGGGTGCCAAGGACGGTGGCTTCCCCTCCCCTCACATTCCTTGCAGAAACACCTGGGAATTTGCTTTCTCACCCAACAGCCACACTGTTGTGTTTTGAACTCCAGTTTGTACCATGGATCCCGCTGCTTAGAGCCTGACACGCCTTTGCGGTTGTGTATTTATAACCCCCACTTTAGAAGCTCTCATGACACTTGGACATCTGTTTTTTTCATTTGTCCCCTCCGAAGGCAGTATGCTTTAGGAAGGGACACTGATAAATTAGAGGGCACTGGGAGAGTGCGGAGTAGTCAGTCATAAACAATGTCTATGAGAAACCTTTAAAAGAACCAGGAGTATTTAGCCTCGAAGACCTAAAACTGAGGGATGAGAAAGGGCTGATTTCAAAATTTTGAAGAGGAGAACCTCGGTCTGGGCTGCTGTGTGGGGTGGAATCAGAGCAACTGTACAAGTGACAGGTAGGTGGGTTCAAGGAGGCAGACAGGTTCTGCCATGTCCCAGAATGTTTCGGACTTCCAGATAAAGGCGAGACTGTCCTGCTCACCAGAACTAACAAAGAAGGTACACTTAGGCTGAAGGACAAAACTAAAAGTGGAAAGCTCTCTCCCCCCAACTCCCCTCCAGAAGCCCAGCGGCCTGAGCTCAGTTGGCAACTTAAAGCTGCACTCCAGGAAGAGCAGTTTCAACCCTGCTGCCTTGCCCAACCCAGTGGGCCGGGGGGGCGCGTGGGCACCGATTTGCCTCGCTCAGTGTGTCTTGTCCTGTGTTTTGGTGGACCTCCATCAGCTTATATTGTGCGCTATCCCCCAAAACGCCCCCCAGAGCCCACTGCTGGGACTGGTAGGGGGATGTTGTTGAGGGTGATGGCTTGTCACCTCACATGGAGTTCCCTTTATGAGGCCCCCCAGGAGAAGTTCCTGTCTGAGTTCAGTGCCGAGATTAATTGTAATTCTCTTGAGTAACAGGTCTGTTTTTATCTCATGGACACTGGGAATTGTGTAACTGACATGGTCTCCTTTTCATTTTGGCTGCTGGGTGGGCGTGGGGGAGGAAAGCTTAGGGACAGATTTGTGGCCCACTCACAGGAGGTGAACAGGGCCTTCTAGGATGCATTTTAGCTTCATTCCCATCTCTACTTGGTCTTACCTCTTGGTTTTTCTTTTTTTCCTCTTAGCTTTTCTTCTTATTTTGCTATACAAAATCGAGAACATACAAGCAAAAATAAATAAGTCACCTTTAATCTCACCATCCAGAGATAACCACAATTAACAATGCTGTCTTTGTATGCATACTTTTTCAAAAAGAATAAAATGAAAGTACACTGTGCATAGTGGTTTTTGGACTATAGTGTTATGTATTTGCTTTTTTCACTTTATAATTTTATTAATTAAAATTTTATTAAATAATTAAAAATTTCTATAATGATCTAACAATTTAATACTAAGAACAAATGGTTTCTACATCCACTTACTTTGTGCCTGGCTTTATGTATATTTACATATATGTGTGTGAATGTATATTCATATAGATTATATAAGTACAATATGTGTACATATATACATATTATAAGCTATAATATTCTATGTTCACTATTGATGCTCACAATCCTATGAAGTAGATGCCATTGTGCCCCTTTTGAAAATGAGGGAAATAAGGCACAGAAAGTTGCAAAATTTGTCAGCATCACACTCTGGCTCCAAAGTCTGTGCTCCAAACTGCTAGGCTGCCTTTCATACCATTGGAATTTCACAGTCCACAGTGGTTAAGCATTCTGCTTATCTCCTTTCAGCTCACCTTCTAATTTATGTTATTTTGCCATGCTTTAAGTACCCTTGTAAGTCACCTGAAATCCTCTCTGCCACAAGGTAAGGCATAAATAACCCGTGTAGAGTGGTAGTGGCACAAGAAGGCAAAGCTAATGTGCTACCCCAGGGAAGAGGATGGGCCCAGGCAGTCCTGCGGTGGAATGGATTTATTTCCTTGGGCTGGGTGAACTCCTGTGCCTAGAAGAGCTGGCCTGGGTGGCTGTCTCACAGGGACGCAGGGAAAGGCATTCTTTCAAGGCTGAGCTGGGCCAGACCAACCCTTAGGCCCCTTCTTAGAGTCTCAAGAGTTTATGAAAATGCCAATAAGATGAAATAAAGCACTTAATGGAGCTAAACACAACAAGTCGGCTGTTGGGCCAGAACCAGGACCCTGAGCTTTCAATCTAGATCTATTACTAGTAACAAATAAACCAACAGAAATTGAGTCCCAAACTCTCAGCCCAGTGCCTTTCCCCCCCCAAAGCTCTTTGGCTGCTGCTGCAAGATGGTCAAAAGATGCTGTCACTGTGCTCAGTCCTTTTTAAGGTGGCAGAGAGTGAGGCAAGAAGGAGAAGCTGGGTGGGCCCGAGGATGTCCCATGAAACTACAATTGCGTGGGAATACCCATTTGGCAAATGGGAGGAGAGGAAGGAGCCCAGGTCTCTGGCCTTGGATTTGATGTTTACTAGATGGGAGATTTGGACAAGTTTCTTCACCTCCTGAGACCTCAGTGTCCTCAGCTGCAATGAGGAGTTCATACCTGCTTTGTAAAGCTTTTTGTGGGGCTCCCGTGAGGTAGTATGGGGTACAGTACCCTTTAAAACCTGGGCCAGGAAATACTATGAGCCTGCCGCTGGGAATCCGGGGAGGCTGGGCTTCCCCCAGCCTGAGGCTCCGCAGACGTGTCCCAAGGGGCGTTGGCCGGTGCCTGGGTGCTGTCCGGCATCTTTTCCTGCCCACCTCAGCTCCCCCTGCAAGAAAGCAGCCAGGTTCCCGGCAGGCCCAACCGCACAGTGACAACCGTGTGTGTGTGTGCGCGCGCGCGCGCGCACGTGTGTGTGTGTAGGGGGCGTTACGGAGGAGCAGCCCGTTCTCGTCAGACCCCAGGGGCTTCGGGCAGGAGGGGTGAGCAGGCAGAGGTTCCGTCTCTTCTCCCTCGGGACCCCGGGCTCTTTGCGTACAGGGGCACTGCGCTGTACGCGGTGCCACCGGGGCCATCAGGCTGGGTTAGAGGAAGGCCCGACCTCAGCGCAGCAAAGAAAACAAACACAGATGTGTTTGGATGGGACCATGAGGGAGAATATCGTCCCCTCCCCCACCGCTATCCCCACCCGCGAGCTCCCAGAGGCGTGGGGCCGGCGGAAACCTGCGAGGCTCCCGGGGCAGCGCGGGGCCGGGGTGAGGCTGACAGTCCCCGGCCGGCCCCTCCTCCCTCCAAGGGGTGCGCGCGGGCCCAGCCCCCTCTCCGGGGTTTCCCCGGGCGCTCTTCTAGCTCTCCCTTTGTCTTTGCTTTGCTTTCTCGGGCTCCCGGGTTCCCACCCGCTCGTGTTCTCGGTTCTCTCCACATCCCAGGCCGGTTCCGTTTAACTTTCTTCTTTCCCCGGGGTGAAAACTTTGCTCGCAGGCGGCGGTTGCTCGCCAATGTTATTGGCCGGCGCCCCGCCCGGCGGTCCCGCCCCCCGCCCCCGCGCTCCCCTCCGCCCCCCACTCCCAGCTCCGGCGGCGGCAGCGGAGCCTTCGGGGGCGTGCGTGCGTGCGTGTGTGTGTGTGCGTGTGTCTGTGTGAGAGAGTAAGCGCCAGCGAGCGTGAGTGTGTGTGTGCGCCCCGGGCGCGGGCTGGGCAGCACTCGGACCGCGGCGGGAGACGGGTGGCCGCCTCGTCATTCGGTAGAGAGAGGCGGCGGCAGCGGCGGGGCCGGGGCTTGGTAGCGGCGGCCTCGCGGGGCATGGAGTTGGCAAGCTCTCACTGAGGCAGGACGAGTCTACTAGCTGCGAGTGAGAAGCTTTAACTGTGCGGCGTGCGGGCTCCCCGGCTGGGGCCGGAGCCGGGCAAACTTTTCTTTCTCTTTTGCCCTCTCCAGAGGTAAAGTCCAGAATGCTGAGTCTCCGGCGGGGACGGGATCTGGGGCACCGGAGAGGGATCCCAGGTTGCAGGAGGAAGAGACGCGGGTCGTGCGGGGTTGGGGGCCCCCGCGCTCTTCTGCACCCGAGTCTTGGGGTGCTAGGCGGGCTCGCTGCGGACAGGCAGACCCGTGTGTGCATGCCTCTCGGGCGGCATGGAGGCGGTGGTGGCTGGGAAGCCGAGCGTTAGCCCGCGGCCCCAGTTCTCCGCTCAGCCGGGGAGAAGCGCGGGCAATTCTTGCTTGGGGACCCCGGATTCGCCTTTCTCTGCGAGGCGGGCAGTTGGGAGCGGGGTTGGTGCTGGAGGAGTTGGGTGTTCACCCGCGCCCCGGCTTTTTGCCCCACGGGGGATGGAGGGCGCGGGTTGGGCTGGCTGAGCACAGCTCCCCTCTCTTCGCAGGCGCCTTCTGTGGCGGGCGGACCGACTCCTCGGCGCGGCGGGGCCGGGGCAAGCTGGACGCAGCATGATGCGCGCAGTGTGGGAGGCGCTGGCAGCGCTGGCGGCGGTGGCGTGCCTGGTGGGCGCGGTGCGCGGCGGGCCTGGGCTCAGCATGTTCGCGGGCCAGGCGGCACAGCCGGACCCCTGCTCGGATGAGAACGGCCATCCCCGCCGCTGCATCCCTGACTTTGTCAACGCGGCCTTTGGCAAGGACGTGCGCGTGTCCAGCACCTGCGGCCGGCCCCCAGCGCGCTACTGCGTGGTGAGCGAGCGGGGCGAGGAGCGGCTGCGCTCCTGCCACCTCTGCAACGCGTCGGACCCGAAGAAGGCGCACCCGCCTGCCTTCCTCACCGATCTCAACAATCCGCACAACCTGACGTGCTGGCAGTCTGAGAACTACCTGCAGTTTCCACACAACGTCACGCTCACGCTGTCGCTGGGCAAGAAGTTCGAGGTGACTTACGTGAGCCTGCAGTTCTGCTCTCCACGGCCCGAGTCTATGGCCATCTACAAGTCCATGGACTACGGGCGCACGTGGGTGCCCTTCCAGTTCTATTCCACGCAGTGCCGCAAGATGTACAACCGGCCGCACCGCGCACCCATTACCAAGCAGAACGAGCAGGAGGCGGTGTGCACTGACTCGCACACTGACATGCGCCCGCTCTCGGGTGGCCTCATCGCCTTCAGCACGCTGGACGGGCGGCCCTCGGCGCACGACTTCGACAACTCGCCGGTGCTGCAGGACTGGGTCACGGCCACAGACATCCGCGTGGCCTTCAGCCGCCTGCACACCTTCGGCGACGAGAATGAGGACGACTCGGAGCTGGCGCGTGACTCGTACTTTTATGCGGTGTCCGACCTGCAGGTGGGTGGCCGCTGCAAGTGCAACGGACATGCGGCCCGCTGCGTGCGCGACCGCGACGACAGCCTGGTGTGCGACTGCAGGCACAACACAGCGGGTCCCGAGTGCGACCGCTGCAAACCCTTTCACTACGACCGGCCCTGGCAGCGCGCCACCGCCCGCGAGGCCAACGAGTGCGTGGGTGAGTGGAGCTCCACTGGGGTGCGGGAGGTGGGCGGGGACCCGGGTGGCTGCTCTCGGGCCTCGCAGCCACGAGTTCTCCGGAGGTCAGCGGCAGCCGCACGGGGGTCATCCATTGTGGTAATGCCGCTGCGATGATGGGAGGTGCGTTCTGGGATGTAGTGGACCCAAGAGGGCAGAGAGCACTACCATTCGCTGGTGTGGTGCTGGCCGTGGATTCTCGGTTTTGCACCCAATACACCCTGTGAAGCCAAGAAGAAGCGCGAGAAATGCCGCGGGGAGAGGGTTTTGCAGAAAATTTGCCAACTGGTCCCTCTAACGTCGGATCCAAATGCAAACTCATTGCCTAACCCTTAGTTTGGCGGGCCCCTGCGATCCACCTCCACCCCACCCCTCCCCCTTTCCTAGGGCTGCAGCTGGGCGCGCAGTTGGGGATCCCGGCAGGGTTCCCGGGAAGTTCCAGCCCCACAACCCTAAATCCCTGGGGAGATGGCAGAGGGATTTGCAATATGGGGCCAGTTCTGTATCCGACGAATTGTCTTTTTTGGTTTGAAAAACAATTTTTTTTTTCTTTTGGACAGCGTGTTTGTGCTAGCAAAAGAATGATGTGATTTAAATTACTATCTACAGATTACAAAGAAGAGTTAGGTAATTTTAAACCAATTCAATTCTGGTTCAAAAAAGAAGTATTCCAGAATTTCTTGTTAGTGTCAGAGTTTGGTGCAATTACACAGTTTTGAATTAACTAAAAGGTCCAGATTCTCACTTTTTAATGGGGTTTCAGTTCCTGAAAGAGAAAACTGACAAAACCGGCACTGGGGAATATGTTGTGTCAGAAACGAGGCTTTAAAAAAAAAATGGGTATGTTCTATTTCTGAATTGCACAGTTTTGCTGCTATAGAAACTTTCAGACATCGGGTGGGGGGAGGAGGGGGCAGATAGTAAGACAATACTTTTCCAGTATGAGAAGTAAATTTCCAAATCCATCATTTTGTTTCAATGAAAATTATTTAGTTTGTAAAGTGCCATTTGGTGTGCATCTTTTGTGAACGTGCAGATTTTCCCCCCCGCCTCTCCCCACCCCCCAGACAGCCGGTGTGAGTCTGCAGCGGCTTTGCCCTCTGCGGCGCATTGCAGTTTGCTGGTCCCCACAAACACACGTTTTGAGGTCTGGTTCTGATTAATTGTGTCATGTTGTTGTCGAATAGTTTGTGCCTCATGACTGCGGATGCAGACTTTTGAGCAATCGAATGGAAAACATGTCTTGGAGAGCCGGGTCGCGCTGAGGCCCAGCAGGGCCTCCCGTTGCATGGCGGGGCCTCCATTTTTGCGCTCAGTGTGTCCCGAGTTTGCAGACCTAATTGTTCTCCCCCCTGGTTTTAGAGACGGAGCTGGTCGCGGGTTTGAAGAGAGTTTTCAGGATTCCCCAGTGAGATAGTAGCTATACCCGGAATTAGTGCTCTTTGAGAATAAAATTCCTTTGATCTGGTCAAGTTCTTCAGAAATGTTGGTTTTTCCCATCTCTTCCCCTTTTCTCCCTTTCCTCTTTTCTTTTCTTCCTTTTGTGCGGAAAAACCCTGTATTGACATTCCAAGGGTCTCCCAGGGTTTTGCTATCAGTTTTAGTTTGTGTGTGTGTATGAAAGATACCTTTGAATTGTCACCAGCAGGGTCTGACTGGACAAATGCAAGTGAATACATTGAGGCAAATAAACTGGACTTTGTGGTAACATTTCACCGGTTTGAAGATTCTTCTCAGTGTTGGATTTGTTCAGATTCATCAGCCACCCCTACCTCTCCCTGTACTTTGGAGACAGAACCCACATCTGCTGTGATACTGGTTATGCACTTGAAGTAACCTCTGTCATTGAGGGTTTTGTCTTTTGTTTGAAGCACTAACTATGTACACATTGGATAGACTGTTTTTTTTTTTAGTCCAAATTGAGCAATCAACATATTAACTAATGTAATTAGTAAGCCTTTTTGCTCAAAAAGTTTAATGAGGCCTAATAAGTACATAATCTACATGACAAATAATAGGCTAACAATATTTTCTGGTTTTTACTGAAGTTATTTTAATTTTCAGTAGTGAAAGAATCTTTAAATTTTGCCAATTACTCAGTCATGTTATAAAAGCAAAACCAATTCAACTTACTAACTTTGTTAAAGTTACTTATAGTTTCCTTTTTGCATAGATGTTCTGACACCTTGTAGATACAGACGGGAAAGTCAGGTTGAAGTTTCCATAAAGTCTAAATTGAAGCCTTAGTGATTTTTCCATCGTTCTGCAAAAGAGAAAGCCAGCAAAGACAATTTAAAAGTGATTTACAATGAAAGGTCGAGCTTTTTATGAAAAGGCCTGTAGTGGAGATGCGTGAATGAGTTAGTATTCGACAGGTGTTCTGAGACACCGCAGGGCCCTGTGCTAGGAAAAAGCGTTCATAAATCCTTCAAACACTAACTTGTGTACTATCAGCGGCTCAGATTTTTCCCCAACATAATCCCGGCTTGTGAATTTCACACCAATGACATATGAAGCCAAGCTACCCAGATTATTTACAACTGAGGCAAAGTAAAGAAGTGTCTATATTCTTTATTCCACAAATTGGTCTTGATAAAAATAAACCATGGTCACAATGCTAGTCTGCCTTTGCCTTTTAAAATGAAACATGATTAAGAATAGCCTTCTCCAGGTTTAAAATGAAACATGATTAAGAATGGTATCCTTCTCCAGGTTAACCCCAATTCCTAAAACTCTAAAAAACTGTTTGCTACTATTTCACTCAATGACTCTTCTACATAGGGCCAGGATACTTTCAGATGAGTAAAAAATGCATATATCCTATAGGTTTCCTTTGGTCCAGCTTTCTTTTTGGTGGTGTTTCAAGGTTGAGTTCTCTATGGAATAAATGTGAACCTTTGTAAAACCCAATTTTATTTTAAATGCAATTTTGGATTTCTTCCGGGAAAAACCCCTTCAAAACAATATGAAAGACAAGACTATGTATAATGTTACAGCCTCGACAGCTCTCCGTGGAATAACTAAATACTTTCTTCCGCCCATATGTATCAGCAGTGTTCACATGCTTTTGTACACATGTGCACTTAACATTCGTGGTGTAAAGAAGCATCCATGCATGGTGGGGGGTGTGCATTCAAGGGAAAATGCATGAACAGTTTTAAACCACCTGGGTTGCTAGGCCCTTTTTTCTCCCTTCCTTCCCCCCACCAAAAGAGCATCTGAAGACCATATTGTGTTTCATAAATTATTGACATCAGTTTTAATCAGTGTGCCCCTGATGTCGGAGCTGTGTTAGTATTTAGTGCCTGACTAAGCATGCTGTTTAATCTTACTGTGGGGATGTCAGCGTGAACCCCTGCCTGGTTTGTGACAGGGTGAGCTTGTGAAAACTCGTTTTGCGACTCACTCTATGGTTTTGCATTGCCCAGCTGAAACCCAAAACCCACACAAAAGACATCTCTGCAAGATGAGCATGGTGCTGGGCTGGCCTCCTGTGGTCATGGGTACTGCCACGTAATTTCCA
Source organism: Anoura caudifer (assembly GCA_004027475.1). Taxonomy (NCBI): domain Eukaryota; kingdom Metazoa; phylum Chordata; class Mammalia; order Chiroptera; family Phyllostomidae; genus Anoura; species Anoura caudifer. The sequence continues at coordinate 244,655 of PVKU01001126.1, read as the reverse complement.
GAATTGTTTAAACATGGCTTTGGGAGGGGGGTTTTCATGCCATAAATGGCCCTAGTGTTTGGGCCTACCATCATCCCCAGCAAGAGAAGGAGGTGAGGTTATGTTGGTGGTGTTGCCGTGAGAAATCCAATGCCCCACTAAAGACTCCTGCAAAATCAGAAGGCTCTCGTTTGCTGCCTAGTCTGGAGTCTGGCGCAGAGCTGTACATCAGTGAATGTTTTTATAGTCATAGTAATTATTATAATGATTGTCATTGTGATGATTAACTCCCAAGGGCTTATTTTTTGCCAAGCGCTCCCATTAATTTAGTCATTTAATTGTTATGCCTATGCTAATAATAGGCACTGTTATTGTCCTTATTTTACAGGTGAGAAAACCATAACCTAGAGACATTAACAGTTTACCTAAAGGCTACTAGCTATTAGTACTACACAGAGCTAGTAGGTGGTGGAGCTGGAGCGCCAACCTGACATTATGCTTGCATCGTGTGCTCTGGGCTGCCTCCCCGAGGACTAGATGGGTGGATGAGTGGCAGTCACACATCCATGATAGGACAAGAGTTGGCACAGCCTGTTACTTCTTGATAAAACGGGTGGTTCCCGTGTTATATTACCCAATACTGTGTTATATTATTATATGTATTATGTTTATACATGCTTAAATATGAGATTATGTATAATAACTTGTCCTTTATTTTAGCCATCAGGCCTAGTGGGAGCTGGGAGTTAGGAATGTGAGTGAAAAGGGTTTCTGCCTCCTCTCAAGGGGGCTCACTGTGCACAGGCATTGCGGATGGCCAAGGCTTTCTTGATTCCAGGGCCTGTGATCTCTCTCAAAGGTGGTGGAACAGAGGTCATAGTCAGAAAATCCTCTTGAACCGAGGCCTTCTCTTTTCCTCTGATGCTTGGATTCCTTTTGCTTCTGCGGAACATACTGAAAAAAAATCTAGGCAGTGGCTTAGAAGTGGCGTTGTTAAAGAGAGGAGTTTAGTGGCGTATCCTGGTCACCAGCGCCATGCCGGTGGGGGCAGCTTTTGTGCGTCAGCAGCACAGGGCTGTCATTTATCCCTGCGGGCCCCATGGCAGCTGGAGTGAGGGTCTTTCGGGGGCTCTCATTAGCACCCGTGGGGCTGGGCGGCTGCTCCCTCCTGTCTGCAGAGAAGAGAAACAGAGTGGCGTCTGGTGATCCCCGTGGGGCGGGTCTCTGCACTCCCAGGCCCTGCCAAGCTCTCCTTCAGCCCTGCCCAGGCTTCTCCCTGACCTCCTCCTCCTGCAGAAAAATGAGATCCTCGGAAAAGTATTTGAGACTTCATGTCCAGAGAAAATATTGGAAAGGCAGTGGGTTGAAATTCAAATGTTCCCTGGAAGGAATCCCCTCATTTTCTGCTTACAGCTGGTATCGATATTTCCTTCTTGAGATGAGTTGTGCTTTTCATTAAGTAGATTTTTTGTCTTGGGATTAAACCAACATTGTATTCTTAATAGACTTTTATGTTTACACTTCAAAAGTCCACTGGATTGGTATTCGTGTTATCTTGATGGCTTCTATAGTTTCTGCTGTGCACACTGGCCTCACCAAAATAAATGGCTCTCCAGGGAACTGGATTATAAAACAGCCTTATCTGTCGATGCACAAGTACGGATATTTTGTGAGCCAGTATTTTTTTTCTTCCTTTTAGAAATGACAATCATCCCTTGCGTTTCTGTAGTGCCTTAAATTAGTGGGAGACCAGAGGTGTGGGAGGGCTTAGAAAACACTCAGGATTTAAGCCTGATGTTTGCAAAGCAATCCACAGCAGTTTGCCTGTCGTTTGGAAAGACACACATCAGCCCTTGTGGTCTCCACAGCCGTGGAACGTGTGGCGTTGGCTGGGGTGGCTGGGGAGCTGCAGACTTTAGAATGTCAGTCCATGGTGGTTGTCGGGTTGCATCCTGAAAACAGACTACAAACCCCTACTCAATGCCAGGCATTGTACTAGGTGCTTTATATGTGCTTTGTTTCAATTAATCAGATTGCCACAAGGAACGGAAGCTTTTCAAAAACAGATGTCCCTGCCACCAAAGGGCAGTCTTTACACTGAATTAAGTGCGGACAGGTCTGCAGGGCAAATCTTGGCTTATTCAGTGACAGACACCACTGCACCCACAGAGAGCAGGGGGATCAGCAGCGCTTGTTCTGAAGGCTGATCCATGTAAAAGCCGTGTCCTATTATAACCAGCTCCGAGGCACAGCATTTTTGAAGAGCACCTGGAATGTGTGAGCTGCCTGGGACAGTCCTCCGGACGCAGGGCTGTTAGAGGTCGCGCTGGCTGACTGCTCTCCTGAGGTTTGACTGGTGTAGCACAGCACAGTGCTGTACAGTATTGCATCCCCATGTTCTTGTTTCGAAGATGCAGCTCTGTTGTAACCTCAGAATGAAATTTTAATCTGCCTTCGGAATGTTGTGTAATTTATGTGAATTTTCCCTCCATGTCCGGAGGCAGAGACCCATTTCAGTTGTCAGGCCTTTGCCTGTAAAGATAATGCTCCCTTCCCACCCCTAGCCTCTGGGACACCTCAGTTAGGTGAGTGTTCAGCCCTGGCTACACCATTTTTGTGCCCGCTTTACCCTCTGGTAGGGAGAAGGAACTGTGGTCCTGTGATGGAGGGGATGTGGAATGCCTCTCCTCGGAGCCTTTCCCTTCTGACATTTCGGTGCCTGTTCTAGTCCTCTTTGGCGATGGACGTTTCTATCAGAGGCATCTGCCAGCACTCGTAGAACAAGGGAAGATCATCTGAGGGGGCAGGTGTCCAGGAGTTCTGCCAAGAAATGGAGAAGTGTGCTCTGCCTTTTCCTGTGTTAGGGTCATGGCTGCAGGTCACGGATCCTTCTGTCCTTGCTATTAGCACAGTAGCTACAGTTTAGTTGAAGTGAGTTCATGTTGCGGTGTGTTTATGCCTATAAAGAAGACCCAGAAGAAAGATGTCTCTGTAGGTTTGGTAGACTTCCAGGCTTTTTAAAGGGGTGGCTTTCCAGAGAGCAGAGAAAATTTGTTGGGTGAGAACCTTGGGAGGCAGAAAGTAACACCCTGGTTCATTATATTGACTGTGACCAAGCCTTCCCGACTCAGCTGGAGCCTGGAGAAGACGCTGGAGATCTGTGTCAGGCAGCGTTCGGGACCAGCCTATGTGAGGTGTCGGGCCTCTTAAGTTGGTGGTGTTTTTGTTGGGGGCCCATCCTTGCCCCCTCCTTGGCTGCTGCTGTTGCTAGATTTTCTAGGTTTTTCCTCAGTCCTTTTCTGCCTACGGGTGAGAGATTATGGGTTGTCGTGTCCAATTTCTACCCATTCCAGAGGCTTTGCTCCTACATTTGACAATGTGTAACACCCCAGGGATCCTTAAAGGGGCTAGATCTGAATAACTGAGTCCTAGGCAACAAGGAAATGGGATACCTCTCTCAGTTTCTGGGGTCTGTATGTTGCACTATGTTCCATATTTGAGGACCCCAAGCAATGCACACTTCCTGCCTGCCTGACAACCAGTGTCAGGGCTTGGAGTGGCTGTGGGTGAGTGCTTCATAGGTGCTGCCACTCCCCAATTCTGAAACTAGGGCAGACATTGCTAATCAATCACAGCACTCTTTCCTCCTAAGTCCAGAAATGGTCTTAAGGCATTGGAATCCTTCTCAATATAATACCCTAGGCAGACATTACTACTTATTCAGAATTAGCCTAAGAGATGAAAACCATATGTCATTTTCAGTCTCAGAAGACTTTCCCCTGCCGCCCCAGCCAGCAGACAAGGATGTGTACCCTGTAAGCGGATGTTGCCAGAGCGTTCGGTGGTTAGGTGGCTCTGCTGGCTCTGGCATGCAGAGAGGTGTGACGTGGATGCCCTCCCGCAGGTGGAGTATGCTCTCACCCGGGAGGTTCTGCATGTGGAAAGATGAATACTTGCGCTCATCATAAACATGGGTGGGCCCCCAGAGTGAGGAAATTTGCCAAATGCCCAGGATGCTAGGGAGGCACTGAGGGTCTCAGAGCAAGTGTTTGATTTGGCTACTGTATTACAGGAGAATTGGAGTGTGGTTCGCTTCATGTTTCTCCTGCATTTGTTCTGTTGTGGTGTGTTTGTTTTCTTCCATGCCAAGATTGTCTACAGACCGCAGCTCCATGGAAAGGGGGGTCTCCTGGGAGCGGCCGCTCCAGAGTTCCTGCGGCAGTCCCCTGGACTGTGAGAGTTCCACACCGCCCCCAAACATTACCTACTTGGCTTGGATTCCCTCTCCCCTGCACGAGGATTTTCCACCTGAGAAGTTGGGTCCTGACCCCAGGCCGTGTCTCTGTGGCACTGAGACACGGGGACTCTGCGCAGTCCCTTCCCTGAGTGCTCTGCTTCCACTTGGGCCGGGGCAGAAAGTGCTGAACAATAACAGCCCCAACCCCAGCATGAAAAAGGAAACACATTGTGTTTACAGATACAGAATTTGGCATCTGAAACATGAAAGTACCTTTGGGTTGGGCGCCCAGGGCAGGGCTGTTGGACACCAGCCCCCCTGCTCTGAGTTCCGCAGCCAGCTTGTTTCCTCTGCTGGAAGCCAGACCTCAGAGGTGGGCAGGCTGCTCTCAGCCAGCTCTGTATTCCCAGCCCCAGCCCTGTCTCACTTCGTGGCTCAACCCCGAGAGATCCACAGTGAGAAAGTGCTCGGCCTTCCCAGCTGCCCCAGGGAGGAAATTGCTCCTCACTCCTATCCGCAGAAATCGATCCCTCTTAACCCACATGGTCAGGCAGACTTGCCATCCTGACACGCAGGAATGCTAGGGAGGAATGGTCTGGGTGTCCTTCCTTTTTATTTCTCACCGTTTATGGTTGGAACAAGAGTTTGACAGCTGGAGTTTTTGTTGTTGTTGTTGTTATTGTTGTTGGATGGTGGTTTTTGTTTTTGTTTTTAATCAAAGATCTTTGCAGAAGAATAAGATCCAGTGACAGTGAAAAGCATGTATGGCTATTTCTGGTCCATAGGAAGTAGTTCTAAAATCAAGGTCAGAGAGCTTGGCATTTTATTTAATAATGTATGAAATACCAAGACGAAGTATCAGGGGTATGGCTGAGAGCCCCTCTCCAGCCTGGGGCTGCCTGGGTTAAACCCAGCTACCCCCACAGCCTGAGAGCTTGGGCACTTATTTGCTCTGGGCGTTAACTGTCTTATCGTCCTGGGGGCTGTGCTCAGGACCACGTTGGTATATGGTGCAGGATGGGGAGTAGGAGGAGCCCTTGCATTTTTCTTTGGAGGGGCTCAGCGGAGAGAGTAGGAAGGGCGCCCAAAGGCAAAGTGCTCATTCTCAACTTTGGGCTTTTGTCAGCATCCGTCTCTGTAGCTCTCTCCCAATCACATGCTCAGAGCCGAACACTTTACAGGTATCACCTCATTTAGTCCTCGTAAGGGCCTTACAAGGTGGGTTCTGTTGTTATTTAGCAAACTTCTCTGTTGAAGGGGGCACACACATAGAGAAGCACATGCATCATAGGCACACGGCTCGCGGACCTATGTAATCACAGCATGAGCACGCCTGCATCACCAGCACCCTCGTCAAGGACGTGCTGGCACCCCAGAAGCTGCCCTGTGCCCCCTTCTAGCCACCACGTTCCCTGCCCACCATGCAGTGGTTTGGACTGTTTTTGAACTTTGTGTAAATTGAAGCATATTCTGGCTTCTTTTGCTCAGTAGTCCGCTTGTGGTATTTACCCACGGAGAGTCATAGTTTTACAAGTTCCCATTGCTTTATAGTGATCTATGGTATACACGTATACATTTGTTTACTTGTTTCATTTATGGTGGCCATTTGGGCTATTTCCAGATTTTAGTTATTAAAAACAGTACTGCCGTGGCCACGTGTGCCCATGTCTCGGGGCACATATGGATGCATTTCTGTCGGGTGTGCATCTAGAAGTGGAATCACTGGGTCCTAGGGTAGGTATGTCTTCAGCTGTAGTAGAAGGTGGTTATACACTGGCTATACATTTTGTGGGAAATTTTACACACCATTTTATAGGTGAAGAAACAGAGGCACGTGAAGGCTACATACCCGGCCCAAGGTCGCACAGTCGCACGGCCAGCTAGCAAGTATAGAGTTGGGTTAGAGTCGGAGTGGTGCGGCGCTGGGGTCCTGCTTTTCCACCTCCCTACCTGGTCGTCGTTCATCTTCAATCTGTATGCACCCTGTCAAGGAAAACTGGTAACACCAAGGGGCAGAGGTGACTTTGGGGAAGTTCAGTTGCTTCTCTGTGCCTTATTATTTTCTTCTATAAAATGAGGGAGGGGCCACGAAGACCATCTTCAGCCCTGATACTTGGTGTCCCAGGGGAGTACACCCCCTTCCTAAGGACTTTCCCAGTCTACACCCCCATCCCATCACGACCCAAAGCATCTCTCCACTTGAATGATGTATTTCCCATCCCCTCCCTTCCTTTGCGTTCCCTCGAAGACAGCTCAGGCTCTGACTGGGGGACCTCGCTTGGCCTGCCCTCCAAGGCTACTGGGAATGTCCCCGCTCTCACTCACCAGCTCTTCCGTGTGGGTACTGGAAGACGTGGGATCTGTCCCTTCTTTGCCCTCTGGTGTGTTTAGCTGGATGAATGTGCACAACGTCCACTCATCTGTGTAACTAGCTCAGTCATTGATAAATAAAGTATTTTCCTAAGGCCCCATTACGCCCTCCCCAGTCCCCCCCACCCCCCACTCACACACTGTAATCAACATATCGACTTCCAACACTGCGGATTTCATTTTGCTGGTTCTTGAACTTCATACCAGTGAAATCATAGTATGTGTTCTCTTCAATACCTGGCCTCTTTTGCTCAGCACTATTTCCTTGTAAAGAGTTTTAAATATGACTTACCCTAGTCCTTTTTAGTTTGGTGGGTGATCTCAACTTCGTGGGGGGATGATCCTCCTGCTCGCTTTGTCAGCTGACCTTTCCTCATAGTGAGTGATTTCCTCGTGCGCTTTGCCCTGTCAGACTGTGAGCTTATCTTTATTGGGGATTTTGTGAAAATCACACTGGTCTTAGTTCTGGAAATGCTTCTATTGAGTGATTTTGCCAGACATCCTAGAGTTATCATTGGCTTGGGACTGATTTTTCCATTAATTAATTACCTTGGAAATTCCTGTGTCAAATGAGGAGTATGAATTTTGCCTCTAATCTCTAGCAGGCCCAAGTTTCATTCTCCCACGGGGGACTTTTTCTTCCTCTACTCAAGAGTTTTGTTATCACTTGAGGCTGATGGACAAAGGTGTTTAGTCTCCCTTTCCCTTCAGGTGCATTCGCAAGGTCCAGGCCTTTGTGCTACCTGGGCTACTGCTGCAGTGTCCCAACTGCTCTCCCTGCCTCTGCCTTTGTCTTTCAGCCTCCCAGTCTGTTCTTGCTGGTGGTTCTCTCTGCTCAGCTCTCCGAGTGGATGGCTTCCTCAGTGCTTCTTAGTCTTTAGTCAGTTGTCATTTCTCAGTGCATCCTCCCCTGACTATCCTATTTAATATCCTAAAACAACTTTTTTATTTGTGCCTGTCTATGTCTCTTCATCCCACCCCCATACCCCTGATCACCCTTATCTTGCTCTATTTTCTGTCTCCATAATATTTATCAGCTTCTATCAGACTATTTAATTTACTTACTATGTTTATAAACTGTCTTCCCATCCTTCCACTTGTTTTATTCTAACACTTGTTAGAATATACATTTATGTGAAGGCAGATTCCTTGTCTGATTTGGTCACAGGGGGCCCGGCATGTCAGTAGGGTCTCATTTCTAACTCCTGGCCTTATGGGAGTCATGGCCTCGGCGCATGTCCGTGTGTGGGCACCGAAACCCAAGCCCATGGCTGTCAAGGCCTGTTTCCAGGTCTCATAATCGGTATTTCTTTCCCCTTATCTCCCTCTCATGATCGCCACAGCTCCAGCATTTCTTTAATACTTTGGCTTCAGATCCTTATTTCCTCTTACATCTGAGGATTTCCTTTTATTTCTTGTGAGATCTGCTACTCATTAAATATTTTTAGGAATTACATTTCATCTAGTATTTTTGAGAGGTTTGCAGTAGGAGTTCTGCATTAGCTCAGGTCACTTTGTTGCCAGAACTCAAGTTGTATATTTAATCCTTTGTCCATCTGGAATTGTGACACATGGTATGAAGGTAAAGATTTCCATTTTTTCTTATCAAATATTTAGCCAGTTGTTCAGTGACACTTATTGAAAAAATTATTCCTACTGACTTGAGATTCCACATTTATTAAATGCTTAAGTATTGTATAAACTTGGATTTGTTCTCTGGATTTTCCATTTTGTTTCCCTGATCTGTCAAATATTTTCCTGCCATTTCCTGTCTGGATAGTGCATTTCAAAATCTCATGGGATCAGTATTTACTCAGTATTTATTAATTTATTCTTTTTCATTGGTTCTTTTTCAGTTATTCTCATTTGCTACTTTTATTTATTTATGCACAGGCTTTAGATGAGTTTGTCAAGTCTCAATGTAAATGCCATTGGTAATTTGATAAAAATATTGTTAAAATAAAGGTGAGGATCATTGATAATCTTACACTTTTTAAATTGGAACAGTATCAATATAACTGTTGCACTTAATGACTAGATTATCTAAGTGTCACTGTTAGGGTTGTTAGGACATCAAAAGGGTGGGAATCAAGTCTGGATAAAATCACAAATTGCGTGTTTCTCTTTGGTCTAGCAGATACATTTTAAATTTTATTGAGGTATAATGGAAATTCAGTAAATAACACATATTTAAATTAGTGTTATTTGGTAAGTTTGGCATATACATGTGCCTATGATATCATTACCACACTAAAGATAAAGAACATATCCATCAGTCTCATATTTCTGAATGCTCCTTGGTAAGTCGTTTCACACCTCTTGCCCCTTTTTACCATTGTACTTTCTGTCATTTCATATTAGTTTGTCTTTTCTGGATTTTTCTATAAATGGAACCATAGCATATATTCTTTTTTGTCTGATTTCTTTCAGTCTGCATGAGAATTTTGAGACTATCCGTGATGTCATGTGCATCAGTCCTTTACTCCTTTTCACTGGGCACGGCATTCCATTGTATGGATATACCACAATTTATCCATTCACCTGCAGATGGACATTTAGGTTATTTCTAATTTGGGGCTATTACAGGTAAAGCAGCTATGAACATTCCTGTACACATTTTTGAATGGACCATGCTTTTATCTCTCTTGGGTAAGTACGTAGAAGAGAAATGACAGATGATGATATGGTAGGTGTATGCTTAACTTTTAAAGAAACTGCCAAACTTACTGAACTTAAGGGGTTTGTAGCTTGGGTGTTCTATTCAAGAACCAGATGTAATGTTGCAAGATAATTTTATTTACTGGTAGTGAGTGAAGTAGATAGGATTCACATCTAAAGCTCTGTATTCCCCAAAGAGAGACTTAGCTATTGCTTATATACGCTATTTAGTCAATTATACATTGATTTCTTCTTTGCAGTTAGCTACACTTATGCTATTCAGTTTCTGTCAAACTCATCCTGTTTATAGCTGATGTGCTCCATTTTAACATTTAGCAAGAATAACACTTAGTGACAACATTTAGAACTGCCCAGACCTTGAGATCCTTGCCCTGTCCAACAATTCCACCCTCCTCTCCTGCTCCCGATTTTTCATTCCTCATTCTCGAGAGAATGTGAATGAGGGTCATACTTCTGTAACTGCTTCCTGCTGAATGTGGACAGAGTATGTCTTCGAGTTACAGCAGTGAAATTCTCCAGCTGCCCTACTTATGAAAGCCTTGGGGTCCCCTAGGTTCTGGGATTCCGGAGAATAGGAATGCTTAAAGAGCTCTACTCTAACAGGAGACGTGCATCGTAAGGGGTGAGGCAGAAGTGGTAAAATCAAGGAGATGGAGACTCTGCCACCCATAAACTCGTACTCCTGTGGGGATCCAATGAGCAAGATGGACCAGAGTGACAGTCTCCCTGAGGACAAAGGTGCCAGTGAGGGAGAGAAGGGGAAGGTACTGTCATATCTGAATCTCTTCCCATATGATCCAGGACACCAAACCATGATTTATATTCAGGAATCACTTATTGACCCGCTAAGTCTGCCCAGGACTTTGAAGGACAGGTAGGATCTGGGCAGGAGGTGACTATGCAGAGAGGGCGAGCCCAGGGGGTGAAGTGCAGTAACCCCAGAGGAGGAAGGAATACCAGATACCACAGTTCCACGCAAGATCCAGTGGGTGTCCCCTGGTTCCTCCAGCACAGTGATGCTTGTTGCCATGTGATGGAGTGAAAATCTGCACCTTCTAAGGCAGCTGGGCCTGAACAGGGCAGACAGCTTGGGAGGAAGTCCTGACACAGCCTCTGCATCTGCTCTCTTGCGACAGTGCACCACAGAACACCCCTGCCCCAGAGGAGGGTAGAGGGTAAGGCAGAACATGAGAGGCCACCCTGTTTAGGCCCCAGCACAGGGCCCTCTGTGATCAGGCATCCCGTTGGAACACCGTTCCCTAGTTAGCCAGCTACACAGCTGCAGCTCCTACACCAAGCCCTTCTGAAAATCAGGAGAAAACACCACCTCTGAAAAGTGTTTTTAATTTTTTTGTTGTCGACACTATTATAGATATCCTCCATTATCTACCCACACCGTGCCCCCCAGCCCTTGCCCTCTAATTGTTTTTATTGATTTTTAGAGAGAGAGAGGAAGGGGGGAGAGAGACTCACACACATGGGTTTGTTGTTCTTATTTATGCTTTCATTGGTTAAGTCTTGTATGTACCCTGCCCCCAGGGATCGGACCCACAACCTTGGTGTATCAGGGTGATGCTCTAACCAAGTAAGCTACCTGGCCAGGGCTCACTTGCTACCTCCTTGTCTCTCAAACTTGCTGCCCAGTAGGTGCTGGGATGAGCCCTGAGATGAGGTCACCTGAGATCTATATAACCCACAGTTTCCATCTTTCACAGACTGTGGTCCCTTTGCCCCTTGTCCCCAATTGGAAACAGTAGGAGCTGAAGACTGAAGGTGAGAACGGGACACAGCCGCAGGCACCAGCTGTGATGGGACAGGAGAGGAAAGGAAGGCGAGTCCCCAGTGCCGGTGACAGTGACAGTGATGGCTGGAGCAGCTGCTTGAAGGGGGCCCTGCCTCACCTCTCCTCTTCCTTCCCCGCACCTTTCCCCTCACCGCAGAGGCCCACAGTACTCCCCTCTTACCGCGGTCTGGCTCCTGTCAGCCTCTGGCTTCTGGGTTGCTAGAGAAGAGGGGATGATAAGGCCTTCCCAAGGCTGCCCCCGCCGCCCCTAACAGGTGGCACCGTGAGAGGCAGAGGACAGGCCCAGGATGCCTGGCTTAACAGTCATGGCTCACATGACTCAAATTGCTAAGAGGAAGGTTCAGGTGGTGTGGCCTCCCTGTTCATCTCCCTTGCAGCTCACACTCGGCAGTGTAGTGTTCTGTCCCTAAACCTCCGTGGCTGCCTCTGCTGTGACAAAACATGGGGCTGCTCTGCCCTGCTGCTTTTTCAGCAGAGCAAGTGCCCAGTCAGCCCATTCCACTGCCAGTCAGCAGACTCCCAAAGACACAGGGGCCTGAGCCCAGGCCAGTGGAGGCCACTCCCCAAGGAGAGGACGCAGCTTAGAAGCACCTCCTCCTGCCTGTAGATGCAGACAGCAAGCTCTCTCACCTTGGCCTGTTAATAGAACATCTCTTTATATCAGTGAAACTCTTTGAAGAGATGTGGCATGTAATTGCTTTTTTTTTAATCCTTTGCAGGGGTGTTCAACCCATGGCCCACAGACTGCATGCAGCCGAGGATGGCTATGAATGCAGCCGGACACAAAATCGTAACTTTAGCTAAAATGTTATGAGATTTTTGTGTGTGAATACGTGTCACAGTGTATTTGGTGTATGGCCCAAGACCACTCTTCTTCCAGCATGGCCCAGGGACGCCAATGGCCACCCCTGCTTTAGAGGAAGGGAAGCAGTGGGAGTCTTATTCAAACAGTTCATAGATAAAACTGGTAATTATTTCTAGATAACCCCAAGCATATATCTTTACACCATTTGCCATAGGCTGGCCTGCACGTCCCACATCAAACCTTTGCTGCTCACTCTTGCTTGTAAGGGATCCTCTCTTCTCTCCCAGTCACCTCCACTGGAGTTTGCCTGCTTATCCTCAGTAAGGGGGGGTGTGGCCTATCTGCCTGGCATCCCTCTTGTCATTTAGGAAACTGCTGGGGTGCCATTTCCATCTCTCAGCATGAGCTCCACCCTGGCTGTGGGTACTCCGGAGAGTGCACCCCTTGGATGGGAGCAGGACAGGGGTTGTGCGGGCAAGCTTATGTGTAACAAAAGTGATCCTAAATGAGCTCAAGGGTAATGCTGAAGCCTGAGGAAGCAAAGAAGCCTTGCTTAGAAAATGACACCTTCCAACCCTGACTGGTGTAGCTCAGTGGGTTGAGTATCATCTTGCAAACCGAAAGGCTGGCTGGTTCGATTCCCAGTCAGGGTGCATGCCTGGATTGCCGGCCAGGTCCCCAGTTGAGGGGTGAAAGTCAACCAATCAATATCTGATCTCAGATACCAATGTTTCTCTCTTTCTCCTTCCCTTCTGCTCTGTCTAAAAATAAATAAAATCTTTAAAAAAATAATAATAATAAAAAAAAGAAAACTACGCCTTCCAAATCCACAGTAGACTCCCAGCCTGGAGTGAGGTTACCTTGGACAGGACAGGCAGGTTTCTGCCATGGACCCATTTGTTATATTTCTTAATTTATGTGAGGCCTTAATTTCTTTAAGTCAAATAAAGAGATCCAGTTCTGGAGGATGCACCCCAAGGGGCTGCATTCAGGGATGGAATTTGAGTTTCCCATAGCCGGCACATCTACATATAAGACGAACCAGGCAAACACAAATGTGCTCACAAAGAACAACATCCCACTCCTGCAGGACAGACAACCAGACCAGAAGTGGTTTCCCCAGGACGTCCTGTATTGCCCTGTAGACATTCCTGAGCCCTTCAGAGTTAGACTATATCAGGCCATGACTCTAGTGTCGCAAGCATGCACCAGAACTGAAACTACTTTTCTGACAATCATATACCCCAGATGGAAATAGAAACACTAATTAAAGTGACCAGAGGGGCTGTCTACTTCCCTTCCAAAATGCTGAATGGAACAGGCTCAGGCGGTCATTCTGCTGCACTGTGGAGGCAGAGCAAGCAGCTGTTCCTCAGTGGTGAGCACCCAGCACAGTCTCCTCCAAACAGAGCTCTGTCCAGTGGAGATGCAAGCAAGCAAGCCCTGGATGAGCTGCCACTGCTGATTGCTGACTGCTTTGCCAAGCGTCCACACCTGGCCAAGGGAGTCCTTTGAGAGTCCCAAATCTTGAGTCTTCAAGTTTATTAATGAACTCAAGGGTTTGCCTCTTGGGGTGCTGTATTCAAGAAGGAGAGGTGGCCATAGCAAGGTAGTTTTATTTACTTGCAGCAAGTAAAGGAGCGGGATTCAAATCCAAAGTTCTCTTCCTGAAGGAAAGCCTAGCTATTGCTTATATTTTTATATTTGGTGAATTACACTTTGATTTCTCCTTTGCCCATTAGCTACACTTACTCTGTTGAGCTCCTGTCAAGCTCATCCTGTTTATGGCTGCATCTGCAAAATACTGTGCTACATTTTAACTTTTAGCAAAAATGACATTTAGTAATGACATTTAGAACTCCCTAGAATTTCATACCCTTGTCTTGTTTAACAAAACTGTTTTCCAAATTGGTTGAACCACTTTACATTTATAGCAGCAGGGTGCAAGAATTCCAGTTTCTCTAGTTCCGGTTCCTCATCAACATTTAGTATGGTCAGTCTTTTTTAGTTTTACCAATTCCAATAGGTATGTAGCATTTAGCTTTACAATTTTAAGTGTTACAATCCAGAAGCTTTGAACATTTCCACTTATTTATGTCTTTTATGTCCTTCTGTAGAGTATATACATTTCTTTGTATTAGCTACACACTTACATTTATATGTGTATTTATAATTTTTATTACTGTTATGAAAGGGATTTTTTCTCATTTTTTTTCTACTGGGGTATTGCTGACATGTAGGAAAGCTGTTGATTTTTACATAAGTATTTTGTAACCAGCAACTTTACTGACCTCTTTAAATTAGTTCACATAGTATTTCAGTTGATTTTCTTCTCTTGGACTTTTTTTATGTTCAACTATAATCCACAAATCATGAATATTTTAGTTTTTCTTTTCTAATACCTGTATTTCTAGTTTTCTTGTCTTGTTGCATTGGCTAGAACTTCAAAGTTACAGTCTGTAATAACTGTAAGATAAACCCTTGGGTTGATCCTGACTTGAGTGGGAATTTTCTAGAGTCTCATCATTGAGTATGTTGTTAGCTACTAGTTTCGGGTAGATACTCCTTATTGTTCTCAATGCAGTGGACCTAGTCCTGGTTTAGTGAGAGGCTGGCTCCTTTTTGTTGTCATTGTTTTAAATCAAGAATATGTGGAATGGTAATCCTTTGGATATCAGTCAAAATGATCATACAATACTTCTGCTTTGACTGTTAATGAATTGTATTAGTTGATTTCCTAAATTCTTTAACAGCTGAATTGAAATATAATTCATATAACATATAATTCATTAATTTAAAATGTATAACTCAGTGGTTTTTATTATGCTTAGAATGGTACAACCCTCACTAAAATTAATCTCAGAGCATTTTTCTCATCTCCAAAAGAAAGCTGGTCCTTATCAGCAGTCACTTTCCATTTCCTCCCTTGTACCAGCACTCAAGCTCTAGGCAACCGCAAATCTACTTTTGATCTCTATGAATTTGCTTATATGGATGTTTCCTATAAATAGAATCATGCAATATATGGCCTTTTGTGACTGACTTCTTTCAATGAACTTAATGTTTTCGTGGTTCCATTCATGTTTTAGTATATGTGTCAGTATTTCATTATTTGTATGACCAAATAATACTCTGTTGTGTGGATGCACTGCATTCTATATATTTGCCCTTCATTTGGTGGACATTTGTGTGGTTTCTACTTTTTGGCTATTATGAATAATGCTTGTATGAACACTGATATACCAGTTTTTCTTTGCATATATGTTTTTATTTCTCTCCCATTTATACTTAGGAGTAGAATTACTGGTCCATATGGTAATGCTGTTTAACCTTTCAAGGAACTACCAGAATGTTTTTCAATGCAGCTGCACCATTTTACATTCCCATTAGTAAAAGATGAGGATTCCCCTGGCTGGTGTGGCTCTGTGGATTGAGTGCTGGCCTGCGAACCAAAGGGTCACAGGTTTAATTCCCAGTCAGGGCACATGCCTGAGTTGCAGGCTGGGTCCCAGTAGGGGGTGTGCAAGAAACAACCACACATTGATTGATGTTTCTCTCCCTCTCTTTCTCCCACCCTTCCCCTCTGACTAAAAATAAATAAATAAAATCCTTAAAAAAAGATGAAGATTCTGGTTTTTCCACATCCTTGTCAATATTTATTTTCTGCCTTTCTTTATTGTAGCCTTTCTCATGGGTGTGAAGTGAGATATCATTGTGGCTTTGTGATTTTCTAAGTTTGAACTATCCTAGCATTCTTGGAATATAACCTATTTGGTGACATATTATTCTTTGCTAATATTTATTTTTGATTTTTATATATGTTCAAAACTGAGATTTGTCTGAGCTTTTTTAAAAAACAGATTTTATTTTTTTTAGATAGAGAAGAGAGGGAGAGAAACATGGATGTGTAAGAGAAACATTGATTGGTTGCCTCTCTCATGCACCCAACCAGGTATCTGGCCTGCAACCCAGGCGTATGTGCTGAGTGGGAATCAAACCTGTGACCCTTTGGTTTGCAGGCCAGCATTCAATCCACTGAGCCACACCAGCCAGGGCTGAGTTGTTTGTTTGTTTGTTTGCTTTTTGTATCAGGGCTATTCTAATCTTATGAAATGATGTGAGAAGTTTCCATTCTTTTCTATGCTCTGGAATAATTTCAGTAGCATGAGAAATATCTGTTCCTAGACAGTTTGTTAGAATTAGCCTATCTGGGCCCTGTGTCATTTTTGGAAGTAGTTATCTGATAACCATTTAATTTTTTTGCATGCTTGTATGTTTATTCAGGAATTTTTCAACTGATTTTTGAGTCAGATCTGGTAATTTCTTTTCCAAGAAAATAATTATTTGCCCAGATTTTCATTTTTTTATAGCCTATTTGTATATAGGCATCACTAGAGATATTTTTAAAAGTTTCCATTATGTGGCTCTATCACCTTTCTAATTTCAATTAGTGAGTATATTTATTTTCACTCTCTCTTTGCCTGAGTTCGTTTGTTTTCCTGACATTTTTAAAAGTGGTGATAACGACACCTGATGACATCCACTGACCACTCGCTGTGTGCCAGGCCCTGTGCTGAGCACTTCGTGTGTGCGGTCTAATTTTTAAGATCATCACGACTCTGGAGTTGAGTGCTATTACTCCCATTTTACCAGTGGTTGAGAAATTCAGCAAGTTCACTTGCCTGATGTCGCACAGCCACAAAGCCTGGGGCTATGATTCACACGAGCTCTTTCTGCTCTGAGAGCTGGGGAGCTTGTCTCCTATTTTACGCTGCCACTTATTCTTGAGTGTTTTGTTGTTATTAATTTTTTCTAATTTATGTTTGATGTTTATTAACTTCTTACTTAGTCTTTTGTAGTCCCCCTCATAGTTTTAGTTGAATGCTAAATTCAAATAATATCCTTGTTTTATTATTCCTGTTGAGCAGCAAAGCCATTTAAGGCAATGACTTTTTCTTTCTAGGGCTGCCTTGACCACTTTGCATCTGCTTTGATTTGCTCTGGTCGCTGCTGTACAGTGATGGTGGTTTTGATCTTCTTTCTGCTCCGAAGTTATTTATGAATTGGGTTTTCATTTCCAGGAGACCATGTCCTCACTATTCGGTATATATTTTGTGATTAATTTCCAATTTTATTTTATTGCACCTAGTGCTTTTCTAAAAAAATCTTCTGTGCGTAACATCATTTTCTTGATATTCTATGGGAACTGATAGAGAACTCTGTTTTTAGGGCACAGACTTCAATATATTTATTAAATCAATCTTACTGATTATATTCTGCAGGTACTCTGCCTTCCCATTTTTAGTTTTGCCCACTTGGAGCAAAAACGCAATATTAGTGGGGGACTTTCACATATCACTCTCAGTATTTTTTTAAAGGATTTTATGGTTTTATTTTTAGAGAGAGGGGGAGGGAGGGAGAAAGAGAGGGAGAGAAGCATTGGTTGCCTCCAGTGCATGCCCTGACTGGGGACCAAGCCCACAACCCAGGCATGTGCCCTGACCAGGAATCGAACCAAGTGACCTTTCGCTTTGTGGGAAGACACTCGGACCAACTCCAGTTGGAGTGTCAGGGCACACACCAGTCAGGGCTCACTCTCAGTATTTAACAAGTTAAATGACCAAGTCATCCAACCTTTTCAAAATTAAGAAATGTGCAAAAGCATATAAGGCAAATGGACACCAGGTAAAAGCAGGGGTCACTAAATAGTATCTACCTGAAGTATAGAGTTCAGAGCACCATGCATCAAATAGGACAAAGCTGGTTGTTTTACACTGATATTAGAGAAAGGACACCGTATCCTCAGCTTGAATGGACATCCCCTGGCCTCGGTCTGCTCCTTGGTGAAGAGGGGGAGTTGGACAGATGATTACGCAGCTCCTTCCAGCACTCTTCCATGATGATGGTTTTGGGGTTCCCTACCAAGTGGTGCCAGGAAGGGAATAAACTGGGAATGAGGATCAGAAGCAAAGAAAAGGTCAGGATGACTCCTGGCTGAAACTGGAGCAGTTTGAGCTGACAGCTGGGGCTGAGATTATTGCTTTGGCTCATCCCTGTCCTTACATGAGCATCTGCCTCATTGCCTTTTGGCTGGCAGAGCAGCTATGCTGAAATAGAAGCCAGGCTGCAAGGACAAGATGGTGAGGCCACAAGAACTCACTGATGGGGTGCCACCTCCTGTGATGAAATTTGACCCCGAGTGGCTTCATTTGGCCCTGAAATATGCCACCACCACTCTCCAGGAGCTCTCAGCTCTCTGAAAGAGCGTTTTCATAGGTGACTTCCTATCCTATGGGAACAGGCAGGTTACCTAGCTCCACACCTGCCTCTATTTCTCCCCATTCTCCTGCCAAGGGATAATGAATTAATGGGAGGTAGAGGGGTGCTAAAGAGAGGCCTGTGTTTCACATGATACCAGGACCATACTGAGAAAGCATGAGCTAGGTATTTAAGAGGTTAAAAAATTAACAGAATAACCCAGAAAGAAAAGGAGTGGATAAAAATAAGAGTAGAAGCCACTGAAATGAAAAACAAATATTCAAGAGAGGATCAACCAAAGCCAGAAGTTGGTTGTTTGGAAAGACTAATAAAATAAGCTAATATCTGGAAAGACTGGCACAGAACGAGAAGAGAATTCACAAATAAACTACATTAGGCGTGAAAAGGAGACCTAACTAGAGATCTGACAGAGTCTAAAGAAATCGTGCTGTGAACAACTTTGTGTTACTAAATCTTAAACCCATGGAGCGTTTCTCACGGAGCTGTCCACAGTCGGTCCTCTGGGACGAAATAAACCCGGAAAACTTGGATGTCATCACAATTTAAATTTGTGCCTCAAAAAAAATAAATAAAATAAATTTATGCCTCAAAGGACACTGTCAAAGAAATGAACAGGGGGCCCACAGAATGGGTAAATTTTTAAACATCAAGCATCTGGTAAGAGTCCAGAATATGTAAGTATTATAATATTTGTATATAAAGAAATCTTACAACACAACAAAAAGACAACCCAATTTAGAAACAGTAAAAGGACTACATAGACATTTCTCCATAGAAGAGATACAAGTAGCCAATAAACACATGAAAAATTGTCAACATCATTGGCTGTTAGAGAAATTTAAATTAATACCATAATGAGATATTACTTCACACTCACTAGGACAGGTAATAATCAAAAAACCAGGTAATAACAAGTGTTGAAAGAATGTGGAGAAATTAGAACCTTTATGCATACACTGCTCTTGGGAATATAAAGTGATGTAGCTGTTTTAGAAAATAGTTCCTCATAAGCTTAAATAGTCTCAATATAACCCAGCAATTCCCCTCCTGGCTGGCACACATGCAAGAGAAGTGAAAATATGTATCCACACAAAAACCTGTACACAGATGCCCATATCAGCATTATTCTTAATAGCCAAAAAGTGGAAACCACCCACCTGTTGAACGGGTGAATGAAATTTGGAATATTATTCTGCCATGTAAAGGAATGGAGTACTGACACATGTTTAAACATGGATATGCCTTGGAAACTTGATGATAATTGAAAGCCAGTCACAAAAGACCTCATGCTGCGTAATTCTACTCATGTGAAGTGTCCAGACTTGGCAGATCCACGCAGGAAGCAGACTAGTGGTGGCCGGGAACTGAAGGAAGGGGTAAACAGGGAGTGACTCTTTAATGGGCATAGATTTTCTTTTGTTTTTTTATTTTTAATTATTTTTTTAATCTAGTGAACTCATGTTCCAACTGGGGAAGTGAGGTTCATTTCTTTCATTTTAATACTATTTCTGTTACTTTATTTATTTTTTAAAGATTTTATTTATTTCCAGAGAGAGGGGAAGGGAGGGAAAAAGAGAGAAACAAAGATGTGTGGGAGAAACATCTTATCGGCTGCCTCTCGCACGCCCCCACCCCGGGACCTAGCCCACAACCCAGGCATGTGCCCCCACTGGGAACTAAACCAGCAACCTTTCGACTTGCAGGTTGGTGCTCAGTCCACTGAGCCACACCAGCCAGGGTGAGATTGTCTTTTTGAGATGATGAAAATATTCTGCAATTAGGTAGTGTTGATGGACAACCATATGAATATACTAAAAAACCCCATGAAATTATACACTTTTAAAGAGTAAATTATATGGTATATGAATTATAATGTAGGAAAAAAATTTCATGGGGAGTGGGAAATGCTTATTAAAATGTGTGTTCCTGAGCCTTCCCCTAGCTTAATGAAGCCACATCTTTGGGGGCAGGGCCTAGAAATCTACACTTTGGTGAATACTTAGATGAAACCAGTGCACAGAGAGATCTAAGAATTACTGCCCACTTTTCCGGTTAGTAGAGTTCCAATAGTAAATGTAAAAAGAATGATGGAAATAAAGTATTACTATTTGAGTGAAAAAAACCAATCCCTAATTGTCGAGAACCACAATATCTGCTAAAGTTAGTAGGTGAAAGATGATGAGAAATAGAAAACTTACAGTGTCAAAGTATCCCCCCCACAATTTCAAAAGGAAACATAGTAACTTTACAATGAGGCAACCAGGCAGATATCACCTTAACCAAGTGGCCCAAATTAACACCGAATATACTGATACCACGTGCCACCTGATAGGCTGCCCTGAGGAGAGACAGCATCACTTCCTTGGGATCTTGCTCAAAGTACATAGCCTGAGTTTATTCCTGAAGAAACAATAGATAATCCTAAATGAGAGGCATTCTACAAAGTGACTGGCTAGTACTTTTCAAGAGTATCAAGGTTGCTGTGACTGGTGTGGCCTAGTGGGCTGGGCATCGTTCTGCAAACCAAAAAGGTCGCTGGTTCGATTCCCAGTCAGGGCTCATGCCTGGGTTGCAGGCCAGATCCTCAGTAGGGGGTGTGCAAGAGGCAACCAATGGATGTTTCTCTCTCTCTCCCCTTCGCCCTCCCTTCTCCTCTTTCTATAAATAAATAAAATCATTTTTTAAAAAGTATTGAGGTCATTAAAGACAGAGTGAGAGACTGTCACAGACTGGAGGAGACAAAGGAGACATGAAACCTAAATGGCGGTGTCTGATTCTGGGTGGAGCCATCCTGGACCAAAAAAGGACATTGGTGGGACAGTTGGCAAACTGTGTGAGGTCTGTAGATTTCAATTTCCTGGATTTGATCATTGTGGGATGGGTATAAGCATTTGGGGAAGCTGGGTGAAGGGTATGTAGGAATTCTTTGCACCATTTTGTAACTTTCTTGTAAGTCTAATATTATTTCCAATTGGAAAATTAAAAAGAAACCACTATCTGAGAGCATCATGGTTCCCAGTTTGCAAACCACTGGTGTCGTAGGAAGAACTGGCTTTGGAATCACATACACCTCAGCTGGGCACCTAGTCCATCAACTACGAGCTACACCTTGAGCCTCTCTGCCTCACTCACCCACCTATGAAATGGAATTAGTTGTGCTTCTACCCAAGAGCTGTTGGATGGTTGAACTGAAACCATGTATGAAAATGCTAAGTGCAGTGTCTGTGTATCTCAGGTGCTCAGGAAATGCCAACCCTCCCCGGTGGTTCATGCACTCGGAGTTATTCTCCCCACTCATCAGCCTCAGGTCCCTTGGAGGAAGGCAGTCAGCCTTCTGGGCTGGCCTGTTTTGGCCTGGCAAGGAGCCATCTAAGCTTCCTGGCCTGGCAGCTGAGCAAAGGTGCATCATGGGAGAGGGGGATTTGACTGAGGTTGCGATGGGGAAAGCAGCCTGGCCTGGAAGCTTTCTCACAGGCTTTCCTTGGCAGGCTGCTTAAAGTTACACCAACTTCAAACAAAAACAGTTTTCAGACACAAAGAAAGGCTCAACCTGGCCAGTGCCAGGCCTGGCTTAGCAGTTGAATTCAGAAATCCGAAGTTCTCGGTGCTCACAGACAGGCCAGACCATCCTGGAAGTTCTGCTGCCCCCACTCCAGGAATGCCAAGAACCTGCAGTAGAGCTCTCCTCCGCGCCTGCTCCAATCGTTGACCCTGGGTCCAAATTAATTAGAGTTAAATAAGAGCCAGTTCCCCCACGGCGTTTATTCTGCTGACAGCTGAGCCCGGGCAACAGGCCCAAAGGTGGTGGTCCTTCCACCTGCCTTCGCTCCTCACTCCTCCCCACTTTGCAGCATGTGCTATGTGTGCCGCGGCGGCTTTCGGAACGGATTATTTATTTAATTTATTTATCTTTCCAGTTTTTTTGAGAAATAACTGACAATCACTGTTTGAATTGTACATATAGCATTCTGGTTTGACTTACATAGAGTATTGTGAAATAATTACCACAATAGGGTTAGCTAATATCCATCATCTTATACAGATACAATAAAAAGAAAAGAAAATATTTCTCCTTGTGATGAGAACTCTTAGGCTGTGCTGTCTTAACAGCCTTCCTGTAGATCAGTCATACAGCAGAGGTAGCTACAGTCATTGTGTTGTACATCACATCCCTAGTACTTATTTTTTAAAAAAAGATTTTATTACTTTATTTTTAGAGAGGAAGGGAAGGAGAAAGAGAGGGGGAGGAACATCGGTCAGTTGCCTCTCTCACGCCCCCAACTGGACATGCAGCCCACAACCCAGGCATGTGCCTGACTGGGAATCAAACCTTTATGTTTGCAGGATAACACCCATCCCACTGAGCCACACGAGTCAAGGCCTAGTACTTACCTTTTAACTGGAAGTTTGTACCTTTATATCATATATATATATGAAAGCAGGCAGTGTTAGTTTCCCATTGGTCCAGGTACTTGGGGTAGTTTTTCAGTTGTGTTTTTACTTAGGCCCCTCCATGTCCTATTACCTGGGACCCCATGTGACAAAAGAGACCCAAGAGGGTGAGTCAGAGATAAAGGCACAGCTGTAGAACATTGGAATGACTGAGTGCATTTTAAATGCACTTCCTCTGTGACATGGCAATTCCACCTCTCGGTGTACAGCCTAGAGAAACACACACGTGCACAAAAAGGCACATGCAAATGTGTGTGTCCCAGGTTTATGTAGATCTAGATCAGTCTTTCTCTATTACCTTTATTATTTGTTGTCTCTATATTATATACACACACATGTATACCAGTCCCCCCTGAGAGAACACAGCCTTAATATCTACCAGTAAGGAAATGGCTGGATACACTGGGGTATTCGCAGCATTGCTTCCCAGTGCTTCCCAGAGCAGAGGGGCTCCGTCCTCCTCCTCTGTCTGTCCCAGCCCTGGCTCTGGCACCTGTGAGCTCTCACCGCCTGCTCTAGCAATAGCATTGGTTTCAGGAAATGGGTGACTTAATTGAGTTTGTCATTATTATGTGGGTTATTAATTCAATTCATTAAATTAATGAAGAGCCAGGCCCAGAGTTGATTCTTTCTCAGTGTTGAACTGGACCATGTAATTGGCAAACTCCAGCGTGTGGGCCAAAGTCTGCCTGTTGCCTGTGTTGTAAATAAACTCCTATTGGAACACAGCCACACCCGTTTGTTTATGGATGGTCTGTGGCTGCTTTCCCCACAACAGCAGAGCTGAGTAGCTGCAAGAGACCCTGTGGCCTGCAAAGCCTAAAAGAGTTATTATCTGGCCTTCTACTGAAAGAATTTGTTGAACCTTGTCCTAAATCCTTCTCCCAGACCAGCTTCATTTCTTCTAATACCTGGGGGATAGTGAAAGGCATTGGCCCCTCCTGCTGCTGCTGCATGACTTGGGCGGGGGGCCGGGGGGGGGAGTTGGAAGAGCTGTCAGTAAAAGCCTGGACTGACAACTTTCTTATGAATTAATCATTCAGAGAGTTGCTGCATCCTCTTGCCTCTCCAGCCCTTGAAATCCTGTGGCACCGTCCTGTTAAATGGAGGTTCTCTGTGGGCATTAGATCGAGAACTTCTGAGATGCCTTGTTTGCTAACTGACCCCCCCCCAACCCCGCCCCGCTCCAGCAGACTGGACAGGCCTCTGACTGTTACCTTTGTGTCTTCAAGGCCTAGCAGGATGCTGGCACATAGCAGGTGCTTAATAAAGGTACAGTGGATAAATGCATCTGTGAAAAGTATTTTTTAAAAATAGTGTCCTCTTCGGTCTCTCTCTTCTTCCCCTCTGGGATGGCCTACTTAGAGAGTATCCGCCAGAAATTAAAGAAATCCATTCACTTTAATAAAATGACTAGCTGTGGGAGTGGCAAGCAAATGGCTCGCAGGTCTGGTGTGTCATGGGTGAAGGGGGGTGTTTTGCCTACTTCCCTGGGGCCGATGAAGGTGGAGGGTGGCCTAGGTGCAGTGTGGAGCTGCCTGCCTTGCCACAAATGACTTGGCTCCACCAGGTCACAGTCCCACATGCCCATCGTGTTTGTCACAGCTGCTGAGATGCTTTCCCACGGACTGAACGGCTACCCTTTTGCTTTGGTGGGGATCCCCTGATGGTTGCTTGACATTGCATTTTGAGTCCAAATGTAGGAAATTCGAGGCTGCCATGAGAAGGGAGAATCTGGCCTGACGGGATCTAAGGGGAACTCAGGAACGTGATTCTCTCTACCAGAGAATCTAGCAACTAGGTTAGCATTTCCAGAAGTGTTGCTGTCTTATCCACAAGCTGATTTCAGCAGCAGGGTGATTAGCTAGAGCCGTGTGCTACACAGAGCGATGTCCCTGACAAGCTGAATGGGAACTTCAGGAAGAATCACTTATTTAGGCCTGCCTTACGTGTGGAAGCAAGACAGCCCTGCCCAGGTTCCTCCCACCAGCCTCACTGGCAGTGGCTCCTGCTTTCTCCTTGCATGGGGATGGAGGGCGGAGTATGGGGGTGGGGGGCGGCTCAGGAAGGATTAACCCCCGTTTGTTCTATAAAGGAGAAATTCATCTTGCCTTGTGGAGGGGGTCTTTCACTGGAATGAAAAGTCCCTCCATGCAGTATTTATCAAAAGGTGCCCTCATGAAGCAAAAAGAAAGGGAGGGGAGGGGAGCAAAATTCTTCAGAACAAGAGTAGGAGAGCAAGCACACACTCTAAATGACTGAAATAGAGGGCAGGTTGAGTTTGGCCAGCGAGGAGGGAGATTATGCCAAGTGGCGGAGCTTTCAGGGGCGGAGCTTTCAGGGGCGAGCACCTCGCCTGGCCCACCGTCCATCCGTCAGTCGGCCTCCAGCGGGGCTACACAACGAGAGCTTTGGGATGCTAATGGCCCTTTAGGAATGCTAAATGGAGCATTTCTGTCGCAACAAAGGGGCAAAATGAGAGGAGAAAGGAATTTTAGTTTTGAAGTTTCCTCAGGGGAGGGCCGAACAATGGTGTTTGAAATGGACAGTGTAAAAGTTTTATCTGTGTTATGAAGAAGAAGAATGAAGTGCACACGGCCCTCTTGGCAGCATCGCGGTGGGGTTAAATGGGTACCAGAGTGGATCAGTAGAGGCTGGATGGGAGTTTTCAGGGTTTCATTCAGCCCTCCCTGGGCAAAGGGCAGCAGGTTCAGTTGAGGACTGCTGGGTGGGTGCCTGTGTGACCTGAGACACTTCTGCCTGCCTTGCTGCATGCATTTAAGCACTTGCTCATTCCCCCACTCATTCACTCCATCCATTCACTTACTCATTTTCTCATTCATGTGTTCAGTTATCTGCTCATCCCACCAACAGTCAGATGCTGAGTGCCCACATTGTCCAAGCAGAGTTCTGAATGCCGCAAACACCGTGGTGGACAAGCAGGGTCTCTGCTCCCCCGGAGCTGATGCCCTTTCCCTGATCAGACATTAGACAAGTCAACGATGGGAGGTAAGAGCAGGGAGCGCTGGGAGGGCAGCAACCAAAGTGCAGGGGAGGCCTCTCTGACAAGGTGCATTTGGGCTGAGACCTGAATGAGGAGAAGGAGCCAGCCATGAAGAGGTTGGAGGTGAGGCTGTTCCCTGTTGAGAGCAAGTGCAGAAGGCCTGGTACAGAAGGCCTGATGCAGGGAGGAGTTTGCTGTGTTAGAGGAGCAGAGAAAAGGCCCACAGGAAGGAGAGTGGAGAGATGGGAGAGGCGGTGGAGAGGAAAGGAAAGCAGGAAGGTCTTCCCAGCGTGGGGTTTTGTGGGCTTGGTAAAAAGGTTACATTTTATTCTGAGGACCAGGGGAAGCTTTTGGAGGATTTCAAGTGGGCTGGTGGCCTGTCTGGCTGCTGGTGGATAATGCAGGAAGGGTCCTGGGCTGGACATCTGAGATCCAGGGGATGCCCACCAGCCTGAGGTGGAAAGTATGGGGTGGTGAGTGGTGGCCCAGGGCAGTTTGGGGAAGAGTAAGAGCAAGCATCAGCACTCTTGTGGGGCAGTGTTCATTAGCCCAGGCCACAGGGACTGTGCCCTTGGTCCTGGAGTGCCATTCTCAAACAGGTGAGCACTTACCTGGGCGTGCCCAGGCTCTGCTCAAAGTCCAGAAATAGAATTTCCACCCCATGAGATTGGGGGAGGGGAGTCAGGGCAGGAGGCCCAGAGCCCCTAGGAGCAGTTACCAGGCAGGGATGGAGGGGACCTTTTTGCTGAAAGGGAAACGCAGGGTGCTCACACCTGCAGCGGCCAGCCTGCTACCCTGTCCCTTTTCTCTGGCTGCAGTCATACCTCAGCAAGGTCTCCATCAGGCATCCCCCCTGCCCTACAGTATACCCCCAGGGCCAGTAGGGAGGGGCTAGGAGCACTTCCTGGAGCCTCAGAATGTAACTTGGACACATTCTCTTCCTTGTCTGGGCAGGGGCACCAGGGAGAAGTGAGAGGATCAGCAATCTGAGATGCTGGAATGCTCGGGGGCACCTCTCTTCCTGGCCCAGACTGTTAATAAGCAAGCCCCTCAAGTTCAGAGTGCCCTGAGACACTCTCTGAGGCCAGAGGACACTTGAACCCTCTGAGATACAGGTGATATCAGGAAAGTGTGCTCCATGCAGGTGAGCCATGTGGGGTGGACCAGGCCACAGGCAGCAGGAGGGCTGTTGCTGGAATCCAGGGGAGGGGACAACTGAGCCTGAGTTGGTGGCCTTGGGGTTGGGAAATAAGGGAGTCAGCCTCCTGAAGTAAGACATCCTAAGATTTGGGGCTGGCTCAGGATGAAGACAAGCTGGAGTAACAGCCAAGACAACACACGGTTCGTGTGTGTGTGCTGTGAGCTCCCCACTTTGTGATGTTGTTGGGCTTGTCTTTTTACCCCACCTGCTTTCAGATGCTCTTTATCCTCAAGATTATCTTCATACAAAATCTTATGTGGAAGTTCACTGGGGAAAACAGGTAAAAGTTGAGCTGCTCTGGCCAAAGGAGGTATTGGTGAAGCGGGGTGGCTGGAGTGTGTCACCCTGACATTCCCTCAAAAGACCAAAGGACCAAAGGACCCCTAGGGCTCTGAGGGAACTGATCTGTAAATAGAGGCCTGAAACCAAATCATACAACCTTTTATTTTTGACCTCACTGATTTACTACCTAAACAACCAGCAATCAGGTATGTTGGCTGAAATAATTTCATCACTTTTTTTTTATATCCTCATCCAAGGACATTTTTTTTCATTGTTTTTAGGGAGAGAGGAAACAGCTATTGGTTGCCTCCCATATGCACCCTGACTGGGAATTGAGCCCACAACCTAGGCAATGAGCCCTGACTAGGATTCGAACTCACAACTTTTGGTTACGGGATGATGCTCCAACCAACTGAGCCACACTGGCCAGGGCAAAATAATTTCATCACTGAATCCTCAGTTCGACTTATGACTGGTTGGTTGCACACAGATCTGGGGGACCTCTGAGTCTGTTTCCTAGTGCCTGCCCCAGTTATCACTGTCTTTCCTGCTCTTGCTCGCCTTGTTGGATCACTCTCCAGGGGCAGTAGTCTGACCTTTCTGCCTCTTGCTTGGTGACCTCTTCTCACTCTGCTTACTGCACCTCCGTCTCCATTTCCATTGATTTCTCAGGTATTTTCCATTCCCTAATACTTTGACTGCTGTTTCTTCCTTGTTTTTATAATTCGTCTGCTGATTGCAGTTTACAAAACATCTCCATGAAGAAAGACATTGTCGGGAGGGAAAGCAATGTTGTTGACCCACAGAGCAGGCTTGTTGACGTCCGGCCAAGGTCAGGCTTGAGAGGCCCCATGTAAGAACATTTTTGAGAAAATTATGGCCCCTTTAAGTGCAACACTTTTTATATCATCTTACTCATTTTGAATAACAACCTTTCTGAAATACATTTTATACTTCTGTGCCTTAAACAGAGTGTCCCAAACGTAATCCAGCTTTTTCTAAATGACTCAGGCCATCTGTCTGAAGCTCATCAGTTACCGTGTCATGTTGAATGCAGTTTACAGAAGTGTGTAGGACTCCAGGTTTTGGCAGGCAATGGCTCCACATGCCCAACCAGGTCTTTTTTTCTTTTATAATCCTCACCCAAGGATATGTTGGGTTTTTTTTTAATGATTTGAGAGAGAGAGAGGGAGGGAGAGGAGAAAGAAAGAAACATCAATCACTTGCCTCTTGTATGTACAAAGACCTGGAATTGAACCCAAAACCTTTTGGGACAGCACTCCAACCAACTGAGCTACCTGGCCAGGGCAACCAACCAAGTCTTAACAATTAGCATTGTATATTGGAAGCCTCACTTTTCCTATCCATAAAATGGGGATAATTATACCTATTTTATAGGATTTTGGTGAGGATTAGGCCCTACAGAGGATATTTGACCTATGGTAGACACTAAAAAAAGTAGCTTTAAGAAAAGAACGAAAACTTAAAGTAGATGCTAAGGAGGTCAGATGGTTTCCATTGTGAACTCTTTTACTGTGTTTGATCTAGTTTTGTGCTTTGAGCCCCAGGTACCAGGAACCTCCCCGACCACCCTTTCTACCTCAATGTTTGTCTTTTAGGAATTGAGGTAGACTGATGGTGTAGTGGGTTAAGAGCTTACATTTTGGAATCAGACTGCCTGGGTTCTAATCCTGGCTCTGCTACTGTCTGGCCATTGACTTTGAGCAAATTTCTTAATTTCTCTACATCTTGGTTTACTCGTTGGAAAAATAGGTATTATGAGCATTAAATAACTTAATACACATAAAGCTTGTAGTAAAATGCCTGGCACATAGTAAGCCCTCTATATTATCATTCCTTGTGATGCCTACCTACTATGTGTGCAGGAGCCCGAGCATAATATGAAGATGTCTGGGGCTCTTTTCCTGTACAAATAAACCTGGGGGAAAATGGGGCATGTATGCATGAAGGAAGTCATGTAGGTATCTCAGAAAATAAACACAAACACAGAATTACCACATGACCCAGCAATTCCACTCCTACACATATATGCAAAGGAATAGAAAGCAGGGAATCACATTGGATCTTGTACACCAGTGTTCATAACAGCATTGTTAACAACAGCCAAAAAGGTGGAAACAGCCCAAATGCCCATCAATGGATAAGCGGATAAGCACAATGTGGTGTATACATATTATGGAATATCATTCAGCTGTAGAGAGAAATGAAGTACTGATACATGTGGATGAACCTAAGAATGTGCTAACTGACAGAAGACAGACACAAAAGGTCACATGTTATATGACTCCATCGATGAGAAATATCCAGAATGGGCAAAGCCATGGAGACAGTGGTTGCCAGGCTGGAGGGAGGGGAACTGGGGTGTGACTGCTTACTGGATATGGGGTCTCGTTTGGGGGCGATGAAAACGTTTTGGAACCAGCCAGAGGTGATGGTTGTACAACGTCGTGAATGCACTAAATGCCACTGCATTATACACTTGAAGTGTACAACCTTAATTATGTGAATAATTTTGTGGTTATTCACATAATTATGTGCTTATTTTTGCATTATGTGAATTTCACATCAGTTAAAAAAAGGATTCACGCAGAGGGCAAGTCTAGACCACCAGGGTCATGTGTGGCTGAGTGAGCATGTCTGTGAGCGCTGAGGGCAAAGGAGGGGCTGGCAGGGTGGCAAGAATGCCATTGGTCAGAGCAAATGGGACACAGTGCACTCAGGGGTGTGTGTGTGTGTGTGTGTGTGTGTGTGTGTGTGTGTAAATGCTTGTGTTTGCACATTTGTTCCTCACCCTGGCCATCAGGATTAGGGCGGACTGTGCAGGAATAAAAGTGTGTTGTACAACAAGATATGGTGCCAGCAGCGGGCTCGGGGACGTGTGCAGCAGGGAGCATGGGAAGGCGTCATGCTCTATGCAATATACAAAAGAACATGCGCTTGTTTGTCTGGTTTGCCCTTAACCAGCCAGCATGCAGGTGGGATGCAAGGAGCAGGCAGCGAAGGTTTAGGTAGGAGAAAGCATTACACTGAGAAAACTCCTTTGCAACCAGTTACTCTGCCACAGTTATTTTAACCGAGTCACCTCAGGTGTGTTCACTTTGCTCTGGGAAAAGACTGTGTTCTGTTGTCCTGGTAGGACACTCCAGTCCAACCAGTGGAGCCCCAGGTTCCCAGGGTGGTGGAGAAGGTCTGGAAGAGGAGAGGTAGGGGAGGGCTCGGTCGCGGTTACTGGGTTCTCTTTCTTAGAAAAGAGAGGACCTGGGTGGTGGAGGGAGAATGGGATGAGGAAGGTGGCAGATTCTGGGCAGGTGAGTGCAGTGAGCGTGGAGCTGGCACATCCAGGGAACGTCCAGTAGTCAGTGAGAGAGCAGCAGGGGATGGAGCAGAGAGGGGGCAGGGCAGGATGATGGCCAGTCAATGAATGGGGGATTTATATGGGCAAGTGGTCATCACACGGTAGCGTGCATCAGGGCCACGAACTGCTGGGCCCTGCCCAGAGATTCAGTAGGACTAGGGTGGAGCCCCAGAATTTGTATTTCTAACAAGTTCCCCGATGTGCTGGTACCTCCTGGGCTGGGGACCATACTTGGAGAACCTCTAAGAGGCAGAGCCAGAGCTCCATGCTCCGCAACCCACCCCCTCAATCCCCGCCCTGCCGGCAGTTTTTAGCAGGGTCAGGTCAGGTCTGAGGGCAGTGCAATGGCGGCCTGGGACAGGGCTCTGGGGGCCATCACTCCTCAAATCAGGTGGTTGTGCTTTCCAGTCAGTCTTATATCTCGGTAGATTGTTAGCCCTGGATGCTTGACCTGCTAACAAAAAATCTTTGAGGCCTTTGTATTTTAAGGACTACAGCCTTTCTTGGTATGACCTTTCCCCAACTCCAGATTAGGGCTGTGACCTAAGAGAAGATTCGTGTGACCCTTCTCGGGTTACAGAAGCAAATCTAGAAAAACATTGTTTCTGAAGTGTTGAGATATTCTGGATGTTTTAATGAACCATAATGACATAGAACTGACCGTTTGAACCCAGATCCTTTCTGGAAATTTCAGGCTATATGATTATTGAGCCAGAACGTTTCTCAAGCTTTTTGACACATTTTTTTGAGACCCCTATTCAGTGCTCTCCTGCAGAAGTATGGCTTCTCCAGGTGCGCATTTAACACTAGCTTCATTGCAGCCAGCCAAGTCTTGAGCTAAGGGAAAAAGTCCTCCTACCCTAGGCTTCAAATAGTTTTGAAATGCTAATTCACAGCCCTGAAGTGTTCTGACAGCCCTGAGCGTTGTTCAGGGCAATCAGGCACCTTGATTATCTCCGATCTGTGAAAGGGAAATTGCTGCTACTTGAGAGCCACCCTGCTTTTTAAGAGAATGCTCAGAAAAATAGCACATTAAATTGTGTTCAGGCATTACATTTCACGTATCTTGTGCTGAGGGTATCTGATACCCAGCATACCCACAGGTGTGACAGTGTCGACTCACAGTTGAAATGTAACGGATTTGCCAGCATTGCTTTATGTTAGGAAAAAACCACAGGGTTGTGGCCAGTATTTTCAGAATTTGCTACATGCCTCTCTAAAATCTGAAAGCACATTTTCTTAAGCTTCTACTTTTCTGTTTTCCACTGAGAAATTCTGCCCTAGAGATGAGGTGGTCAGTACCTTTTTGTTTTAAAGAAAAGACTGATTTTTCACCCACCCGGTTAACCTTTTATAGATATCATTAATAACCTTTAAAGCTTTTTTTTTTTTTTTTTTTTGGTATTTTTGCCACAGTGCATACAAAATAGTGTTTCTCCATGGTCCAAGTTCAAAGGCAGGATTGGGACCCTAGTGTGAGGGCTCCACATGATGCTCCGCAGGGGGTCAACATGGGTGTTCAGTAGAGTGAGGGTTCTCTTTCAGCCGAGATTCCAACACTCGTTGCGGAGGGAGCCATGGTCAGAACCCACTGCTTCTGGGAATGAGAAGCCCATCTGGATCCCTTTACCCAGGGTTGTCTAGTATGATTTACATGCTTTTTAAATCATCAAGTAAGCAATACAGCGCATCCTGGTCACTAGTCCCTTATTTGGCTATTTCTTGTTCAAGATCAAGTGGGTGGCTGTAGCCTGTTGTTGTCCTTAGAGGAGTAGGAAAGAGGGTTTTGCTGCCTTGTAGAAACCAAATCAGTGGGGTGGGGGCGTGTTGAGTAAACAGTCTTATTCCCTTGCTGATTACAGTAACTGGTTAGGGCTGTTGGCAGATAAATCCATGCATCCATCCATTTCTTGTTCAGCTGTCTCTCCTGGTTACTCCCCCTCTACCTGACCTTTACATGTGAGAGCTCACTCTGGACAGAGTTCTCTCTTCTCTTCATCCAACACAGTCTCTCTGTAGGTGACCTCATCCTTTCTCTTGACTTTTCATAAAGCTGTGCAGGGCCTCCCAGTTTTCCCTCCCTGGTGCTGGCCTCTCTTCAGAGCTCCAAACCCCACAGTCCCCCGTTTCTCACCTCCATTGGGATATCTACTAGGAACCTCAAACTGCTCAGGCCAAACACCTAGGAGAGTTGCCTTCCATTCCTCTCTCTCACTGCCTCCCCCTTTCCCAAACAATTTATCACGAGTCTGATCAGTACCCTCCAAAATATTTCTAATCAGTCTCTTTTGTATCATTTCTCAAGCTACCACCAAAGCCTCTCCCTTTTGCTTCTGGGTTGATTCATTTCTATACTTGAGGCAGGGAAGACACAAACCCCCTGCTTTAAACCCTGAGTGGCTTCCCTTGTGTTCCCTGTTGGTAACATGCCAGCCTGCCTCTCAGGTGCATGCCCCGCCCTGCAGCCACACTGGCCTCCGGTCTTCAGACTCCCTCTGCTCCAGCCTGCTCTTTCTCTCTCCCTTGGGCTGTTTCCCCCTCATCTCTCAGGTTTCAGCCTGGATGCCTTGCTCAGAGGCCTTCCCTGACTAGTGGTGACCCCACACGCCCACAGCGTCTTATTGTCATGTTCTCACCATCTGGAAGATCTTGTTTACATGTTTGTTCACTCATTCGATGCCTGTCTCCTGACACGGGACTGCAGATGCCACTGGGACAGGCACCGAGTCCACTTTGAGATCCCTCTCCCAGTGCCTGGACCAGTCCCCAGTTCAGTGTGTGAGCTCAGCAGCAGTCTGCCCTAAATGGAGAGAGGCAGGCTGCCCGTGTGATCACGCACAGGCACTGTGCTGGGCACCTCCCAAAGTGTGGACAATGTGCTCATGTAAGGGAAGTACATGGAAATTTAAACACTTTACCATTTACTGACTAGTTCCCAGGAAGGCAGGGAAGCTTAATTTAAACAAATTATTATAATGAACAGAGGTAAGCATAAATGCACCAAATCCTCATTTATCATTTTGCTAATCCTAGCTTTTCTGCAAGAACATTTACCTTTAGTTTGAGATGACATACAGTCATGTGTCTGGAGAATGGTATGAAATATATGTGTGATGAATGAACACCCCAATCTGGATGTATTCATGAGACATTAAAAAATGGATAAAATGCAATAGCATATATCATTGTCTGATTAAGAAAGTCACTAATTGTATTAAAGACATCAGCTCTCATTGATTGCATTCAGACAGGCAGTTCACTAGTAGATTATTCAGAGTGCTTGAACTAAAGCCATGGGTTGTGTAAGTAAAGTACTGACACTGCTGGTGTTGGCAGGGATGTGGACATGACACTGACTCGAAGTTGTTGAATGCACCTTTGCAAGAGGGTGGAAGTGGAGTGGAAGGAGGTATATGTGCTCTGAGATTTAGAGTGAGCCGTAGAAAATAATGAATATTTTGAGTCTCAGTTTCATCCAGCTTCCTGCTACCACAGAATAATGGTTTCATGAGAGTAAATACATTCGTCAGTGAAATAAGGTACACTGGATACACAACACTCTAGTTGCATGCATCCACACCCCCATTGTTCTTTGACAAAGTGCCACCCATCTGCCTTCTTCTGTGGTTCTGATTCTTTATCCCCATCCTCTACAGAATCAAGTCCAAGTTTCTTCACATGGAATTTGAGGCCCTTCTCAGTCTGACCCTAACATCCATCTTTCTAATTTGTTCAGCTGACTTCTGTGTTCCATCAGGTTTGTGTTGCACAAGTGCCCTTGGGCCTGGGTCTGGAGAGCTCCCAGCATCTTTGCCTGTCTGGCCCCTCAGCAGGTGAGTTGTGTGAGAGGAGGGCCCCAGGCTTGGGGGATGATCACCTAGCCCACCATTCTTCAGCCAGGATGCTCCCTACCCAGCTGCTGGATGTCCTGGTGCAAACTCACACCTGCTTCTCCTCCCACCGCACAGTGCCTCTGATGGGATGCTTAAAGGGTTATTGGCTGGATAAATGAAAGAACAGCCAGGCTAACGGGGATTGATGAGCTCATGAAGTACCTCTTCGGTGTGAATAGAGTCAGATTATGTTCCCTGGTTCAGGCTCCCCCCACCCACTTTTATAGGCCTTTTCTCACTCTAGGTCCTCTGGAGGGAACGGTATGTTAACTTCAAGTTTTCGGTGCAGGATCTAAGATGCAGGAGAGGGTTCGGCTTGGTTCCACAGGGCACGGCAGCAATACAAACTGTCCCTAGCTCTCTTCCTGGCTGATGTCCTGCATTCTGGACACCGCCCTACCCCCAACCCCCATCAGGAATAAGTTTGTCTGCTTTTCAGAGTAGTACGCTGAACTTTCCTATCCTCGCACAGGCCTCTGGCTTCCCTGCCTTTCTCCCTCCACCGTTCGTGAAGGCTGGGTACCAAGAGGCCTGTGCTGATGAATTTCACAATCCTGTGGGGATTGTGGGCTGCTGAGACACTTTTCTCAACTGTTAAATTTGAACCTCTTAGACACCAAGATCTCGCTTCCCCTCCCAGGAATTTTCCTATTAAAACATTTTAAAGGTCTATTCAACTAGTTTATAGTTATGGGAATTAAAAAAAATGAGTGGAAATTAAGTTTTAGGAACATTTCTTTCTAGTCTTCTTTAAAGATCAGTTTAATTTCCACTTTATTGGCTTGTTATTCCAAAGCAGAAGAATGAACATTTTTTTCTTTCATGTTTTGTAATTAAAAAGCCCTCAGCAGACTCTGCATATAAACTATTTTAGTTTGACTATGGATTAATCACTTTCACTTTGTTAAAACAAAATAATGGAGCCAAGAAGGTCATTTTCTTTTTGAGTCTTCGGAGTGACATCCTTCCTTAAGCACCCCCTGCTCTCTACGTTGGAGGTCTTGCCCTGTTTGCGTCGTGGGAAACCTAGCTTCTTGGGATTTGGGGACAGATGGGCCAACTGGCAACCTGAAGTAAGAGTCCGAGCGGGAGTGTTGCATCAGGGTTCCCCTTGCTCCTAAGGAAGAAAAACCGGTCAGGTTGCCCTCCTCCCACATTAAGAAAATGTTTGAAGTTTGAATCCCCTGTTTGTGACTCTAATATGTTTCACCTTTGTCACCCTTGGTGAGGGCACCAAGACCCAGGGTCATGCTACAGGCCAATTGAATTGTGCATGCACAGCCCTTCTGGGAAGATACTGGTGGAGAACCCAATACAAGCGAGCAGCCTTTTGGGGAAAAGAGTGAGTTAGTCTAGCTGGTTCCCAGGCACGTGGCTGCGAGCTTTTATATCAAGAGCACGTTGGGAATCCTTCCCTTGCCTCTTCTTTTTGGGCTGTGTAGCTGCCTAAGAGGTGGGACTTCTGTGGAGATAGGCTCAAACTTCTGTACTAACTGTAACGTTGGACATGTGTCTCAGCCACTCTGTGACTGAGGTTCTCCTTTTATCTGTTGGGGGTGATATTAATGCCTTTGCCCAGGATTGCTGTGAGGTAAATGAGCTGGTTTGAGTGCTTACTTAGTTCAAATGTTTGGTTCACATCAAGTGCTCAGTGAAAGTTTGCTGTAAGCCTTCTCGGTGGGTTTTACTTAATTGCTTGTCAGGAGGATTCAGAAATGTCATGAGTGGTTGTTCCCCCCACCCAGAAAGGAAGTTCTGTCTGAACTCACTTCACTCTGCGAGGAGGTGGTAGAGGCGAAGGGGAGTGGATCCAGAGCAACGACAGCTCCTCCAGCCTGCTTTTGGAAAAGGCCCATGTGATGAAAAGATGGAATTAGAACCTAAATCTCCTATCTCCTTGTCCAGCGTTTTCACCCCTGCTCCAAGATGCCACTGGTTTGGAGCTCACAGTTAAGAGACCTGTGCTTTATGGGGTCAGACCCACACCTGGGGCTTCTCGAGACTTCTGGGATGCTCTGTTTCCACACGTCCCTGCCATGTGTGACCGCCACACTGCTTCTCGTGAGAGCCCTTCTCTGGCCCTCAGCTTATCCTGCTCTCCACAGACCTCAGTTCCTCCAACTCTTGGAACTTTCCGTGTTCAGAGAAGAGCCACAAACCACGAAGGCTGCAGGCTTGGGAGCCAGCTCCTTCCCACCTCTGTTAGTTGCCTGGGGAGTCTGCCCTCCCAGGGGACACAGGTCTGGTTTTGAGGGAACACGGGTTGCTTGACACCGATGCCCCTGGGCACAGCGATTTTCCTCGGTTTTTCTCAAGCATTTGAAGGGCAGTCTCAGGAACTGCATTAAGCCCCTGACATGGTCCAAGATGTGCTCTGAGCCTATTCTGATCACTTTTCTAAGACAATAATATCTCTTCACATTCTCGGTAACTAGACTTCGTAATCCCACCAGTTCTACTCGGCTTGACCTTTATCTTAAATTTTTTATATGAAGTTGGGAAAAAACCCAACAAACCAAAAATGTAGCTTGCAAAGACAAAAATGTATTAAAATAAATTATCGTTTCTAAGTTGGGCACTGTAGGACTTGGCTTAGCCTACCCTGGGTCTGAGGGTGTGCCCACCTGCCCGCCTGGACGGCGAGGACCCCACACACATGCCCTTCAGCCAGCAGCCTGGAATGGAGGTCTGGGGACAATGTGGCAGTCAGGCGGTGGCCAATTTCACTTGAATTGTTTCCCTTACACCCTAGAAATGGACTTAAACTGCAAACATATGTCTCCACAGTCACATTCAGGGTCTCATTTCCCTCCAAGAGAAATCTGAATGGATGCTGGTGAGGCTGAGACACGGGGGTGTGAGGAGTCGCCTTATGCGGCGTGGTGGTCTCTGTGTGTCATAGTCCCTAGCAGATGTTGCGGTTTTAGCATCCCTACTGAGGGGCCAGAGAACCTGCATTGGCCTTTGGGGGATCTGAGCAGACAGGCAACCCAGGGAGATGGGAGGGGAGCCAGGGCTGGGAGATAGCTGCTTGCCCTTCACAGAGCTGAGCTCTGCCATGACGTCTCTGGAGCCAAAGCCCCAGGGGGAGCACCTTCTGTGTTGACCCACCATTTCCTGGGTGTCTGCAGCAAGCCCCTTGCCCCAACTCTTCAGTTTTGCACCAGCCCCCTCCCTGGATGCCCTGGAGCCTGTGTTATTTGCTGTTTTTTCAAGCTAGCACCACACCCTAGGACTGTCTGCCAAGAAGGACCATTGTTCATGAGAATTCCTCGCTGACTCCAGCTAACCCTTAGATGCACTATTCTGGGGTTGTGCCCTGAATTATTCCTTGTCATTTTTAAGCACCCCTCCTCCTGACTTACCCTTTTCATTTCTGACCCCAACCTTCTCACCAAACCTGCTGTTTTTGTCCAGAAAGCTCTGAGAGGTCGGCAAGGGTGAAGCCCTTCGGGGACATTTAAAGAGGCTGCTTGACCTGGCCTCTGAAGCAGCTCTGCATCCTGGGCTCAGCCTCAAAGAGGAGGAGTCAGGGCAGCCCCAGCTCAGGTGGGGAGGGATGTCAGGTAATCTCAGCTGTGGAGCGGGGGTGGGGTGCAGAGCGCCAGGGGACATGAGTGGAGGCAGGGGTGGGGTGGGAATGGGAGAGGAGGCTAAAGAATGAAAACCAGTATCTCCCCCCACCAGAATTGAGCTGATTAACCTGTAGAAGTGGAGGTCCTGCCAAGCCCAACTTCCTTGTTTCCAGAAACCTTGGCACAGAGGCCCTGTTCCTGGCAGAGGCCTGTCCTCATCAGGGGAACCAGCAGAGCAGCTGCTGTGATTTTCTTTTTCCTCTCATTTCTGGCAATTCCAAATGGGACTGTTTACTTTTTTCTTCCCCTTTCCTTCCCCACCCTCCTGTAGCAGGGAGTTGGTTCTGGTTAATGTTGAAGATCATAACATGATTACCCCAAGTCTCATGAAATTAAATCACTTTTCTTCAAAGAGAAAGGGGTGGGGAGGACCGTCTGGCTGGTAGGCCAGTGAGGGACGAGCGGATATTGAAAGCAGGCTGGCAGCCGTGCTTCAGTGTGCCCAGCGAGGCCGGCGAGGAGGTGGCAGCTGCGCAGGGGCCCGGCTCTGCAAATGGTGGCGTTGGCAGTGGCTCAGAGGAGCCGGGCTCCCACCTGTGCCCTAGACACCTGCCTCTGGAGTACAGGGAATGGTGTGGGAGCTGGTGAAGGTGTGTGTGGGGTGATTCAGATAGCAGAATCTGAAAGTAAGTCATGTGGGAAGAAACTGAGCTCTTAAAGCAAGTCCCTGGGAGAGTTCCCTACCACTTCCGGGTTAGTTCATCAGGACAGGGAACGATTTTAGGGCAGCCACTGGAATAGCCTGGGATGGAAATCTCAGTTTTCTCAAGGAAGGCGATAATGTCAGTGGTAGGCTGGGGGCGCGCGCGTGCGTGTCTTTCTCATTAAATTTTAAAGGTCAAGAGGATTCCAGGGATTCTCTAGCATCTGACCTCCCACCCAATGCTGGAATCCTCTTTTATACTTAACCCTGACAAAGGGCACCTAGCTTCTGCTTTGTCCTGTCCCGTGGTATCCACTCTCTTGTAAGGCCAATTCTTGGAGAGATGTGCTGGGAATTGCACCTGTTTATCCCGGTTGTGCCTCCCAGGAATGGAGGACACGGTAGTCCAGCATGCTCAGTGGGAGGTGTTTGGAAAGTGCTTGCTGTGAGTGTGTCTGTCACTGTCTCTTTGGCGGGGCAGGCTGTTGGGATCACCAGTTCTTCTGGGTGCAGCAGGTTCAGCACCCCCTCTTTGGGTGTTTTCCTGAGCTGGTCCCCACCATTTTTCAATGGTCTTGCAAGGGAAATAGGAAAGAGGGAAGCCACTTAGAAAAAGGACCTGAAAGATGCATGATTCCTGTTGCCAGTGTCCCAGCATGCTGAGCTCTTTGGGGACAGAAACTAATCTGAGAGGCCAAGAATTGGGAGCTATGTGAAGACTTTAGGGAGCTGGTCTGCTGGCACCAAGAGCCAAAGGGCGCCTCTTAGACAACGAAGGGAGCATTGGAGAGAAAGCATTGGTGCTGGCCACTGGCGGCATTGAACTCAACCAGTACAGGAGGGAAACGGCGGTGAGGATGGCAGAGTGGAAGAAGTTCGGCGGTTGCATTTTTCAGAAGGATTAGGGATGGGACTCGGCCAGCTCACTCCTGTTGGTGCTCTGTGCTGTGACTCATTCTCATCAAGGGTCACTGAGCGTCTCTCTGTGCACGGCCTTGGGCTGAACTCCTCACCTGGCCAGCCTTCTCGAAAATGTGTGTCATTTCTTACAAGGCAGAGTTGTGGAGCGGGTGAGCGGGTGTGCAAATCAATGGAAATTCATCTCCACTGTTGGAAAAACAACTCCAAGTTCATGACTCGTTGGCTTTAGAGGTGTGACTGTAAAGGATAGAGCCGATTTTTTGTTTTTCACCAAACGGATGAGTGTCCCGTCCACTTTAGTAGCCACTTTGGGAGGAGAAACATTTCTTCCACTGGCTGGTGGAGCTGTTCCACCAGCCCCACGGGGGAAGCCAGCTGCGTTACTTCACAGTCACGGTGAGTTTTTATCCAACAACAACGTCACCTACACTTGATCCTGGAGACTGGGTGCACCGTACTTGACACCCAGGGGTTGGGACCGGATGTAAAAGTACTCTCTGGATGCAGGGGTCCAGGAGCTGCCACCACCTGGGATATTCAGCAACTCCTGAGGGCAGCTCCTGGAGACCAGTCTCAGAAATGTTTCGGGCGACAGTGTCGTTGTTGGAATCAACGAACAGTCCTTACCCCACCTTTCCCAGCACCCGAGGGTCTTACTCAAAGAAAGTGTGAATGTGGAATGTTCTGGATTGCTAAAAAGTCAGTCTCACCATGCTGTGCTCAGACCTAGTCGGGTGTATAACTTGAGTCCTGTTGAGAGGCAGTATAGCACAACAGTTGAGGGCCTGGATTCTGGAGCCAGACAACCAGAGTTCAAATTCCAGCCTTATCACCTAATGATGGTATGACTTTGGGCCCTGAAGTTATGAAGGCCCTGTGGGCTAGGCTACCCCTCAACCCCAGGGGAGGCCTTGAGGTAATGCCACTAAATCCAGGGCCCCTTCAGGTATTTTGGAAGCTACTGGTCAAAGAAATGAAGCGATCGCCCAAGATCACTCAGCTGGTCTTGGTCATGAGAGCGAGTTGGAGAGCCTCACCCTGTGGAAGACATGGAACCCACTGTGTCCTTGAGTACTCATGACAGCCACCACCTCCACCAACAGAAGGGTCTCCCCATGCCAGAGTGGAGCAGACACAACCTCAGGTGAGCAGCCTGCAGAGTCCCCTGCCTGCCCCATCCCCACGCAAACCAGCACAGAGGGAAGAACTTCAAGGTATAGCAAAGGAACACTCAGGCACGCCCCCCTTTCCTACTAGTTCACAGTTTTTTGCCCTTCAGCATGCCCAGCAAACAACTAAATGAATACACAGAACCATGCATTTTGCGGTGTTGGTGGTGATTTAAGTATTTTGATAATCAGTTATTGTCACTCCTGTGTGACTTTCCCAACCACCCACCACCACCCAGGGTGGGGTGTCCCTAGGACTCAGGACTCAGGTGTCCTGGCTCCACACTGTCAGTACTGCTCCCTTGCTGGAGGGGACAGGGCTCCCCTGCACTGGTTCTAGGAAATCTAGCATAGACCATCATCATATTCCCAAGTGGTGGTGATTTAGAGAAGCTTGACTCCGAGTTGTGGGTCAAGAGTGTGAGTCCTAGAGTTTTGCTTATGTTGCATAGAAGTCAGAGGCAGAGGACACACATTTCTGAAGCTGAAACCTTGGCCACAGGGCTGCTTTCCCCGTCTCTTTCCTGGATGCGCACCCTGCCTGGTTCTGCAGCAGGAGATGGTCAGACAATTGGGTGAATGCTGCCCTGTTATCATTTTCTTTCCGGTTTGGAGCATCTTGAAATCAACAAAGGAAGAGACAGAAGAAAGAACTGATAACAGCTGGAGATAAAATGTGGGCCATGGAAATGGAAAGACTTTTTTTAAAAAAAGAAAAGAAATGGGAGAAATGATGTAGGTTTTGGCCAGGGAGAGGGACAGAGTTTGGGGCTACATGTTGTTTGAGGAGCAGACCCAGGAGAACATAAGTTCAGATGCATTAGAGGTGAGAGGGAGGGCATCCAGAGGCAACAGGATATTGGAGGTGGAGCCCGGGGCTGGGAGACAAGACTTGGTTTCTGATTCAGGCTATACCAGCAGCTCATTTTGGCGCTTTGAGCAAGACACTTCACCTTTCTGAGCCTCAACTCCCTCGCTGCAAAATAGGGCTAATAATCTCCAGCTCCCTCACGAGCTGGTTCTGAAGAACAAATGAGCTAAGACAAAGATGGCATACTCTATTTTTAAGGTGCATAAGTAATAATTATTTATTACATTATTAGTATTATTAATATGATGTACCTGGTAGCTATGAAGTAGGGATAGGTTGCGCAGGTGAACTTGAACTGCTAGCAGAATATCCAGGAGAACTGGAAAGATGGTGGAGAGGTCACTGGAAGACACTTAGGGCAGAAGAAATGACGTATGAACCATTCCTTTATCTCCTCTTAGACAAGATATGTAAAACCTCATAGGAGGGCCAAGAATCCCTCTGAGGGGATGGCAGGGCTGAGGCTCTGTCACCGTCTGTTGGTCATCGTATCTGTGGGGCTTGTGGGGCCCTGGGCTCCAGGTTGGGAGTGTAAAGGTCAACCCAAAGCTGTTTTCTGTGACAATAGGCTGCGCTGCCATCCCTCAGTGCTGGTGCTCCCGTTCCCAGACAGTGGTTAAGCTCTCCTTGTCCATACTGAATATTTTTTGTTCTTTTGCCTTTCCTTCTCTCCTTCCCTCCTGTTTTACTTTGAACCCTTTCTTCAGGGAATGTAGAAAATGACTCAGGAGTCTGGGGTAATCTGGCTGGAAAGACCTCACACATCTAGGGATGCTCCCAGTGGTTCTGTAGCCTCCCCAACATTTGCCTCTCGTACATGCCAGCCTTTGGGCCCGGGGAGGAGACCCACTGCAGGAAGCAGGGCCTGAAATGGTAAGGCAGAAGAAGCTGGATGCTACACAGCTCCTGGACTCTCCTGTGTAGCCTGGAACTGAGGTCCTGATGAAAGGGCCCCTCTGCAGACCTCTGCCTCCACACAGTCGGAGTAGAACACTGCTTGAGGATGGTGGGTCGTTAGTATTGGGGGAAGCAGGTGTGTAGGGGCTGAGCCAGGTTGGGGACTTGTGCTCCTTCTCCTCCATCCTGGCTGCCTCTTCTGTGTCTGACATACTTCCTCCTGAGCTCGGACTAGGAACGCGCTTTGGGCTTGCTCCTAGTCCTTCTGAGAAGGAGTCTTGCACCCTGGCTGGTGTGGCTCAGTGGACTGAGTGCTGGCCTGCAAAACAAAGGATCATTGGTTCAATTCCCAAGTCAGGGCACATGCCTGGGTTGGGGGCCAGGTCCCCAGTAGAGGGCATGTGAAAGGCAACCACACATTGATGTTACTCTCTCTCCTTTTCCCTCTCTAAAAATAAAATAAATAAAATCATTAAAAAAAGTGCCTTGCATAATGATATGTACTGGGAGCTTATCTTCTCTCCCCTTCCCCCTGTATTGATGGCTTTGAGGTAAGCAGTGTTTCTTTTTTCTTGACCATCCTCTTCCCCTAACACTCCCTCTGGCTGCTTCTGTCCCCTGAAGGAGGAGGGGTACCCCAGGCAGCCACGATACCCGGATCTCCACAGGCTCCCATAGTTTCTTCAGCACACCATGGAAACAGTCTAACTGTGCCAGCCAGTGACCTTCATAGCAAAATTCACTGGCCCTGCTTGGCATCCCTGAAGCATTAGGCCCTATGGCCTCTTTCTCCTTTGAAACTGTCTTCACCCTCGTCTTCTTGGGCATGGTTCCCCGCCATGTTTCTGCTCAGACCCGGCCTCTCTTCCTCCTTCTCCAGCACCTGAAATGTGGGTGTACTCTGAGGTGAGCCCTGCCTTCTATGCTTCTTACCCCAATGACTTCATTTATTCTTAGAGGTGAGATGTAAATGGGTCTGAGTTATCTGCCTATGTTCTCATCTGTTTGGAAACATTACGTATGTTATCTCAAACTTTAAACATTTGAAATCTCATCCATAAGCCAAGATGTGTTC
The DNA here is from genome assembly GCA_004027475.1 of Anoura caudifer. Taxonomy (NCBI): domain Eukaryota; kingdom Metazoa; phylum Chordata; class Mammalia; order Chiroptera; family Phyllostomidae; genus Anoura; species Anoura caudifer. The sequence goes on along the minus strand of PVKU01001126.1, from coordinate 201,083 downwards.
CTCTGTTGTCTTCCCTATTTGGGCTGAGGCACACCCTCAGGAATTGCATCTTCGCCTTTGATTTCTCAACCAGTCACCCAGTCTCATTGATTATCCCTTTGCAAGGTCCCATCTGCACCTGTTCCTTTCCACTCTTACTGCCAACACGCATGTTCTCTTCACCTGGAGACGTGACTGCCCTCCCAGTGAGTCTCCTCGCCTGCTGCCCTTCTCTCCAAATCCCACTTGTCCCGCAGATCCACACCCACTGTTATAAAGTCCCTCCTTCTATCCTGACCCGTCAGCAAAGAAGTGGGCCTGAGGGCACAGGGACAGTTCTAAGCTCAGGCCGCCCTTCTCAACATTTTTCTTCCTTTGAGGGAAAGATTGATGACAGGCGGGTAAAGTTACGTACGGCAGGAAGCTGCAGTGCATGTGGCGTGGGATTGCCATACGGGAAGCCCTTTAATGTCCCATAGTGGAAGGCAGTAGTTGGCTGGATAATCAAATAAGTCAGATAAACATTTAAATGTTTCATTTTAACTTAAGACATGTAAACGTACATCCATTTGCCATGCTTTTTCTTAGGGCCAAGACATTTTCTTAGCATCCGGGTGTGCTCGTTGGGTTCCGTGGTCTTTCTTGAGTGTAAACCTTGTGCGCAATACATAGTCTCTAGTGCCAGTTTCACTGAAGTGAAGCAAGTTCTTGGAGAAGTTTGTGAAGTTTTTTGAGCTCAGAATCTTAGATTTTTTGTGACTTCTTTCCAGTCTTTCTCAGATACCTTCTCACATCTCAGTTGACAGAACTTCTGTAAATTCAGTGACTTGCTTTTGTTGAGTCTTTCCAGTTTAGCTTTGGTAGAAACAATAGCACTTCTCACGCTGTTTTAAATGAGTGGGGAGCCCACCCAGCTGCCTGGCGAGAGTAGCAGCGCCCAGACACAGTGCGGTGAGCCTGGCAGCTCTGAGCGGCACTTGTGCTGCTGTGGGTGCTGGGCTGAGGGTTTCATAGAAAGAACAGAAAGTGTAAACTATGCTGGCGGGTGCTGTGAGTAGATGCTGGTCATGATAGCTTTGTTTTCTAAGTTTGGATGACAGAATCAACTGAGCTAATCAGTTGAAAAATTCATGGGGATAAAATCTAAAGTCTTTGCTGTATGTTAAAGAAATGGATGGCACTATTACAGCGTAGTGGATAACTATATTATCAGAGAGACCGAAGGATTTTAGTTGAAGGGAAAATTTATGAGTCCAACTACGCAGCGTGGCTGCCAAAGGAAGCTAATGTAATCTTCAATCACCAATCATCTCCCCAACATTCGTTCCACCCTCCTCTGCATGCAGCCAAGCAGCTCAGGGGGGAATTGTCTGTGATTTGTATAATCCAATCAGGATGACTCTGTCTTCTTTGCCACATGATTGATCAGCACACAGCATTTCCCTGGCTACAGAAATCAGGAATAGATGTATGACCCAGATTGGTCCAAAGAGGCATAAGAGGATATTGGCTAGAGGCTGTTGTAATAAGGTACCTTAACTCTTCTGGAGAAGATTCTGGAAACCAGCCCTCTCTTTTTCCCTTGGATGGTATGTGGATACAGAGCCTGGAACTGCTGCATCCATTTCGCCACCATGAGGAACAACCTTCCTAGGAAGATACTGATACCACAGGGGCCTAGAGGACAAATAGAAGATACTGAGTTCTTGATGATGTCTTCAGTGAAGCTGTTCTACCTCCAGACCTTTCAGTCGCACAAACCAGAAAACTCTCTTAAGCCTTTTTGACTTGAGTTTTCTGTTCCTTGGTACATAGAGAATTTTATTTGCCACAGAGATGAGAGCCCAGCTTCTTCAGGCAGAGACACATGTACTTGGGACACCGCATTTGCTTCTGGGTCTTGGCCTTGTAGAGGCACAGTGAGGAGCTGCAGGACAGGTGATAAAGACCTGCTAGGCTCCAGAAGGGATATGGAGTCAGATTTTTATAGCATGTACAATGGGGGTAATGATTTACTTTTATGTGCAGATTCATAACAGTGCTCCTTTAATTGGAAAGCTCAACACATACATTTTAAAAGGATGAGGTTTTATAGAGAAACATATAATTGTTAATTTTTCAGGAGCACATGTATTGCATGCGATAAGATATACTTGCAGCCTCCAGGAACATGCTGGGAATAGCAAGAGAACATTTTCACAAAGGCACAGGATGATTTGAATAAAAAGAAGCTGTTTTGTCTAGTCATTTTGTGGGAGGGAAACCCACATCCCAAGTTGTCATCATTCCAGTATAGAAATAGCCACCAGAGTGTTGTTTTCACAAGAGGCTGTCACAGGGTGGCCTTTGAGGGAATGTGGAATGACTTGTTCAGGAGCTTTCCATCTGGGGAGCAATATCCCACGAGAGCTGGCTCCCCTTTCTGGCCTCACTACCAGCGTAGGTGGAAGGAGACCTTTGGACATGCTGCAGCTCACCCCACAGCCTTCCTGTGGGCTTCTTCAGCCCTGGTTCTATTCTTCTCAGCTTTAACACTTCCTTCTGATCCTCAGAGTAACAGGAGTGAGGCCAGCAACTTCTCTCCCTTGCACCAGGACGCTGCAGAAACAAACAAAAGGAATGAGCTGTGTGTCTTGGGTAGGGACCTCCTGGCTAGCTGTAGGCTGTTTCTGTACCACAGAAACCTCAAAACATACTGGCCCAGGCAAAGTGGATGTTTGTTTCTCTTTTGCTCAATAGCTCAGAGGTAGGGGGTGAGCCGGGTGAGGAGGCAGCCCTGCTCTATAATGGCGTTCAGGATAGGACCCAGCCTCTGTCTTGTTGCTATACCACCCACTGGGGTGCTTTCCTTATCTTCATGGTGGAAGCAGTTTCTCCAGGACCCTGGGTTCATTCCAGCCTGCCAGAGAGTGGAGAGGAATTTCCCTTAAGGAAGTGATGTGGAAGTTGCATGTATCATTTCTACTCATCTTGCAGTGCCTCAAACTGTTTATGACCATACCTGGCTGTGAGATGTCCTGAGAAGTATGGTCTCAAGCTGGGTGGCCTCGCGCCCCCATAACTAAAAGGGAGGGGCAGTATGGGTGGAGACAGTTAGCTTCTCTGCTATAGAACCTCTCAGTTCCTGCACCTATAGGACAGTGCCCATAGGATCGAGAGCAGTCCCTCCAGCCCTGGCCTTAACCCTGCCAAGCCTCAGTACCTTCCCCTGTAAAATGGAAATAACAAAAGTGCTGACCTCGATGACATGTGGGAAAGGACTTTGCCCAGCACCCATACACAGGCAGGTGCTCAAATGGGAGCTTTCCTTGTGGCTGTTTTCAATCAGCCAATCCACACACAGGTTTTGCGTTTAGGGTTCTGGAGATTCAGTGGTGAGCACGCCAGAGGGAAGCCCCAGTCCTCGGGGAGCTCATGTTCTAGTGGGAACACAGTGGTTCATCCTCAGGGAGAATGGTCCATTCTTCCGACCACCCTTCGCCCTGGCTCTCCCTGTTACCGAACATGGGATTTTCGGGTTGGGCTCTTTGCAGGAGTTGTCCAGGTGGTTGTTTGTAGTTAGCATTTATTGAGTACCTTCTGTGTGCCTGGCAGTGTGCAAAGCTCTTTGCGTGCATTGCCTCATTTATTCTCACCATGATCAGAGGAAGTCAAACTATTCTCATTTTAGAAGTGAGAAAAATGAGGCTCATCAAGGTTAAGCAGCTTAACCAAGGTGACATCATGAGTCTGTAAGAGTCAGACTCAGGATTCAAGCCCAGGCTGCCTACTCTGGAGCCTTCTTTAACCAGCCACACTGGAAGGAGGAATGGGACCCCCAGGTGGGCTGGGGTCAGGAGCATTCCAGGGAGAGGCAGGCACAGGGCCCAGAGATGACAGATTTCTGGGGGAAGTTGAGGACCCGAAGAGGCTCTGCATGGCTGCAGTGCTGTGGGTGAGGGGTGAGAGAAGAAGCTGGGCAGTGGGGCAGGATCCAACCCACAAGCCCTTGTGGGCCGTGTCTGATGAAAATAGGAAGAAGGTGTTGAAGAGCTTTAAATGGAACGGGGCTTGTTTGGATTTGTTCTATGGAAGGACAGCCCTGATTGCAAAGGAGACAGTGGACCTGAGGAGGAGGAGGGGACTGAAGCAGGGAGATAGCAGTTGAGAGGGGCAGGGGTGGTTCCAAAGTTGACTGCTTCCCCCAAGAAAGTCCTGGGGCTGAAAGAGGAAGGCTGCCCCTCTGCACTTGCCTTTACCCTTAGAGGTCCCACCGGGTGCCCTTCCTGCAGACCCTGGCGGGGAAATCAAGCTCGGGGAGCAGATCTCAATCCTCTCTTTTCTTAGGACATGCCCTCCCTTTTTGGGCCTCTGGGCCTGTGCCGATTTGCCCAATAGCCTTCAAGCAATTCATAGACTGATGAAGAAAGCAATAGCTCTGCCTTTTTTATATTTCCTTTTTGAAGGCTGAAGAAAAGGTCCATGCTGAGTCAGATCTGGGCTTCCCAGAGTCAACCCTTTTGAGGGCTGTGACTTTGTAGAACACAAGAGAGGAAGGTTTCCATGTGGGTGCTCCCTGAGTGCACCCATGCTGTGGCCAGGTGACCCTTCAGCCTGGTCCCAGGGTCCAGAGGGAGTGCAGTGCATCTGAGCACTCCCCCTAGGCTAAGGGCCTGGCCCAGGACGGTCAGGGGCGCAGAGCCCTAGCTGTCCCAGGGTAATAGAGACAACTCCTTGGGCTTCCTGCCCCAGGGAGCGCATAATCTACTTAGGAGCAGATATGGAAACACCAACTCCACCAGGAGGCTAAATGAAGCCACTCTGTCCCATGCTCCCAGCTGCTGTCCCCTCCTTCCCTGAGGCTGCATCGTGGCTTTTGGTGCCTTTCCTGGAAAATGGAGCTGCCATGGGCAGAGCTGAGCGCTGTACCGCCAGGCTGGGCAAGTGAGGCAGAGCCCTAGCTTCACCAAGCTGGTACTGGTGGTGAACAGGTGGCCCCAATGGGGACAGTCAGGAGGCAAGGGGAACAGCTGAAGCCCATGCTGAGAGGGTCCTGTGGGCGCCCAGATGGGCATCCATCTGCAGATTGGCCTCCAGGGTCCTTTGGCCACCTGTTCTATGACTTGAAATTTCCTATTATCCTGCTCTTGAAGATCTGGTGAGATCTTTAGTGAGTTGGGGTCAGGAGTTGGGGTCCCAGGCCCAGTTTATCACCAGTTCACTGGGAAATGAGGGACCAGCCCTTCCCCTCTCTGCGACTAAGTCTCCTTTATAAGAAAAAAGGGGTTGGCCTGGCCTTAGATGTCCTCTGAGGTACCTCTCCGCTGAGAGGCTGGGTAGTGGTCTGGAGCCACTCACACCCCAGTGACCAAGGCTAAATGGGGGTCCCAGACAAACAGGTGGACAGGCTCCAGGTCTGACTCTTCAGCACTCCCAGGTGGGTTGGGCATTTGGGGACCGAGACCTCGGGCAGACCCGGAAGCCTGGAACACATTCAGATGTCGCAGATGCGGGAGTTTTCTGCTTCAGTTCTCTTCTTTGCAGGGTTTGAGTTTTTAGAAAGGGTTGGCAGCTTGGCTGAGCCACGGTAACTATTTCTGAGCTGGCGGGAAGCATTGCATGGATGACCTCAGGGTTGAAAATCTGTTCTCCTTCCATTATGAAGAGTTTGAATGACTTCAAATGCAGAGAAACAGACTCTCTCTGGGTTCCTTGTGGCCAACCATCATGAAACCCTCTCGCACCTGTTCATCCTGCAAAGCATGAAGTGTCTGATCTATTTAAATGGCTGGGTTGACTGATTAATTTCTCTGTAGCCCCATGCCCGGGCCTTGGGTGGCCGCCATGGGAACGGAGGTGATGGATGTGGGGTTGGTGCGCCCAGCCCCAGGGAAGGCACTTCTCCGTTGTGGAGAACTGAGAAAACCAGGCACAAGGAGCCTGATCTACACTCTCTTTATTACTAAATTAATGCACATGTTTTGATCTTCTCCAGCTTTTACTCTCTGTGCTTTTGATGAACACATTGGAGAAGCTTCTGGAAGAGGATGATTTCTTGTTGAGAATGTGCACCTTCATGAAAGTTTTGCCTAAGTCTTTCTGATGCTCTCTCTTCTGGGTCCCTGGTGGGTTTCTTGCTCTTGGTTAAACCTGAGGGATAATTGTCCCTGTCAAGAACCCATGCCCTGCTGCCTCCCCTGCCCACACAGGCCCCCTGAGCTTGGGTACCCTCAGCCACTCTGCCCTTCTCCCTCCACTCACCCCAAACACCGCGGTGCCTGAGATGGGGCTTGTGTTCACAGCTGCAGCTCTTGCGCGTGATCTTCTTTTTCCAGTCCGGGGTTTCATCTCCCTTTTATAACCTGGCTCCTGCCGCCAGCCTCCTGCAATTTTTGGCGAGCACTTGTTAGAGTAGCCAACATATTTTTTTTTGAAACATGAACAAAGCTATCTGGACACAGCAGCATAGTTACCAAGCAAAATGAACACTGCTCCATTTTGTACCCAGAAATCCTGTAGCCCACGTGTCTGCCCACCCCTTTGAGGTCCAGTGGGGAGATGGCATTTGAGGACATGGAGATCTGCCGAGGCCACAGCATAGGCCATGGGCTGTGAGCAGAGGATGGTTCTCACACCTGCTTCCTCCCAACCTCAGGCATTGATTGATCTTTTGGTGGGAACCAGGGGCAGTGCCCTAGTCTGGCTGTTGATTTTTCTCTGTTTCCCAAGCAATTAAGGACTCACCTTATGACACCAAGGAAGGGAGTCATTTAATGTCTCTGGCCCTTGGTGAGTGGAAAGATGGGCATATCAGTGCTGATGTATGAAGTCGCATGGTGTGCGAGGCAGCAGCTCTTGAGAACTTGCTGGGATTGACTTCTCGCTGCCTGCCTTCTTCGTCCATCTCTGTTCCTGCACAGAAACCAGGCCAAGTGCCCAGGGAACATTTAGCCTTTTGTTGTGAGGAGGGGAGAATTAGAAAGTCAAATGCTCTTATGGACTGGGAGCCAAGAGAAGGGGGCAGGGAGACTGGTAGGGCCTGGCGGAGGCTTGGCCGCACTTGGGGTGCTTGTCCATCCTGAGACTGCTGCAGGGAGGGAGGGGGCTCCTAGGGGCCAGGAGGGGGCTCTGCTTGCCCCCACTGTGCTCTTTAGTCCCAAGGCTGGCGTGGCAGAGCCGACCAAAGGGAGGGGGGTTGAACAAGTTCCAGCTTGAGAAGGGCACTGGATGCCAGGCAGAGAAGGCGGCAGTGCCAAATGAAAGGTCTCTGGAGTGCTGGTTATGTCTCACTTTCTACCGTAACACCTCGTTTACTTGGCATTATCCGAGAGTAAGTTGTTCTTCTTAAGTGGCTTCTAAAGAACTGAAGCTCCTCCCCCAAACTTTAAAAGTCAATCTGTTTTGTGTGTCAAGCTTTAAAAAAATGTGGTAAAATACTCATAACGTAAAATTACCATCTTAACCATGTTTAAGTGTACAGATCAGTGGTGTTGAGTATATTTACATTATTGTTGGGCAACCATCACCACCATCTATTTCCAGAAGTTTTTTTAAATGTATTTCATTGATTATGCTATAACAGTTGTCTCATTTCCCCCCATCATTCCCCTCCACCCTGCATACCCCCTCCCACCTACATTCCCCCCTTTAGTGCATGTCCATGTGTCATAAGTTCTTTAGCTTCTACTTTTCCCACACTATTCTTGCCCTCCCCCTGTCTATTTTCTACCACTGTCTATGCTACTTATTCTCTGTACCTTTTCCTTCTCTCTCCTCCTCCCACTCCGCTGTTGCTAACCCTCCATGTGATCTCCATTTCTGTGTTTCTATTCCTGTTCTAGCTGTTTGCTTAGTTTGCTTTTGTTTTAGGTATGGTTGTTAATATCTGTGAGTTTGCTGTCTTTTTACTGTCCTATTTTTATCTTCTTTTTCTTAGATAAGTCCCTTTAACATTTCATATAATAAGGGCTTGGTGATGATGAACTCCTTTAACTTGACCTTATCTGAGAAGTGCTTTATCTTCCCTTCCATTCTAAATGAAAGCTTTGCTGGATAGAGCAATCTTGGATGTAGGTCCTTGACTTTCATGACTTCAAATCCTTCTTTCCAGCCCCTTCTTGCCTGTAAGGTCTCTTTTGAGAAATCAGCTGACAGTCTGATGGGAACTCCTTTGTAGGTGACTGTGCCCTTATCCCTTGCTGCTTCTAGAATTCTCTCCTTCATTTTAATCTTGGCTAATGTAATTATGATGTGCCTTGGTGTGTTCCTCCTCTGGTCCAACTTCTTTGGGACTCTCTGAGCTTCCTGGACTTCCTGGAAGTCTATTTCCTTTGCCAGAATGGGGAAGTTCTCCTTCATTATTTGTTCAAATAAATTTTCCACTTGTTGCTCTTCCTCTTCTCCTTCTAGTACTCCTATAATTTGGATGTTGGGACGTTTAAAGATGTCCTGGAGGTTCCTAAGCCTCCCTCAGTTTTTCGAATTCTTATTTCTTCAGGACCCAAAGAGACCACACCAAGATACATCATAAGTAAAACACCAAGGGTTAAAAACAAAGAGATAATCTTAAAAGCAGCAAGAGAAGAGCAGGTAGTGACCTACAGGGGAACTCCCACAAGACTGTCAGCTGATTTCTGAAAAGAAACTTTGCAGGCCAGAAGGGATTAACAAGAAATATTCAAAGTAGTGAAATGCAAAGACTTGCAACCAGGATTACTCTACTCAGCAAAGCTATCATTTAAAATCAAAGGCATTTACAGAGTTTCCCAGGGAAGAAAAAGCTAAAGGAGTTCATCACCAAACCAGTATTACAAGAAAAATTAAAGGGTCTTCCTTAATAGAAGAAAACAGAAAGAGAAAAGTAAGTAATTAAATTGCAATAAGTACATAGCTATTAACAATTACTTTAAATGCAAATAGAAGAAATGATTCAATCAAAAGACGGAGTGACTGAATGGATAAGAATACAAGACCCAAACATACTGTGTCTATAAGAGACTTCAGATCTAAAGACACACACAGACTGAAAATAAAGGGATGGGTAAAGATATTTTGTGAAAGTGGAAACAAAAAAGCTGGGGTAGTAATATTTATACCAGACAAATAGACTTTATCATTATTATTTTTAATTTTCACCTGAGGACATGCCTATTGATTTTAAAGAGAGGGGAAGGGAGGGAGAGGGAAAGAGACAAACATTAACATGAGAAAGAAATACCAATCAGTTGCCTCTTGCACACACCCCAACCAGGGACCAAACCTGCAACCCAGGCATGTGCTCTGACAGGGAATTAAACATGCAACCCTTCAGTGTATAGGAGACATTCCAGCCAACTGAGCCACACCAGCCAGGGCCAAAGTACACTTCAAACCAAAGGCTATATCAAGAGACAAAGAAAGATCCAGCAGTTCTACTTTTGGATATTTATCTGAAGAAACTCAAAACACTAATTTGAGAAGTTATGCATCCATATGTTCATTGCTGCATTATTTACAATAGCCAAGATACAAATGCAATCTAAGTGCCCATCATAGATGAATGGATAAAGAGGATTTGTTACATATATAAATGGAATATTACTCGGTCATAAAAAAGAATGAAATATTGCATTTGCAAGAACATGGATGGACCCAGACGGTGTTGTGCTGAGTGGAGTAAATCAGACAGAGAATGACTAATACCTATGATTTCATATATATGCAGAGTCTAAACAACAAAATTAATGAACTAACAAAACAAATAAACTCATAGGTACAGAGAACACTTGGAAGGTAGCCAGTGGTGAAGGGGGATGGGGGAACTGGGTGAAAAATGGATTAAGAAGCACAAATTGGTAGTTACAAAATAGTTGGAGGGATGTAAAATATAGGGAATATAGTCAATAATATTGTAATTACTATGTATGGTATCAGATGGGTGCTAGATTTATTGGGATGATCATTTCGTAAATTACATAAATGTCTAATCATTAGGTTATACCCCTGAAACTAATATAACATTGAACATCAGTTGTGATTGAAAAATAAAAAATTATTTTTAAAAAAGAAAATAGATTACTTAGTGACAACTGTGGGTCATTAAGCTCTATAATGCTCTAAACATTATAAACATTAACATATAATAATGATTATATGTTATTATCAGAGATAATCAGGGAAATTATTTAATAAAGATGGAAATCTGAAAATAAAAAAATGTAGACAAGTTAAAAGAAAAAAATCATCCATAATCTCATTATTCAGGGAAACTTTTGGTGTATATATGTTTACATTTTGATATACATACTTCAATATCACTTATTAGTATATACATACATTCAGTTACTAAAACAAGATTTTATATTCAAGCACACACTATTTTGTAACTTGCTTTTTTATTACCAATATCTTGACTTCATTGCTGCAACAGAATTTTAATAATTGCTTAGCATTTTAGCACTTGAATGCACCACTAATCCTAACCTGTTTCCCACTACTTTTCCAGTTTGTCCCTGTCACCAACAGCTTGTGGAATTCATCCTTGTAGCTCAACCTCTTGTATGTGTTTAGTCCTTTCTTTGGGGTAGAGTCTTAGAATCACAGCTGGTGGGTTAGAGGGTGTGAACATTTTTTAACTTCTTGAGTCTTTTAGACATACTGGTAAATTGCTTGTCAGATGAGTTTACTTATTTGTATTTTAATCAGCAATATGGAAGAGTAGTGTTTTCCCATCCCCTTGTAGATACTAAGCACTATCATTTAAAAAGCTTTTTGCCCATTTGAATAGTAAGAAACAGCATCTTGGTTGAAAAAGTATGCATTTCTTTGAACATTTTTTATATGTTTGTTAGCTGTCTATATTCTTTCCTTTGGGAATTACTTATTCATGCTGTTTGTGTATTTTTCCATGGGGGGATTAATATTTTCTTATCAATATTTAAGAAATCTTTGTATTTCGAGCTTCTGGCCAAGATGGAGGCGTAGGCAGACACACTGTGCCTCCTATCACAACCAAAATTAAGGACAACAAAGATTTAGAAACAAGAAAACAACCAGAACTCAGAAAATCGAACTGTTTGGAAGTCCAACAACGATTCATCCAGACCGGTAAGAGGGGCAGAGTCGCGGCAGGAAAAAGCAGAGGTGCGGACGGGCACGCAGGCAGCAGCAGCTGGCAGCCCCCAGGTGCACAGGTGGCCGCTAGCAGACCCTGGGCTCGGGGCGGCAACGGTGCAGAACCAGTGAGGCTGCGCAAGGCGGCTGGCTGACTGGGTGGTCCCACATTCACGCGCAGATAATCCAGGCAAAGGGGGAAGCGGTGGAGGGGACTGGAATCCAAGAGTGAGTAGAGCAAGCGCCATTGTCTCCTCTCAGACCCCACCCCCACATATAGCATCACTACCCAGTGACTGGGCTGTCCCGCACTGGGGAACACCTAAGGCTCCACCCCTCACTATGTAACAGCCATGGCTAGACCAAAAAAAAAAAAAAAAAAAATCCCAGAAGTGAAAATGGCTCAAACTGGAGAACAAATCAAAGCCCCAGAGCCAATTTATCTAAGCAACAAAGAGATTGCCAACCTATCAGATGCACAATTCAAAACCCTGGTGATCAGGCTGCTCACAGAATTGGTGGATTTTGCTCACAAATTAGATGGAAAAATGAAGGCTACAATAAGTGAAATGAAGAAAAATGCATGGGGAACCAACAGAGATGGGAGGAAAACTGGGACTCAAATCAATGGAGTGGACCAGAAGGAAGAAAGAAACAACCAAACAAAAAACGAGGAAGAAACAAGAATTCAAAAAAATGAGGAGAGGCTTAGGAACCTCCAGGATATCTTTAAACATCCCAACATCCAAATTATAGGGGTACCAGAAGGGGAAGAAGAAGAGCAACCAGTGGAAAACTTATTTGAACAAATAATAAAGGAGAACTTCCCCATTCTGGCAAAGGAAATAGTCTTCAGGAAGTCCAGGAAGCTCAGAGTCCCAAAGAAGTTGGACCTGAGGAGGAACATACCAAGGCACATTATAATTACATTACCCAAGATTCAAATGAAGGAGAGAATTCTAGAAGCAGCAAGGGATAAGGGCACAGTCACCTACAAAGGAGTTCCCATCAGACTGTCAGCGGATTTCTCAAGAGACCTTACAGGCAAGAAGGGGCTGGAAAGAGGTATTCCAAGTCATGAAAATCAAAGACCTACATCCAAGATTGCTCTATCCAGCAAAGCTGTTATTTAGAATGGAAGGGAAGATAAAGTGCTTCTCAGATAATGTCAAGTTAAAGGAGTTCATCATCACCAAGCCCTTATTATATGAAATGTTAAAGGGACTTATCTAAGAAAAAGAAGATAAAAAATATGAACAGTAACGTGACAGCAAACTCACAATTAACAACCAAACCTAAAACAAAAACAGAAACAAACTAAGCAAATACTAGAACAGAAAGAGAATCACAGAAATGGAGGTCACATGGAGGGTTATCAACAGGGAAGTAGGTAGGGAGAGGGGAGAAAAGGTACAGAGAATAAGCAGCGTAAATGGTAGGCAGAAGATAGACAGGGGGAGGTTAAGAATAGTATAGCAAATGTAGAAGCCAAAGAACATATATATGACCCATGGACATGAACTAAATCGGGGTGGGGGATGCAGGTGGGAGTAGGTGTGTAGGGTGGAGGGGAATGAAGGGGGGAAATGGGACAACTGTAATAGCATAATCAATAAAATATAATTAAAAAAATCTTTGTATATCAAGACTATAAATTGTTCTATCAACTGCAAACAGTTTCATCCCAATTTGCCCTTTGCCTCTCGGTTTTGCTACTGGTGCTTATTGATATAAAAATGTTTTTACTTTTTTGTGCAGAGATATTGCTAAATGTTTTCTTTTGAAGTTCTCTGTGCAGGGTCATTCTTAGCAATTACGCTTCTCTAATATGTTACATATAGATCTTCATCTATATTTTAGTTTACTCTAACACTTTCATACTTAAATTTTGAGTCCTTTCACACTTTTTCACACTTAAATCTTGAATTTATTTCTTAAATCATCTGACATCTCAGGGGAGGTCAAGAGTCCAACCTTGCGCTTCCCCAGTGCTATCCTTCTCTTGCTGGTTCCCAATGTTCCTTTGTCATCTGTTAATTCTCACATATTCTTGGTTCTGTTTCTTGAATTCTTTCTGTCCAATGATATGAATCTCTGTTCTTTTGCCAGTTCCACGCTGTTTTAATATTTTAATTATTTTAGGGCATGAATCCCATGATTACAGAATTTCTTGGCTGTTCTCTTGCATTTTATTTCCAAATTAATTTTAGAGTGATTTGGTCAACTTGGAAAAAAATTCCTGTGTGATTCTGATTGAAATTGCATTAAGTTTGTAGATGAACGTTGAGGGAATTGGACTCTTTATAATATCAGATCTGCTCATCTGGAGCTTCAATATATCCATCCGCTGTTCACATGGTTTTCTCATATAGGTCCCTTGTACATTTCTTACTTTGACACTTGTGTATTTTGAATTGTTTGCAGGCAAGGTGAATGGTATCTTCTCCCAGTATATTTCCTAATTGTTTGCTGTTGGTGTGTATAAAAGAAATTGATTTTTATGTATTTTTCAGTAATTGGCTTGCCCTCTGAATTGAGGGACAGTCTTCCTCGGTTTTACATAGTCCATTATAGCATCTTCTGTCTCTTTCTTTCAGCATTTCTGTTGTTCATTCTCTTTTCTTATCTTGTTGCATTGGCTATACCACCCAGACAGCAGGCACCTTTTCTTAATTCTGATTTAGGTGAGAATATCACTCTTTGGTGTTTCAAATGTCTGTGTTTAAAGAGTGTTATGCTAATCTTATTTTGATGTTTCAGAGGTACTGTTAGTATATAATTAAAGATCATTCTATCATACAGTAATATTGTCAGGGATACATGGGTGTTACATGTCTATTTGTGGGTCCCAAACTTCTGTTTTCTTGCACTTTCATTCTTTCTCTCTTGCATTAGTGACTTACTGGAGCTTTGCTTCTATCATTTATCTTGTTCCCAAGCTCTTATCAATTATTTCTTCTATCACTGAGTCTACTTCCAAAAGTTACTCCTCTCCCCTTCTCTTTTCTTTTAAACCATTGTTTTAAGTGACTATGGAGAACATTTTAAGCACTACAAAAGTAAAAATTCAAAAGGAAAAAATCCAAACACTACAGTAAAAAGTGTCTCCTCTCACACCAAACGCTTGTTCACTTTGAGAAAGATAATGTTTTGTATCCTTCCAGATACATTCAATGCATAGACCAGAACATATATGAATATATATCTTTTTATTTCTTTACATAAATAGAAGGATGACATTCCCACAATTAAGTGCTTTTTTTTCGCTTAATATATAGTGGCAGTCGTTCTAAATCAGCACATACAGATCCCTTATTATGCTGTTGAATGGAGGCAACATTATTTATTTATACAGCCCTCGGTATATTTAGGTTCTCCCAGTCTTTTGCTCTAATAAAAACAGGCACAGTGAACATTTGTATGAATATGAGCCTTTGCTCTCCTCTAATTTTCTGCTCCTCCCTTCTCCCTCTTTATTACAAAATTCTATAAGGAATATTTTAGACGTACATTTGTATCAATTCATAATTTCCTTATAATGAATTCCTAGAGGTGAATTTCTGGGTGAAAGGATAAGCATATTTTAAATTTAAATTTGCTTTCCAAAAAGATCAAAGCAATCATGGTTATACCAGAAATATAAGAATTCTTCAAACTCCTGCCCACAACAGTTACTTTTAAATTTTTTTTACCTGTGATTAGGTAAAATAATCACCATATATCATATTTAGAAGTTAAGTTTAAAGTCTACATTATTTTTTAATATATTTTATTGATTATGCTATTACAGTTGTCCCCCCTTCACTCCCCTCCACCCTACACACCGCCTCCCACACACATTCCCCCCCTTTAGTTCATGTCCATGGGTCATACATATAAGTTCTTTGGCTTCTACTTTTCCCACACTATTCTTACTCTCCCCTGTCTATTTTCTACCTACCATCTATGCTACTAATTCTCTGTACCTTTCCCCTTCTCTCCCCTTCCCACTCTCCTGTTGATTTTGAAAAATTAAATGATGCAGAAAAAATAAGAAAAAGTTATTGAGTAATCCTTTTCCAACAAGAAATAATCACCACTAACATTTTAATGACAGTCCTTCAAGACATCTTGCTATATGTAATTGTGCATATGTTTTACCCTGTGTCATTTAGTAACCTGCATTTTCTGCTTAGCAATATGTCAGAAGTATCTGAACTAGTCAGTAAGTAGCTAGCTCTACATCTTCATTTTAATGGCTTATTAGGTGGATTACTAGAATTCATATAAACAACTAACTTTGTCTACCTTATAATGCAAAAAATTTTTTTCCATTGTGGCATTTGCCTTTTAATTGTGTTTGTGGGTTTTATTTAAATTCAAAGGTTAATTTTTATGATGTGTCAGTATCTCTCTTGAAGGTTTTTACCTTTGTCATTCTCCTGACAAACTGAAACTTTCTCAACCAACTAACCTCTACTTACCAACCTATTGGTTTTAGTTCATGCTGTTCCATGTCTGGAGGGCTTTCCCTTACAGTTTCTAAGTGTTGAGATACCCTATCCATTCACTGTTTACTCAAACTCCTCTTCTTCCATGAAGCCTCCTTGATTCTCTATAACCAGATGTTTTTCCCTGCACTAAATGCATGATGTCATCCGTACATTATGTTTTCATCTTACTTGTAACATTTATCACATTTTTCCTAACAGTTATGCTCTTGTAGACCGTATGCTCTTTGAGGGCTAGGACTGTCTTCCATGTCTGTGACTCTGGCACCATCCAACTCAAAGCTTGGCACATAGTAAAAACTCAGGGCTAGATTGAATCAAACTGGCTTCCGGAGGACCCACAGATGAGATCTAGCTCAAGGAGTTTATTGGCATGACTCGAGCAAGACCAGACACGGGTTACTCTTAGTTCCATTAATGATTGCGGAATTCTCCATACTTGTGGTTTGTCATTCCTAAGAATTGCACACTTGTTATTTGTTGGCTTTTTACACATGCCGACCCAGTGACATCTGGCTCTCTTGGCAAAAGGCCTGGCCCTTGGGACACTGTTATGAACAAACAATGCTGAGGAGCAGGCCAGTTGTGTCTAATCCAGCCTGGGGCCCCTGACAGTGACCTGGCCAGGTGAGTGGAGAACTTAGCTCTAACTTATGTAACACAGCTCAAGCCTGGATTTCATCATGAGACCTGGCTGAAGGGGAGGCTTGGAGACAGCCTTGTAAGACATTGCGATCCCTGTGCGTCTTCTTGGTGGGAGATGCATGAGCTGTCCCTAAGAAAGAGAAATAATACACGTGACAAGGTGCTCTACTTCATTAGTCATCAGGGGAGTGCAAATCCAAGCAACAAGGCACTACCACTACCAAAGTGGCTAAAAGGAGAAAGAGAATGTCAAGTATACTCTGCTGACAGGAGTGTCAAGTGGGGCAGCCAGTTTTGGAAAACCGTCTTAATCTACTAAAGTTGATGTGTGTACAGTGGTGTGCACTGTATACTGTACAACCCAGTAATTCCACTGCTAGGTATATACCCATAAGAAATGTGTACCTGTGTGTTTACCAAGAGACATGTGTTCATGTCTCTTGCCCATAGCAACCCTCTCTGTAATAGTCCAACCTGGACCCTAGTCATAAATACCCCAAACAATAAAATAGAAAAATAAATTGTAATGTGTCATGCAGTGGAATGCCACACAAGGATGAGTGCAAATAACCCGCAACTACGTGCAGCAGCTGGCTGAGCCTCGCAGACATAATGCTGAGTAAAAAAAAGCCAGACACAGACTGTATGACTCCACTTACATGGAGTGTAACAACAGGCAAAGCTAATGCGTGCTGTGAGAAGCCAGGATATTCATCGCCCTGTGGGGTTGGACAGTAGGGACTGCGGCAGGAGGGCGACTTGAACTGCCATCTGGGGAGGGTGGCAGTGTCCTGGTCCTTGATCTGGGTGCTGATGACATGGGTGTATTCAGTTTGGGAAAATTCCACTAACAGTACACTTAGCTGAGCCATTTTCTGACAGATATTATCTGTCAAGATCAAGTTAAAAAGTAGTTGACAGGGTATATACCCAATAGAATTGAAAGCAGGGACATGAATAGGTCCCTGCTTTCAATGGATGACACCTGTTTGTCATCCACGTTCATAGCAGCACTATTCACAGCAGCCAAAGGTGGGTGCAACTAAATATCCATTGACAGAGGAGAGGATAAACAAAATGTGATTTTATATATATATATATTTTTCAGCCTTAAAAAAGAAGGAAATTCTGACATGCTACAACATAGAGGAAACTTGAAAGACATTATTATGCTAAGTAAAATAAGCCAGACACAAGAGGATAAATACTGGGTGATGCCACTTATATGAGGTTCATAGTCAAATTTATAGAGGCAGAGAGTCGGATGGTGGCTGTCAGGGCCTGGGGGGAGGGGAGGAATGGGGTTAGTGTTTACCGGGTACGAAGTGGCCATTTGGGAAGATGAAGTTCTGGAGATGGATGGCAGTGAAGGCTGCACAACAGTGTGGATGTGCTTAGTGCCGCTGAGCTACAACATTAAAAAATGGTTAAGATAGTGCATATTTTACCACAACAAAAAAAATAGACAACTGTAAATAATTATTGACAGCACCAGAGAGAAGCTCTGACAAGAAGTGCCGCTGCTGAGCCCAGGAAGGGAGCTCTGGGCACAGAGGGCTCTGGAAGCTGTTCTGAGGGGTGGAGGAGGCCCCGTGTGACCTTGGAGGTAACAATAGGATTGGAACCACCAGGCAAACAGGCTGACATGTCGAAGCTGGCACATTTGAGGGTGCCCCTGCCAGCCAGAGCGCTGGCACATCCATCTGACTGTTTGCCCCACAATGCCCTGGTCCAGCTGTTTTGTGAACTCAGCGCAGCATTGTCGGCGGGTCGTGGAGACAGGGAGGCTTTGGAGGAGGTGACTTGGCCAGTGGAAGGGCAGGATTTCCCACATGGGCTTTAGTCTGTGGAGAGAGAGGTTGGCACCGCAGTCCCAACGGGACAGTCAGGGCCCACTGCCCACAGGACATTTCAGAGTCACAGTCGAATTCCTCCGCATGATGGGACCAGGCCCGGACTGCAGGGAGTGCCTCCAAGTGGAACAGAGGTGGGGTGACCTGTCGCCAGATCTCTCTGTGGCCACAGAGGCCCTGGTGACCATGTGGGGTTTGTGAGACCCAGCAGCAGGGACCCTGGGGAAGCACCCTGTACTTGGGGTGCACTGTGGGCAGAGCTCATGCTTCCTGTCTGGGGCAGGATGCTGGGGACTGTGTGGTCAGGTTTTTTGTTCTTAGTGCCCACTTTGGAATGGAAGGCATGGTATTAACTCTTTTACCAGCAGGGACAGGGTTCCCAGAGAAACTTCTTTCTGACACCTGGACTTCTGGGGTCAGCCCCTGGCTGGTCAGCTCAGGCTACTCTGCCTGCCTGGTCCTAGGAAATCAGCTCTTCCATCTCCACTACCCCACCTAAGGCTGGTCTTTCAAGCAGCCAGCAGGCGGCTTGAATGGGCCTTCACTGGAGGATCCGGAGTCTGATATGTGTGAACGGTGGCCTGGAAAGGCTTACAAACATTTTTGAGCTGAGAAAAGAATGTTCCCAGTTGGCAGGTGGATGTAGGAGGCATTAACCCAGAATAATCTTTCCTGCTCTGATGGTTTCATTCTAAATCTATGGAGATGTGGGAGTTCCTTGGTGTTAGTGATATTATCCTTAGCTTCTGCATGGAGAGGAAGGTGAGGGTGAGGGCTCCATGCTAAGGAGGAACAGGATTTGCCTATAAAAGTGTTTTTGGGGGGAGTTCCTTGGGATCTCTCTTTCTCTTTCCCCTGTGCCCCCCCATGCTATTGATGGAGAACAGCCAACCTATCTCTGGCTCTTTAGGAAGTGTGGGAATCCCCCATGCAAACATGGGTGGGATAAAAAAGGGAGGCTGCACAAGGACAGGGGGGAGAGGGGAGAGGAGGAGGAAAAAGGAATGAGTGGTGAGCAGGCATATCCTAGTGGTCTGATCAAAGCAAGCTAGTCTGGGGGTGGGGGAACCAAGAGACCTTCTAGGTCAATGGTTACCAAAGTGGGGCCTGAGGATGCATCAGCATCCCCTGGGAACTTGTTAGCAATGCGAGTTATTGGATGTCACCTCAGACCCACCGAATCAGAACCTGCATTTTAACGAGAGCCTCCAGGTGACTCATGTGCACCTTGAAGTTTGTGAAGCACCGAATGGGCCACAATCCCTGGTCTGTTCACAGCCCAGAGCTGTGAAGTGGCTTGTCTGCGATCCCACAGATGGTTCACTTCAAAGGTGGGACTTTCTACCTGCTGTGTAGGTGAGATGGGCAGAGTTAGTCTCTGACTCTTGGTACTAAGGATGTGTGCCTAAGTGAACTCATTTGTGTTTTGTGTCTTGGGGACAGAAGTTTGTGTGAGCTATTATCATAGAAAGATGGCGGAATTGTGAAGGTGGGGACCTGCCCGGGAGTTAACACATGGAGCTGAATACCCTAAATGCTCTGGGCTTGGTTCTGATCACCAACTTGCCATCTGGTTGCTGGCATTTCAAAACATACTTTGTTCTGTCATCATCATCTTTGTCATTGTCATCCTCACAGCATTGACTGTTTATCAAGCATTTACTGGGATCTACGCCCTGTGCTTATTAACATGCAGGTTTTCTCACTTGTCACCCCAACCACATACTCATTTAAAACTGAGGAAACTGGGGCCCAGAAAGGGGGGTAATGTGCTCACAGTCACTCATCAAGATGATAGAAGCAATGGAACTTGGACCCAGGCCCATGTGGCTCCACCATTGTGCTGGGGAGGCAAGGTAAAACCGTAGTGCATTTTGTATTTGTGACACTTTCCACATTTTATGGTTCTGGGGCAGAAGTTATCCTGATAAATGCCAAATTTGTTTAGTTATTATTACCATATGTTAAAGTATATCAAGACACTTTATAGTATAAATGCTGATGTCTGTATCAGTTTAAGTTTCCATACACATTGTATTCCATATAAGTTGTATTTTAATTATAAAGACTGAAGTGGAAATTCTATGTATCTCAGCCAGTTGAGAGAAAAGAATTCCTAAGTGCTCAAATAAGTGTTATTTATGCTGTTGCCAATAAATAAATAAATAGGTGAAGGACATGTGGGCACTATCTCCTTAGTTATAATTGTTTGCAGATTTTACATTTGAAGTCAGAGTGGGAAGCAGGCCTGTGTAAACAGGGGGACCCAGTGGATTAGATTTGTGGCTCATTCAGCTGGGAATGGGCCATAGATGTCCAGGGCTTGCTGGCTTCTCCCAACTTCCCACCCATAGGTTGGAGTCACTTTGGTGATTGATTATTGCATTTTAAGCTCCTGGTGGGAGATGGCTGGCAAACTGTGGTCCATAGGCAAAATCCATCCAGTGAGCTGTGTTTGTAAATAAAGTTTTATCAGAACACAGCCACACCCACTTGTTTATGTTCTGTCTGTGGCTGCTTTCACACTGAGTTGTGAATGGCTGAGTGGAGTCACTGAAACAGAAACTGTATGTCCTGAAGCCAACAATGTTTACTCTCTGGTCCTTTACGTTAAAAAGTTTGTCAGACCCTCACCTAATCTTATCTTCTGGGTGTTCTTTAAGTTTCCTTTCTGCTGTGTGTCATAAATGCTTGAAACTCATTCATACATTGGTTAATTTGTTTGTCAAACATGGTTTGATCATAGTGTTAAGAAATCTTAGCTCGAGAGGCTGTGGGCTCATACGAAAAAAGATTTAATCAAAGACTGTGGGCTTGATAATAAACATTTGGTGAACTTGCCGTGGTCAGTGTTCTTAGCTGCAAATAACAGCATCCACTAACTCAAGCAGAAAGGAATTTGTTGTGTTAATAATTTAGATAACTCTCAGAATTGTTGGGAGGACTGAAGAAAAAACTTAGGGTGGATTTTCAGGAACAAAATCCCACAACCATCCCCAAAACAAGCCACTGAGGGAGCTGTTGCCTCTGCTACAGTCAGGAAGTTGCAGAACCAGGTATTAGAGCTATCTCTGCCAACTCTAGACCACCACCTTCCACACAGCCCAACCTATGAAACAGTGCCACACCCTGCCACAGCCCCCGCTGACTCACATGAAGTGCAAATCACGCACAGAACCTAGCTGCAAGGGAGTCTGAAAAGGGTTTCGGGCTCTCCAGCCCCTGGATGTTGACCAGACAATCTGGCAGCTACACAGCCACTACCTCTGTAGTTTTGCCTTGAAAGATAAATATAAAGTGTTCAAGTCCTTTACTTACATATTAAGATTTGAAAACTTAAGACATTATTCAGTAAACGTAGCAAATGAGTCTGGCCCAGAATACCCAAGTAAGCAGGAATAGGTACCATGGGAGTTCTTCTCAGACCCATCTCCCAATCCCACCTATTTATCTTTTTTTGTTGTTCTATCAGTTTTACTGGTCAGATATCTAGAATTCATTATATAAATCTTTCAAACTAACTAGATTTTACAAGAATAGTTTACAATTCAGTTCAGATTGCACAAATACTTGACACAGGAATCCATTTTTACAAATACATGTGTTTTCTGATGAGAATACTTTAATAAAGAAAATAAGTCTCTGTACTTGTTACAGAAAAATGTATGCAGTTTTTCCCTCCATTCAATCATCATTTTAGGTTTTCTGTCATAGGGTGTCCATCTCATCCAATAAACCAAATTAAATTTGCTGCTGCTTTTCATTTTCAATTACTGTTGAGATTCACACTGCTAGGAATTTTTAGGCTTCTTTGCTAATCTTTCCTGATCTGAAAGAATTTGTGTATTTAGGCTAGAAGAGATCCTTTCAACAACACTCCTTCTAAATGTAACTTGCATCAGGCTAATCACTGTGCTTGGTGAATGACCTTTTTTCACTTCTCACTTAGGCAATAGCAGCTAGTAGTGTTACTGCCTCTGTATCAAGCAGAAGGGACAAATCCTCACATTCCTAAGTTCCTAAACGGAAAAAATGAGGCCCTAGAAACAAGAGTTAAATAGAAATATTAAGAAAGCTAAAACATTTGCTATTGATTAAAGTAGAGAACACTTTTAAATTCAAAGTCTCTCCCAGGTTGAAGAAGACATAAAAGAAATAAAGTATAAGGATATGGCAGTAATTTTATAAAATATGGAAAAACTGAAAAAGGTTAATCACTTAGGTCAGTGGTGGGTCATAGTCAAAGTGCCAGAAGATACAGGCTTTGTGGTTAGCTGAACTCAGTATCTGACCTTCATTTTAATGCTGTGGCTTTGAAATAACTTGATCAATGCTCATCTGCCCAAAGCACTTAATTATTTAGGCCAGGAGAACTTTACAGAACATTGAACATATTTACCTGAAGAGACAGGACCGACAAGGGGCAATGTTTGGCATCATTCCATTCCTTCACCGTTACTGAAAAGTGTGCCCACTTGGCAAAGGTCGTCTTACTTTTCGGGTAGTAAGAACTAAAACCAAGAGACTTGCATCATGTTCCTGAGTACTCAGCTCCAAGTACCTGACATTCTTAAAAAGATTCTGTAACCAAGCCCTTGTCTGACAAGAGCTTTAACAGTACCTGGGGACTGTAATATGTCCCATTTCTCTTCTCTTTTATTTCTCTTGATTTCTCTTTCTTACCCCAGTGTAACAAGGGCTACAAGTTTTTACCAAAATAGTTCAGCAGTAATTGGAAATGAGTTATCCTGCATTACTGAAAGTGTTCCATCAGATTATAATGGGTCACATTTGCATACTAACTAGGAGATGGTCAAAAGTGTCTACTGCAGTGATTTTGCAAAGTCAGCATTGTCGATGTATCCATTGTTGTTCTTGTTTCTTCCAACGCCATCTGTTAAGTTCATTAGCTCCTCTTCACTTGTCGGCGGTGCCTGTTCATAGCTTCCTCCTTGTGGACATGAGTGATGGCTATGGATAGCACTAGGCTGTCAAGCAAATTATTGCCGTCATAATCATGCATTTTGAAATAATGGAGCTACAGTTCTTGTGGGGACATCTCCGCCTCCGGTTTGTTGATGACACCTTCTAGATGTTCCTTGATATGCTTTTGGTTGTGCACTGTGTTCTTACCCACACCTATGCTGCCCGGATGGGAGGAGCCAGCTTCCCTTCCTCCCTCTCCCCTAGGATCCTGGGCCCTGGTACCTGGGGCACAAATGGCCCAGAGCATGCTACCCAGGAAGGGGGCTCTGAACAGCCGCAGAGATCTCACAATCTCTGGTACCCTCCAGCCCCTCCCCGCTCCTATTTCTTTCAAAGCTCTAGAGCCACCACCTTCAGGTAGAAAGAGGTAGAAGTCTGTCCTCTGAGGTCTCAGAACACTGTATCTGACCAGTGTCCAAGAAATTATGATATTCTGCTTCATATGATAATTACATCCTTGCTTGTTTTTTCTTCCATTTTTTAAACTTTTTTAAAAATAAGAGAACATTGTTGATATAGTACCTTTGATATACCTTTCATTCTGTTCTGTTCTACTAAACTCTCTTCTTCCCAGAGACGAATAATATAGTTGATTTATCTTCCCATATTTTCAACTTTTACTACATATGTGTGTCTGTGCACAATTCAGAGTGTTGTTGTGTGAGGTAATGAGTTTATCTACAAGGCTGTCACACCAGATGTATCATTTTGGAACTGTTGTGTTTTTGAGATAGGTCCATGTTGCTTCATTGGGCTCTACTTCATTCATTTTCAGGGTCATATGATATGACATTGTATAAACAAGCGGCAATTCATTTGTCCATTTCCTGCTAGTGGCCATTCAGCCTGTCGCCCCAGTTTTTTTCTTGTAAACATTGCTGCAATCAGCAGCTTTGTCTATCCTTCCTGGGGTTATATGTGAGATTTCTTGAGGGTGGACACCAAGAACCAGAATTGTTTGGCTGTTCCCACCACTACTAGATTGGATGATTGCTCCAATCCCCACCAGCTCTACATGGAAGCTTTCGTTTCCCCTATTTTAGATAACACTTGATATTATCAGATGTGTATATTTTTGCCAGTCCAATGGGCGTATTATTTAAATTTGCATCTGCATTGTTTTAATTTGCAACTGTCTAATTATTAGTGAGGTTGAGTGTCTCTTCATATGTGTGCTGGCCGTACGGGTTTCCTTTCTGCCACATGAATGTTCGTGTGTGTGTGCTCTGTTGGGTTGTCTTTTCCTTGTCTATTTGTTGGAGTTCTTTATATATTCTAGTTACAATGCTTTGTTATATAGGGTGCCATCATTTTCTCCTAGTCTGTCATTGTCATTTTTCCCTCCGTCCTTTGTGTTCTCTGACCTGGTTTTGCCTCATGCAGATGCGTGAATGAAGGCAGAATGATGCTTCCCCACCGGCTGCCGGCCGACTCAGGTGCCAGCTTCTCTTTCACTGAGAAAACCCGAAACCCTGTTAGCTGCTGCCCCTGGAGGTGGAAAGGGCAGAACTCCTGTTCCTTCCTCCCGCCTCCTCCATCTTTCTGGACCTAGATGTGTTCATTTCCTAGGGCTGCTGGAAGAACCACCCAGTCCGGGGGGCTCAGAACAGCAGAAGTTTGTTTTCCCACAGTCAGGAGGCCAGAGGTCCAAAACCCACACATTGGCAGGGTTGTTTTCTTCTGGAGGCTCGCAGGGAGGATTCGGTCCTGCCCCACTCTTAGTGTCTGTGGGGTGCTGGCCACTCTTGGAGATGCTCGGTTCCAGTCTCTGCTTCCATCTTCAAATGGCCTTCCCTTCTGTGTGCTGCTGTGTCTTCTCCTTTTCCATTTCTTATAAGAATGCCCATCACTGGATTTAGGACCCACCTTAAATCCAGGGTGATCTCATGTCAAGAGCCTTAACTTAATTACATCTGCAAAGACCCCATTTCTAAATAAGGTCACATTCACAGGCCGTGGGAATTAGGACATGGACATGTATTCTGGAGGCTATTTAACCTACTACATTAGGCAAACTCCTCAGATCCCAGAGAACGAGGCTAAAAGCAGAGCATGTGTGGGGAGGGGGTTAGAGTGCAGTGCTGGGGGGCGTAGGGGAGGAAGAGCACATTCTGAGAGAGACGGTGTGTTCTGTGAGGTGCTGTTCGTTCCCCTGGAGAAGAGCAGCTGTATGGGTTGAGCATACAGTTTGTCAGAGTCCCAGAAAACAGGTGGTGGCTCCCGACCTGTCCCACTGCCATGGAGCTGAGCTGGTGACTGTACCCCTGCAAAGTGGGCTGAGGAGGGGCCAAGGGTGGGCTGCTCTGTCCATTCACAGATATTGAGCTTTACAGATTCTGCTAGTTTGAAGATAAGTGAAGGGAAAACAAATGGACCTCTAGGGAAAACAGAGCAGAATTGAGGAAAAGATGGACACTTACCGCATCTGCATCTGTGTCCGTCTCCCTCCTCAGATGGTGGAGCACCTGAGGGCAGCTTTTGTGTTTCCAAACCCCATTGGTGGGGGCCTCTGCACGGGGCTCAGGGCATCCTCCTTGTGGGGGTAAGTGGGGAGGGGCAGTGCCCAGCCTGGGCTGCGTCTGAAGGCTCTGCCCCCCAATCCTCCCGGCTCGCGGGTCTGCCTCTACTCCTCTGCCTTCCTCCCGCACGGCCTTCCTAAGGGTGGGGGCTGTGACACGTGGCAGGGTCCAGTGAAAGTATGGGGATAAAGAACGGTGAACTCGTGCTCCTCCGGGTGGACCAGAAGGTGTGTTGACACTGATTCTGGAAGTGCAAGGCCTTTGAGAAAACCTTTCGAGTTTTGAGTGGGATAGTAGGAGATGGAGGCAGTTCTGCGAGGGCTGCGAAGATCCACTGTGTTGGTGTCAGCTTCGCACGTGTCCCCAGGGTCAGGCTGGGGTGTGCAGGCATCCTGCCGACCACGGAAGTTTCCTTCTCAGTGCTCAAGTCAGGGAAGGAGCCCCATCTCTGTGCTGAAATGGAGTCCTTGTCCGCAGGCGTGTGTGGAGCTGGACAGATCGCAGTCGAGATGTGGAGAAGGATTTGATAAACACTGGAAGGCTCCCACTCCAGTGTGCCAGGTCTCATTTAAACACCAGCTTTGCAGGCACACTAGGAGGCCTCAGAAGGAGAGAAGGCAGGCAGGAGTGAGCTCTTTGCACTGACTCATCTTCCCCCCCTAGGGCCCGTGATACATGGTGCTGACATTTTCTGAGGCCTCAGCCCCCGGGGACAACAGACAGGCTGTGGTGAGGTCCCTGGGGGCTCCGGGGCAGCCCTGGATGGACTTGCTGCTCTTGACAGCCCCCTGTGTGATAGAGGAGAGCCTGCGAGGCTAAAAAGTGAGGTCCTCCCTGCCTGCTAGGCCTCAGAGGAAGGGAACTCATGTCTCCCTCTCTGTGAATAGTCGGAGAATTTTCCTCTCATAAACAAAACAAACATGAGCTGATAGGGTGGAGGCCCCCGAGACAGGCTGGGTGGCCCTTTCTTCAACATTTTTGCATTTGTTTCTCCAGGGGGCAGATTGCGGAAGCTTCTTAGAAGCCGGGAAAGCCGCCTGTGGGTCTCATCAACTTACTTGGTTAACCGGTGCTGGCTAGGGCTCTGTTGTTCTTGGAGAAGAGGCCTGTGAGCTTTTCAGATCCCTGTGCACACAGGCAAGTGGCTCCGCAGAGCCCCGAACCCCGGGCGATGGAGCAGGTGCTTCGTGGCAAGGGCAGGCAGGGTGGTATCATGGGCAGAACCCTCGTGGGGTCAGGAAGCAGCCCAGTTTTGACCCACCCCTCCCAGCACCTCCCTGGGTGGCCTTTGCAAGTCCTCACTTCACTGGGCTTTAGCTGCCCCATCTTTGGCTCCAGAAGGTCAAGCTGGGGGATTCCTGGAGTCTCTACTAGCTGTTTGGTTCCATGAACCATTTGAAGGAAGTGCTGTGATGGTGGGGGCTTCCTCCCAAGGCCCCTCCCCTCCCATCCCCTTTCTCTTCCACATCTCACGGACTTAGCCTGGTTTTGTTTCCAAAGCTGAAGTCCCCGGCCTTTCTGTGGAGCTGAGGAAGATGGGGCTTGCCTCAGCTTGACAACCGGGGCCAGAGAACACTGCCATCCATCACGTTCTCATTGTCACTTTAGAAGGTCCCAGAAGGTCAGCTTCCAATTGCCTCTCAGTACAGAGTCTTGTTTGTATTGCTTGGGGACTTCCCTTTCACAGAGCTAGCGGAAAGACACGCCTTGTCCTCCCCAGAAGAGGTGATGAGAAATATATTATTTTGAAGGTCAACCAGAAGTAGAAGTTTGGAGACTATTATGCTATATTGCAGTCCAAGTATGGTATATAAATATTTTTAAGCATTGAGCACATCCTATTTATTTTATCATTGACTGACTATATTTTGTCCACTTTCAGGAAGGATTTGTGGTTGAGGTACAAGGGGTGGCTTTTGATATGAAAATGTGTATTGTGACTCCCTGAATGGGTGTGGGGGGCGGGCAGAGATGGGCCCCACTGGATGGAGGAGGGGCCTCGGTGCAGGTCCTGCCTGGCTGGGAGTGACACTGGGGAAGCTGTGAGGACTGAAAGGGTGCTTTTAGGAAAGTCTGGATCAGACATGATGTTATAGGAAAAAATGCAGCGTCTAAGGAAATAGTGCATGAATAGAGAGAAAGCCGAGAGACGGGGCAGGGAGGCCGAGAGGACATAAAACAGATTGTCATCGGGAGCTAGGGAGAGGGGCGGCTGCTGACGGGAGGGAAAATGGCAGAGGCTCCCTGCTTCCCCGGGGAAGGCTGAGCATGCGGGTGGAGCAGATGCCGAAGGGCTGCTGAGGCCAAGAACCGGGCCTGCGCATTTCTGAGGCATGAAGACAGCAGAGCCCCAAGACAGGGCCAGTGGCCTTTGGTCTGTGCCAGCGGGAGAAGCATGTGCCCTCTCGTCCTGACCCCTAAACCTTTGGGGTGGGGGACAGGGTCCACAGCAGTGGGAGGGAGTCATCTGGCACAGGACATGCTCTAGAAAGGACCGAGAGTCATGGAATCTGCTCCCCTCTGTCCCCTCCATGTTGCAAGTGAGAGAGGCAGGTGCTCTGTTACAGGCTGCAGGCGGTTTCCAACAGTGCTAGGGAGTGTGGGCCATGCCACCAGCTTTCGGGCCAGGCCTGCTGCTGGCCAGGTGACCCTCGGCAGGTTATTCCCTGTGCCTCAGTTTACTCTCCTGTAAAAGAGGGTTGATGTCAGTGCCTACTTCCAAGGGGTGTGAGAATCAATTAATTATTTTTTAATGTCAATATTTTATTTGTAGACCAAACAGAATTTATCTTTTAACTTTCCCAGCTTTAAAGAAGCAAATGTATCAATAATAGTTTAATGTACCCTCCTGAGTTGATCTCCTTTTCAAATCAGAGTATTACCGACTTTGACATTTTCTTACGAACCAGTGATGCATGCACAATTTTAAACTTTCTTTGATTACTTAACTGTTCTTTACCAGACAGCTCTGTGAGTTGATTTCAAAAACATAAAGTAAAATTAAGGGAACTTTCTAATTTGTCTTGGGATTATAGTAAACAAAATTCGTGAATCAGGTTTAGATCAAAACAGCTGCCTGGTCAGGGTGGGCTTCCAGTAGGCTGGCAGAGGCCTGAGCTAGTTTCCTAAGCTTGGTTTCTCTGGGGGACTCCACAGGCCCTGGGGGCAGCAGGGAGTGAACACCCTAGTGGCATTGGTGGGGGTGGGGGGTGTTAACAGCCTTCCCAGGCCACTGACAAAGGAGTTCATTCAACAGCAGGTGTTAGTTTTGATTGTCCTGAACTTGGAATGACTTGTCAGGACTCTGGCACACAGTGGCAGGTACTCAATAAACACCAGATTCCTTCTGGAGCTCCCGCTAGTTTGCAGCTCCACGTCCTTGTCCTCCCCATCCTCGCTCACCCTCGCTGCTGGCCAGACCAGGAGCAGGGTGTTCACTCTCCTCTCTGTGTTTCACTTCTTCGGGAACTGCCAGCCCGGACCGTTCCCCACACCGGCGGCTCCGTTTTACATTCCCACCAGGAAAGCACGGGGTTCCACTTTCTTCACATCCTCACCAGCACGTGTTAGTGTTTGCCTCTTTTGCTTCTAGACATCCGAGTAGGTGTGCATCGGTATCTTGCCGTGGTTTTGGTGTGCGTTTCCCTGATGGCGAGTGAGCCTATTTTCATGTGCTTATTGGCCATTTGTATATCTTCTTTGGAGAAATGTCTGTTCAGATCTTTTGCTTATTTAAATTGGTAAGTTAATTCTTAGGAGTGCTTGAAGGAAGGTCTTGCACGCCAAAATGCAGTGTAAATTGCTGTTAGGGAGAGTCGGCATGCCTGACTTCTCACCTACCTGTGCTAAGGATTTGGGGGTGGGGGCAGTGCTGCATAAATGAGTAGGCAGAAGCTGATGGTTTTATCTTTTCCCCCTTGGGGAGAGGCTGGAACACTTGCCACCCCATCGGACTTTTGGGGGGGTTTCCCCAAGTCCCAGTGGCGGGGCACGGGCCTGCCCATACCTGATGCCTTTGGTGACAACTTCAGTGCCACGCAGGATTTAGATTCTGTACACCCGCAAGCCCCCGAGAGGTTGCAGGCAGGGTGTTGGCTGGCAGTGTCGGTGGGGGCCAATCGGAGACGTCCCAAGTCCTGCCCCCCAATCCCCCACTCACGTCACAGCAGCTTCCTCTGGTGCTGCGGTTCACAGCACTTACAGCGTCCCCGTGTTGTTTCGTACCAGCTGCTTGCTGCTCAAGGGGCTGTTTGGCTCAGTACAAGCTTGCCTTTTCATTTGCTTTTTGCTTAAAAATACTCAGGTTTTTCCAAGAGTCAATTAGACCTTGGTGATGAGTGATCAATGGTTTGATTCGACCTCAGCAGTTCAAGTACAGCAGATCCTGAACTAACGACTGTTGTTTTGTTCAACGTCATTAAGGTACTGATGAGAAAAGACACAGCGGTTCCCTGGGCCGCTGTGAGTGGAATGGACCTGTTCTCCCCACGTCTGCCTGGTTTCCTCCGGGGACTCCGGTTACCTCCTGCATCCCAGAGCTGTGTGTGTGTGGTGAATTGGCACATCTCAGTTATCCCAGGAAGAGTATGAAGCTATGTGTGTGAGCGGCCCTGCAGCGGAAGGGTGTTCTGTCCAGGGTGGGTCCCACTTTGTGCCCAGAGCTGCTGGGATGGGCACCGGGCACCTGTGACCCTGAACAGGGATAAATGGGTTGGAAAAATAACGATCTGACTTGTTTTTGTTAACATTTCTTGAATGTATATATAGTTCACATTTATTTCGATGCTTAATATTAGAAGTGTTTTGAGTCTTTATTTAAAAGTTGAGTGATGTGTTTGTGACCAGGAATATGCTGCAGGAACTTACCTTTTGTGTTTATCAATTAGCCTGTGGTAAAATTGGTTTTGTTATACATAGTTGTGCTTAAACTCGAAGTTTCCAAGTACCTACCTACATTAAGTGAGGACATCTTTGGGTCTCTCTGGATACCTGTTGTGAGTCTCAGGACAAGAGACAACTAAGGACCTTGGGGATTAAACTACCAGCTATATGTCACCCTGTGTGGTGTGTGGCTGGACTAGGAAGAAGGGCAACCCTGTTTCAATACAGGGCCATGAAGGGCAAGGGCAGATTGGGGTGCAAGGGTCCAGGTGGACACCTTGGACAGGTAGCTGGATGTCATAATTAAAATTCCCCTGAGGGATGAGCTGGTCATTCAAGAACTAGGTCCCTACAGCCAGCTTGTTAATGACCCTGCTGGTGATAAAACTCTTGTCTCCTCCCGACGGTTTTCTCCTTGTTTTCCTAGAAGCCATTTATATTTGGGTTCTAGTTCCCTGCGGCCTTCCTTCACTTCTTTCCCCTTGAACTTCCCGGGGCTGCTCCCTCTCTCGCTGTGTAGGTGTGTGTGTGGGTGGGTGAGGGGGGGGGTTAATTTCTCCTCCTACATTGCTTCCAGGCAATGGCGCCTCACTCATCCCACTTTTGATTTCCTCTCCCATCTTCTCCATTAATCCGTGCCTGCTCAAAGCCTGCTTCCTCTGTGCTTTTCCCTGCTCAGTTCAGGTACTGCTTTTCTCTCTGGGATCTCATGGCATTTCTATGTGTACCTATGATTATTACTATTCCAGCGCTGGGATCCTTTGTGCTTGCTTGCTCACCAGCACCTCGGAGGCTCCGCTGCCTTCCCACCCTCTGCCTATGCCCCTGAGGAACATGGTCTGCAGCCTCCCACACCTGGTCAGCTGCCCCAGGGCCCAGCCCAGGTTGGCACCTCTGGTCAGTAACACGTTTGTCTCTAGGCACAGAACAGCTACCCTTCCACTGCCACAGAATGCCAACCCCTTCACAGCCCCGGTCTTTTCTTCACCCTGCGACCGGTGATAGTGCTCACTTCCTTAGCTGGTCCTCCTGTCACCATTCCCGGAGCTCTCAGTGTCTCAGCCACAACCCCCACAAGTGGTCAGTGACCCTCCTCTTGATGTAGGAAAGCTGAACTATGACCCGGTTGGTGTCCAGGGTATATTATCTTTCTCAGTTGCATGCAATTTGGGGGTCTACGGAGTTAGTTTCAGAATTACACTTTTTTTAGCAGCAATCCCCCCCCAACACATACACATCCAGAAGCCCCCTCAAGTTTGACTCATAGCTAATGGTGAGTTGGATGGGAAGTTTTGGGGCTTGGGTGGCGCTTTAATTTCCCAGTGATCCCCCTGACCAGATGACCCCGAGCAGGGGGGTGGGTCTCATGGAGTGTGGCTTACGCAGGTGTGGGCAGGTTGTAGGCATAGCTCCAAGCCCCCTGAGCTGGTGCTTTTGTTCTGATGAAACTTTGTTATTGTTTTATTTCTAATATTACTGAATTAATGACTGTTAGTTGTAGAAAAATTAGAAAGTAATAGACTGGGGTGGGGAGGAAAACGTAGGTAATAGTTCATCCCACCTGCCGGAGTGATGGTGTTAACTCCTAGAGTATCCTGTGCCTTGTAGACCTTTTTGCACGTGTGTGTGTTTCTGTTGCTCATGCAGTCACCCTTCTCTTTATTTAATAACTTTTTGTCATCTTTCCATCTTATTGAATCATCTTCTAATCTATGGTGTTGTGTGACTGTGTAGCATTGCATCTCTGGATGGACCACGACACAGTTAATCAGGCATTTAGATTTGCACCTTTGGGCTGTTTTCGGATCTGCTGCGTGCTAAGCTTTGCTGTGCTGAGGATCTTTCCACGTGGCTTCCCCAGTGCTCCTCAAGGATACGTTCCTAGACCTGGGACTGCCAGGTCAGAGAGTAAGCACATGGTTAAGACTTCTGCTACATGTTTCATTATTGCTCTCCCCAAAATGTGTGTCCCTGTTTCTTTAAATGTATTGGGCATTAGTTGCTCTAGAAGATATTGGCCAACTTGGAAAACAGAAGTGGTATTCAGTTGTTTTAATTTGTATGTCTTTGAAAACTAACAGGGAAGAGTGAACATTTTTTGTAAGTTTATGTTTTGCGTATTATATATTGGAGTATTCATACATTTTTCTAGTAAGAGTTCATTTTTTTCCTTAATGCACTGTTTTTACGTTAAAGATTGTAACTTTTTGTCTATCTTTTACCTTACAAATAGTTCTCTCCGGTTGTTATGGATTTTATTGTTACTTCAATTTTAAAATTTGTGGTGTTTTTTGATGTAGAAAGTTTAAAATTGTCATGTGTCCAGGTATGTGTTTTAGGATTTTGCTTTTGGTGCTGTCCTGTAGAAAGGCCTTCTCAACCCCAAGATTATAGAAATATTTACTTACATTTTCTTCTAGTAATTTTTGCAGTTTTGCTTTTCAGTCTGTCGGGACTGTTGAGGCAGAAGGCATGGGAGCAGATATAAATGTTGCACTTCCTGAAGGGTAAACCAGCTGCCTCAGTACCACTTGTTACTCATTCCGTCCTTTTCTTCCCAGTTTCACCATCACTTTATGAAATAAGTAGGTCTCACTTTAGACTCTCTATTTGATTACATTCTCCCTCTATTCTTGTGCCGAGTTCACCCTGTTTTGATTCTTGTGGCCGATGACACATTGAGGGCTCTGGGAAGCTCTGTGAACAGCACACCTGCCTGCGGAGAGCCAGGGACTGCTGGCGGCGGCGGCCCTTCTCTGTGTGTGTTACAACCACTGTCTTCTTCCCTAGTGACCGTAAGTCAGCTGCATTTTTTGAAGCTTTTCTTCAGGGACCCTGAGTACAGTGGCTTTGTCACTTGAACCAGTGAGTGCTGAGGTCTGTTATTAAATGTTTGGCTTGTCCCCTGCCACAGTGCCCAGCGCCCAGGAAAGGCAGATCTGCGTCAGCCCAGATCCCTCCGTTGCACCGTCATGTCATAATCACACCTGTTTTTCTTACAAACCAGCGGTCCCACTCCGCTGACTCATGTTCTTTGACTGCTAGACACTTTTCTTCCTCTTTGGGCGTGCCGGGCACAGTCCTGGCTCTTTCCTTCCTGGGAGGGGGTGGGTGTGGGGGGGCGGTTGGGAGTTCAGGGTGGAAATGTGGTGAAGGACATGAAGCCCCTTCCTCACTCCCATTGCAGGACTCTTGCCAGAACAGTCAGTCGGACAGACGTGTCCTCCCGGTGCTCTCCCCCCTCTACCTTCTCTCTGATTCCACTTCCTGAGCTCAGAGGGAGCGTGTGGGTGGGGAGCCTGCTGGGTGGTCTGCCCAGATTTCCATGGGATCCTTGGCCACACCCAGGGCCCAAGGTAGGCCAGGGCCACTCTCAGACCACACTCAGCCATGCTGTCTCTGCCAGCGATGCCTTTGGTGATAATGACAATGAGGAAGAGCTGCTGGTGACCAGGCAGTAGTTGATGATGCAGTGGAAACCCTGCAGAGGTGTCCTGTTCACAGATTAGAGTTTAATTGCTGAGCACCTACCTGCTTGTGCCCTACGTGATAGCAGATGCTGTGGGGGGTTAAAAGGAACTGTGTTTTCAGTGCTCACCCTGATTCTGTTAGCCAAGGCCACAGTCAGGTGGCCGTGCTTCCCGCTCCCAGACCCTGGGGCCTGCCTGCCTCAGTCTGAACCCTGACTCTGCCGACACTATGACGCTTGAACAAATGCCTTAACTTTTCCTCAGCTTCCTCATCTGTCAAATGGGCTGCTTCCCAGGGTTGTCATGAGGACTACTGAGCTAGTATATTTGAACATGTCGCAGTGCCTGATGCATGCTGTGTGTTTGCAGTTGTCGGTTCTGTCGTATACATGCACATCTTTCCTACACTTCACGAGGTCCTTCTGTCCTTTTTGTCTTCCATAGTGGGGGTGCCCAGTGAGTACCTGTTACTGAGAACACCACTGTGCAGTGTTATTATCCCTCATTGTGCCATGCTCTCTGTCACATTGCCTCATCTAATTGTCAGAAAGCCTTTAAATTAGGTGTGTTAGTTTTACAGATGAGAAACCCACAGGTCAGAGAGGCTAAGCAACTTGCCAGAGGTTGTCCAGCCAACAAGTGGCAGGGCCAGAAGTCTCCTCCCACCCAACCCCCTGCATCCTGACCCCAAAGGAGAATCAGGATGAGGATGTGTGAAGAATGGGGTGGGAACAAGAATGACACATTTGAAAGAGAACAATAGAGCCTACAAGGAATTTAATAGGTTCTATCAATGCGGGTGATACAGAACCAAAGGGCTAACGGGTAGTCCTGCGTGGGTTTCATGACAGTTGGTTTCTGAAGGAAATGAGAACACGCTTTGCACAGGAGAGAGCTTAGACACTCAGTTGGACTCCAGGGGTGCTCTGCCTGCACACTCTGGTCTGCTGGGCTCTGGGCCCTGGAACTGTGAGGGAGGGCTCCAGGGAGGAGGAGGGCTTGGGGGTCTGGCTCCAATGACTGGTAGGAGGTCTGTGGTTAAGGGTCTGGTGGGAGCCCCAGGAGGCCAGCACACACAGGGGAGCATCCAGCCACGTCAGGAGTCGAGGCCTTGAGAGCATCCCACTCTGGGCCACAGGTACCAGCTGGAGGGTGCTGGTATCCCGGCAGTGGGGAGCCAGGTTGGGTGTTTATGTGAGGAGCTGATGGGCTCATTTTCACTTGGGGGACAGGCTGTGCAGCAGGCTGCCCTGTGTCCCATTACATCCTGAAGAAGGACCTGGGGAAGGCAGCCATGGTGGAGCAAGTGGGAGGAGGGAGGCTGGGGGGATGGGAGCAGAGAGGCAGGCAGGGGCTTGGTGAGCGGGCGAGAGAAGAGGAAAGGGAAAATGAGCTTCGTTCTGAGCTGAGGTGTGAGATGGTCCTGTCTACATCTTCAAAAGATCAGCCCGGCTGCTCTGTAGGAGGCAGGGGAGGACTCAGGAGTTTCAGGTTAGAGGTGATGGAGGCTTTGGTGTGGGTGGGATGACAGGGAGAAGCAGGCTCATTTGGGATCCTTGTGGGAGTGGTGCCCCCAGAACTTGGTGGGCTACTTGTGGGAAAAGCTGCAAAGAAATGACCCTGGGTCCTTCTCAAGTAGTTGCATGACTCCAAAGCTTGGTGCTGCTTGTTGGAGGATGGGGCTGTGGCGAAGAGTGAGAGCAATGGCTTCTGTGTCCCTAGTGTGTGGCCCTGGGAATCCTGGTGTAGGCTGGAGAGTGGGACATTCAGAGGGGCAGCAGATGCAAAGGGGAAGGGACCAGGCTCTACTGCCTGATTTCCCTGGGAGTACTCAGCCTCTGCTGGGCAAACACACTTGGCCTTGCAAACCACTTTGGGCTCAGGGGGCTGGAGAAGCAAGTACCTGTAGCCCAGCCCTGGGGAACAGTAGAAAGTCTCCTGAGAAAATATGCTATCATCAGTGATTTTATTAATGAGACAGGAGTGGCTTGGCGGTGGAGTTAATCTTCCTAGAAGTCAGGAAAAAATTTTCAAGTTCATCTGAGGGTATCCTAGGCTCTTGTGGCCTCTGTGGTCTGGGAGCGAGAGCTTCCGATCCGATCCTCCCCCCTCCAGAACCTTCCTGTGGTTTACCAGTGGAGTGAGAGGGCATTGAAGGCTGGGCCATGAACGTGATGCTTCTGGCAGTCAGCCCTGGACTGAGGGGTCCAGCTGGAGGGAGGTGGAGGTGGGGGTGGCTCCTGAGCCTGACATCTTGAATTGCTCCCTGTCCCCAGTGCCCAGTGAAGGGAATGCCCCGCATTTTCTCCCATTCCCCCTGCCTTGCTTGAGACTCTGTTTAGACTAACATTCTTCGCCTAAACCTAAGGCTGCACTTGGGTATTTTCCTCAGATTCAATTCTTGAAAGGAGGAAGAACCCAGGGTCCTTGACATAGCTGTTCCTTTGGTATACTTCCCAGGGAGTCCTCTTACCTGTCCCTCAAGGCTGGTACGATGTTGCATCCCTGCCCTGTTCAAAGGGCTGCCTGGATGAAGTTCACTTAAACCGAGTGCAGAGTCGTGACCAGTCAGAACCTTCCTGGAATTTCCAGGCACAGAGAAAAGAAAGAAATGGTCCCTGGAGCAAAAAAAAAAAAAAAAAAAAAAAAAAAAAAAAAAAAAAAAAAAAAAAAAAAAAAAAAAAAAAAAAAAAAAAAAAAACCCACACACAAAAAAACAAAACCCAAAAACCCCTTTCAGTTGACGTTTATCCGAGGTGCTATGGAACAGAAGAAAGAGAATTTAGAAATGAACCAAGGGGCCTGCCTCCCTGTCTTGGATGCTGCCCTGAGTGACCGGGCCAGGGCCTCCTTTCTTCGCTTGCAAAATCGGGCTGGCTCTCATCTGCAGGCCCCTTTCGGCAGTAACACTATCCCATGCAGCGCTCGCTTTCATTACTTAGTCCAGCAAAAAAGCGAGGGCTAAGATTAACACCCTCAGTTACGTCTTTGCAGAGCTCAGACCTGAGGAAATTGAAAAACACTCCAGCCAGCATGGAACTGGGTTTACGGGGCATTCATTGGAGAGGCCAATGGGCCTCATTAAAAGGCACTTTATCTGGAAGGCCCCGGAGAGCCGGTCCTTGCGGAGGGAAGAGCAGTGTCAGAAATGGAGGCGGACCGCGCTGAGCGGCCTGATGCAGTGGAAAGAATGCTGAACTGTGAGTTTCAGCTGCTCTGACTGCTGCCACTCATTAGGTACTTTCCTCTCCCTGATGGCTTTTCCTCTCTGGGAGGAAACAGTCCCTTCAAGCGCCAGTACCCTGAGTGACCTAGTGAGTTTCCTCACGTCTGAGGTTCTTTGGAGTCTAAGGTTTGTGCCTATGTTAAAAGGAAAAAATAAATGAAATCAGGAATGCCCCCAAATCATGTGCCACCAGCATCTGCACTCCCTCCCCCACCACCCCGATTCTCTGCTGCCTCTCTGAGATGTCAATGCCTGTGTTTTCTATGACATTCTCTTTCACGCTGCAGGTTTAGATGCTCATTTGCAGCCAGTGACTAGCGAGCCACCCTGGCTGCCTGGCTGACATTGTTTCCAGAAATGGCAAAATGTAGAAGACTGTGCATCTGAGGGTGGATGAAATCGTGGTTAACAAAAAAGAGTTTGAAAGCTGTGTCCTCACTGGGCCAGTCATTGTGTCTACGCCTCTTGAAGTCAGCCGGCTGCTTGGGCGTAGGCTGTAGAAGAAGGTGGCTTGTTTGGGAGCAGGCTCTTGGTGAGCTGGTGCTCCGAATCTCTAGGAGTTAATATCTTTGTCCCTGAAAGCCGTCAAGGGCTTGCTCTGACACCCATGATGGAAGTCTGGTGACTCCTGGGTCCACTGGTTGATGGTTGTCTGTCCTACTCTCTACCTAAATGTGAGTTACCTTGCAAGTTTGGATTTCTCACCTGAAGGAGGCAGGTAATGGGGTGGGAAGGGTAGAGCCTTTGGGGCAGGTCACACCTGGGTTTTCTCCCAGCTCTGTCATTCCCACAGGTCAGGTCTTCATGTGCTTGTCCCCTCAGCTCTAAGACAGAGGTAACCCTGAGGACTAAGGGAGGTGGCAGGGAGACCCTCCTCCTCCTCTTTCCTAGGTGCTGGGGGAGATGGTCAGAGACTAAGCAGGTGGCTCAGAGACTGTCCATCAGGAGTTACTGATCTTGTTTGGCAAACTGTCTTTCCCCAAAGCTGCAGCTGGTTAGGCAGCTGTCCGGGAGGGGTTAGCTCTCACTGGCTGTCCCTCAAACTCAACCACCCAGGGCCTAGTCTACCTGCACCCCCAGACCTGCTCTCACCCTGGGTTTCCCCTTTGGTCCCTGGCATCTCTTGGACCCTAAATGGCTCAGGGCATTCCCTTTCTTCACATGCTGGTGATCCCAGGTCTGCCTAGTACCCCTCCAGTGGGTTTCCTCCTCCCCCTGCCCCCAATGCTGATTCAGGCCCCATGCCCACACTTGAATGGCCTCCAAGCTCCATACTATTCCACCCAAGTTTGTAAGGTCTTGTGGCGTGGTGTTTGCCCTGCCTCTCACGAGCACCGTGTCCCAGTTACCTCTCTGACGCTCAGCGCCCCATCCTCCTTTCCTGCCTTATTTTTCACTGTAACATTTGCCGTCCTCCTACACGCCATATGACTTCTTTTGTGCCCAGTGGATTGTCTGCCTTCAGTCACTGGCCACAGGGATTTTTGTCTGTTTGTTCACTGCTGACTCTCCTATACCTGGCAGAGTGCCTGGCATGTAGCTTTCAATAAATATTTGAATGAATACATGAATGAATGAATGAATGAATACATGAATGAATGAATGAATACATGAATGAATGAATGAATACATGAATGAATGAATACATGAATGAATGAATGAATACATGAATGAATAATTCATGAATGAATAAAGTACATTTGCCCCATTTTTAAATGGTCCATTTTGGCTTCCCCACTAGACTCTGGCCTCCTAGAGGGCAGCAGGGCTGTGTCCCTTTTGTCTTTGTTTTGGCCACAGCATTCTCTTGGTTCCTTTTCGAAGAATGAATGTGGTCTCAGCCTCTGTCTGCATTGTCTCTAAATAGAAGTCTTTGAGCATGCCACTTTGGTCTATAAAGGCTGGCTTTTGGGGTGGTTTCTCTATAGCACCCACTCATCCCTTTAGCACCTGCCCATGGACCCTCTTTCATCCTCTCCCCACGCCCCTCATGCTCACACTCAGGGCTCTGTATTTTCTCGCTCTGTCCACTAACAAGCCGTGTGCTTTCACAAACACTACACAGTCCCACTTCCAAGCCTTTGCTCCTGCCGTGCCACCCTCCAGGAGTGCCCTCACCCTTGGCCTCCTGGAAAACTCCAGTGCATGTCTCACTTGCTTTGGACCCTTCTTTCCTGGGCACACCCCGAATGTCCCCCTGCAGCAGGGGCACGCTCCCTAGATCATGTCTACCTTCTACGCTAGTATGTGTGCTTTTCAAGCCAGCTACCAAATCCTGTGTTCCTTCGTGCCCCTTGGGCCCAGTTCACTTTCTGGCACGTGGTTGGTCTAAACATTTATCAGATGAATCAGCGAGGGAGTGAATGGCATGTCCACACTGGTACTGCCGAGCTCCATTGGACTGGGGGTCAGAATGAGTGTGGGCCAGCCGGACTCCTGAAGTATTTTAAATGCTACTGGTTAAGGTCGTGGCCAAATCCCTGCACAGATTATAAATGCTCACAGCCTGTACGAGTGCTTTCTCCCCTGGAACTGCTGACCACGTTCACACCCAGAGCCATGCCATCTTCTCAAGCCCTGGACAACTGCTTCGTCCCTTTCCTGTCCCCTCCAGAGGCCTCCAGTGGGGAAGTCTGTGGCTACCCCTGGGATAGTCAGAGGGACACAGCATCGTCTGGAGGCCTCTGGGAAGGCAGATATAAAGCACTGAGCTGGTAGCATCAGGTGTAACTCCTCCCCTGACCTGTCCTTCTGAGAGGTAGTCTGGCTGCAGGCCTCGCTCACTGGGCCTATTGAGCCATGGCCAGAAGGTCAGGTGCCCACCCGGGGATGAGCTGAAGAGAGCTGGGCAGCCCAGCATGGGCAGAGCCATCTCCCCTGTGTCCCGGTGTTCAGCTGTGCCTGAATCTGGGCCTTAGGTCTACCCAGCAGTTTTTGTCTAGACCTGTAGTGAGCATGGGGCATGTGAGCTGGGGCCCTTGCTTCATTCTTGGCAGAACTGAGGAGCAAGTGGGCTGGGTGTGGCCTTCCACACTGTGAAACGGCCTTTCCTTGTGAATTGTGAATGAATGGGTAGGAGCCCCACAAATCACAGAAATGGAGATCTCCCCCAAATACAGACCCATTTGTTCTGGGGCTGATAATAGCTCTCCTCTTGCCCTCGGATGACTGAGGGTTTTTTTGCCAGTTTCTCCTTAGTGGTAACTGGGTGTACCACCGCCCCCCAAGTTCTTAGCACTTCTGGGGTTGCAGCCACTCACTGCTTTCTCTGCCTCTCTCTCTGAATCTTATGTGAATAACAAGGCTGGTTTTATCATGCAGAGGGGGGTGGTTCTTACTCCTTGTGTATTAAAAATCACCCGGGGAGCTTTTAAAAAACTGCCTAGCCAGGAGCTTACTTGGACTAATCAATCAGACTAATCAATTCCTTTTCAGGGGTGGGGAAACCGTGCTTTTTTCTCTTTAAAGCTTTCCGGGCAAGTGCACCATGCAGCAAGAGTGGGGAATGGTCAGACCGGATGCTCACCCCACTGTTAGACCCAGCTGGTCCTCGTGGCAGCCCTGGGCTCCGGGGACACCTCAGTGCACAGATGTTCACACTCACTGCCCAGCTGGATGGCCCAAGTGTGAGTGAGTGTGCAGACACAGCCCCTGCGTCATGGCAG
Organism: Anoura caudifer; assembly: GCA_004027475.1. Lineage (NCBI taxonomy): Eukaryota > Metazoa > Chordata > Mammalia > Chiroptera > Phyllostomidae > Anoura > Anoura caudifer. The sequence continues at coordinate 160,299 of PVKU01001126.1, read as the reverse complement.
TTCACAGTTTAAGCCTGAGGCCTGGGGTCTTCTGCCTGGGGTTGCTTGCTGAGTGTTTACAGACCCGAAATGAACCTTGTCAGGACCACTCAGTACTGGGCCCTGGGAGGGGGGGCACACTTGCCCCAGGACGTGATGGTCTAGTTTGGAGGCCTGCCCCTGGGTCCTAGGCCCAGAGGGTGCAGTCTTTTGAGTGAGCACCCATTCACATGCCCACCCCGCCCCCCCAGCACCTCTGACCCCGCTGCTCTGACCCAAACCCTCTGAGGTCTCTACCTGGTAACTGGTATGGCCATCTGCCCCAGAGACCAAGGGAGATACAGTGCCCCCAGCTCCTGATGCCCCCAGGCCCACCCTCCTCTCCACTCCCACTCCTTCAGCTGAGGTCTTTGTCTTTGCCCACCTTTGACAGGTCTTCGTATCTCTCCCCCATCACCTCTGATCTGGTATTTCTGCACCATCAGAGGGTCACCAGCCTGTGGAAAGTGTGTGACAGCTGCTGTCTGGGTCCAAAAGTGCCCTGTCCCCAGCATACCTTTGCCGACCTCTGTGCCTGTTCCAGCCGCCACTGCCCCCCGCGCCATGCAGCTTTCCTGCCAACCAGACAGTGCTGCTGTCATTCTCTTGTGAGGCTGCTTCTCGTCTCTGAGCCTTTGCACATCCTGCCCCCGATCTTGGAAGACTCAGTTTGTCTCCTGCTGCTGGCAGTATAGTTCACTAGTTACTCTCAGGGCTCAACTACAGTTTGTGACCACCAGACTCTTGCCTGACCCCTGGAGCAGCGAACTGTGGAAGTCCCATGTTCCCTGGAGCCCACTGAGTTCCTCTTGAGGTGTAAAGGCCCCTGGCACTGGTGAGTGCCGATGGTTTGTGGAGCCCATTCTTTCTGTAGAGACTAGACGGACCTCTGGCGCCATCGTGCCACCCACAGATTGAGGTTCTGGAGAGGCTGCAGGAAGCCTTGACCTTAGACTACCCCCTGGCAATCTGGTTTGGCTTCTAGAGCCGACAGGGCAAGGGACCAGCTTTGCTTGTGGGCGACTAGAGTTCCAGCCCTGGGCCCCCCTGGGCCAGGCTGAGTGTCCCTGAGTGTTGATGGAGCCCAGGCCACACCCAGAGTACACTCCCCACTGAAGTGTGTTCTGGGTCACAGCCCCACGCCGACACCTGTGCACCCACACCTGACACCTGAGCTCTTGCTTCCTGCTGCAAATTCTCAGCCCATTTCCTCATATTTTCCTGGTGCTCTGCACCATCCGCTTTCTAGAACCAGTCCCCAAACCACTCCCTCACAGGAGTTAGTGTTCTTCTGCAGTGGGACACCCATCCCTCTGACCTCTGCTGCCTTGCATCTCGCTTGTGGGTGGAAAGTGGGTGGAGTGAGAGCAGTGAGAGGGCCCATCTCCATAGTACCCAAAATGGAGTGTACGTGGATGGTAAGAAAGCAATCAAGTTACTTCTCATTCAGGCAGACTCTCTGCTTCTGGGGTTGGGAGAGAGGCTGATGATCCACACTCCTGTGGATCTATGTGCTATATTCTGTCACTGCCGGGAAAGCCTTCCTCCCCTCCCCTGTGTGCCCATCTTCCATCTAGTCTTCAAGGCCTGGCTCAGGTCACACCTCCTCTGTGAAGACTTCTCCGTCAGCTGCGTCAGCAAGATCTCTGTGTTTTCTAAACCTTCCGCACTCATTGTCAGTGCTGGACTTTGAGGTCCACCCATGCTATGTGCCTCCCTCCCACCAGACAGTAAATTCCCAGAGGCCTGGGACTAAGTCTCCTCTTTATTATTTTTTTACACCCCCCCCACCCCAATCCCCTTGCACAGCCTGGTGAGAATGAAGATTTAGAAAAATTTTTATTTATTTATTTATTTTAAGAGAGAGAGAAAGAGACAGAGGGACAGACATGGATTTGTTTTCCACGTACTTATGCCTTCACTGGTGGATTCTGGTGTGTGCCCTCACCAGAGATGAAACCCACAACCTTCAGCATGAAGCTCTAACCAGCTGAGCTACCTGGCCAGAGCAAGGGAGTGAAGATTTGTCGAGTGAGTGAATGAATGAATGAATGAATGAACCCACAGAAAGCCCTATTGCTGAGGCAGACATGTTTTACTAGTAAGAGTTGGAAGCATTTGGAGTGTCCTGGGCTGGACCTGGAGATTTCTCCAGGTCTGGCTCTGGGAAGGAGATGGGCGTTTCAGGATGCTGAGGCCAGAGGCTGTTTGCTCAGGTGGGCCACACGGAAGTCCTGCTAGTCCCATCATGGAGAACAGTGAGCAACAGGCCAGACTCCACGTCCCCTCCCCCAGCCAGCCTCCCTTGCTCCCCACAGTGAGGCCAGCAGCCTTCAGAAGCCACAAGGCCTGCTGGTTTGCAGGAATCCCGGTGTGTTTTTTCCCGTCGAGTGACTTTAAATTGTCTTTAAAATGATTGCTCAACTTGAAAACCCCTGCCGGCGGTGTCTGTGGTGGTTTGGATCCTGCTCTGCATTTCATTCCTTTCCTTAAATTGTTCATTATTTCATTTGCATAAATTTTAGTGGTGAGATATTGCCCCAGGCGTAGGAAGCTCAAATAGACCTCTAATGGGGCAGGAGAGATGAGGGGCAGGACTCAGCCTGGCCAAGGCGTGTATGCCTGGGATTTTCTCAGCTCTGTCCTCTCCAAGAGCTCCTGCAAGGGCAGCTGCAAGGAAGACAAGAACGCACTCTTTCCAGGAGGCTCATGCCTCCTGCCTGTCCCTGGCCTTGGCCCGTCCCCCGCTCTCTGCATGTTGTTACCAAGGTCCTTGTCCAGGTGGGAGACAGAGCCAGACAGACCCTTGCTCCCACCTGCGCTCTGGCATCCCTTCCCCATCAGTCAATCCATCCGCACCGACTTATTGAGCACCATTGGGGTACTGACAGCCAGGCGCTGGGTGCCTCAGTGGGCAGACGGAGAATCGAAAGACACAAGGAGATAAGACTGTTCTGTGGGGGCCAGTGTGGACAAGACAAGGCAGCTGTGTTAGGTACCAGGCCAGGGGTATAGGCAATCAGAGCTTTGGCCTGGGGGTGGGTGGGAGCGGAGGGGGTTGGGGATAAGATGAGGGGGAGAGAACCTCACCTGAAGGCTGAAGATGGGGAATTGAAGGTTGTAGGGGCTGGCCAGGAGCTCTCTTGGGCTGAACTTCCCACAGGAGTGCCCCAGGCCAGCCTTCTGCAGTAAGCAGACTGTCAGGGCCGCAGCCCCTCAGGGGTGCCTGAGTGTGCTGTTTCTTGACAGTGCATGTGGTGGAGGAGGCCAACGGCTGCTCTGAGTCACATCAGTGGTGCCATGGAGGAGGACTTAGTCAGGGTCTCGGAGGGAGAGGGGGTGGGCGGGCGGGGCTGGAACACAGGCTACAGTGGGGGGTGACACAGGGACTGGGGGGTGAGGGGTCTCGAAAGCCCAGCTGGGGAATCTAGATGTGTCCCTCAGGCTCAGTGGAGCCAGGGCAGGTTTCTGATCAGACAACGGGCCTGATAAAAGAGAGAGACACTTGAGACCTGTCGATTGGGCCGTAATGTGGGTGCTGGAGGAAAGAGTTGGGGGCAGAAGCCCAGACCTGATGCCACATGAGTGGGAAGTGGGCACAGTGAGGGCTGAGGGAACTCCCAGCAGGCAGCCCCCATTTCTCAGACCTGGCATTGGCCACCCGCCCTCACCAGCCTCCCTTGAGGTAGTGTGGAGGAAACCGATTTTCACCAAACACTGGCTGCAGGGTGGCAGGTGAGGCTGTGGCAAGGACAGAGTTGGCCTTCACCTGGCCAGGCCCAGATTTCAGTTCTGAGAGAAGTGACTTCCTCTCTCTCTCCAGCAACTCAGTCAGTCCCTTGTCTCTTGGTGCCTGCCAAGAACTTCTGTGGGCCCAGCATGCCTCTGTGTCCAGTAACACAGCGGGGGAGAGGTAAGACAGGGCCCTTGTCCTCAAGGACCACCCTCACCACACTCAGTGGAATTTACATTAAACGTTTTTGGACCATGACACATAGTAAAAATACATTTGCCATGATGAATCATGACCTAGTAATCTATCTATCCATCCATCCAAAATAAAATTTTAGTGAACCCTTACTGTGTGTGGTTCACCCTGTTTGCTTCTGTTTTTTTTAATGCTGCCCCACAATCCACTCGGCCATCTCAGGACCTGCTAAAGGGTTGTCACCTTCTCTTTGTTAAGTGCTGACCACACTGGAGAGGGGAAGGCAACACCCCTACACCAGGTAGCAGGCAGTTCAGGGGAGCAGGCAGTTCAGGAGAGCTGGGTGAAAGGCTCACCCAGCAGCGTGCTGTGGTTTTCGGAAAATGGGGTGATCGCCGGGAGCCGTGGTAAAGACTGGGAGCTCTGCAGGGGTGGTGGCGTTGCCCCTAGCTGAACGTCCACACCCCCACTTCTGGCATACAGTGGAATGGCTACCCTGCCTCCGAAAATAACAGAAGCAAACTATAGGATGAAATTTCAAAGATAAACAAAAACACAAACTTAAAAAATAAAACAGCAGTGCAGCGCGGAGCTGGCAGGACAGAAGGCGTCTGCTGCAGCCTGTAAAGTGAAAGTGGACGGGTTTGGGATGTGGGCCTCTGTGTCAGACCCTCGTGACCTGGATGGAGCCTTAGCTCTGGGGGGCTCGGGACCAGAGACAAAGGCAGGCATTCTAATGGGGTGGCCACCGAACGCTTAGGCCCTGATGGTTCCGCTCTCGGTGTCCCGGTCCAGACCAGCCTCTTGGACCTTCTCACTGGACAGACAGGAAAGGTGGTCTGTAGAGCTCCCGACTGTGAGCCAGTTCTTGGGTGGGGTCAGAGCCCAAATTCACGACCTCTGTGCAGCTCAAGGATGCCTGTGACTTGGAGTAGGGAAAGAGTAGAGGGATATGGGAGAGATTTGGGGATGCAAAAGTAAACAGTGCTTGGTGATGGATTAGATACCAGGATAGAGGGAGTGGGAGGTGACAGAGGTGGTGTCTACATTTCCAGCTTGCACTTATGGGTAGATGGGAGTATCCTGGCCTGGATTTGGGAGGGACTGTCATGACTTTGATCTTAGACCACGTTAAGTTTGAAGTGCCTTTGAGAAGTCTGAGCTGGATACATGTGTCAGAAGCGTAAAGCAGATTTTTGGACTGGGGATACTGGGTGAAATTATCCAGGGAGCTAGACAAGTGAGAGGAGAGAAGGCCCACGTTCTCCTGCAAGAACTCCGGCTTTGATTGAGGGCAGGCGTGGAAGGAAGACAGGGCTGTAAGAAGAGCACCGGGTGCAGGGCCTGCTAGGAGTGTCAAAGGAAGCGAGGATGCAGAGGAGATGAGGCTAATGCTCTCAACGCTGCTGAGAGAGCTAATAGGGCCGATTAGATTTGCAGCATTGTGGTTGTGGATGACATGAGCGTGGCCACTCTGGTGGAATCCTGGCACGGAGAAGGCAGAGGTGGGTAGAGGGAGGGTGAGTGGAGGTGGGGCAATGGAGAAGCTGAGCTGGGAAGGCCAGGGGAGAGGGTGGCTGGGGCGAGATGGAGGCTGGAGGAGGGCTTTCAAAGAGGAGCGATGGGTGAAAAGTAAGAAGGGTGAGGGGATGGTTTATTTTTCCTGAAGGGGTGGCAGGGGAGGGGACTGGCTCTATACAGGGGGAGGAAGGAGGGTGCCAGCCCCAATGAGGGTGGCTTCCAGCCTGGGAGCAGCAGGTTGTAGGAGCTTTTGTGCAATGGCTTCCGTTTTCTCTGAGAAACAGAAGGTGAGGCTGCAAACTGCAACTGTGGCGATGAGGAGGGAGACCATGGGATTGGACGTTTGAAGTGGGTGGGGAGTATTGAACTAGGGAATTGCTCCAGTTCCAACGAGTGAGAGAGAGTTGACAAGTCTTAAGGACTCATTTATTCATTCAATCATTCATTCATTCATTCACTTGCAAGTATTACTTCCTGTGTCCCAGCCACTATGGTCTAGGCCCTGGGGGGTTATGTCAGTGAACAAAAAGAACAACAACAACAACAAAATCCCTGCCGTTATGGAGTTTACATTCTGCTTGAGGGAGGCACAGTAAGTAAACAAATACGCAAAGTATGCATATGCTATGATATAATAAACAAAATATGTAAAGGATGTGCTGCTGTTAAGACGATAAATGCTGTGGAGGAGGGGGTGGGGGGCTGAGGTGGTGAGTGCTCAGAGCAGGCCTCACTAGGGAGGGACCTCTGAGCTAAGGCCTGAAGGCAAGGAGGGAGTGAGGTGGGGCTGGGGAGACTCTCAGGTGGTAGACTGGGGGAAGTGTCCATCTCTCCGTGGCATGACTCCTCCGGAGGGGCTGGCTGCTTGGCTGGGAGTAGGGAAGAGGGAGAAGGTCATGGTGATAAAGGGTCACACACCCAAGGGCCTGGGGCTTGACTGACTTGTTCAGATGGATGCTGGTGTGACCCATGAGGGTGGCAGGCTGAAGAGTGGAGAGAAGCAGAGGTGTGGCCAGGAGACTGGGGCAGGGGGAGAAGCCTGGGCTGTAGGTGGGGGAAGAGATCCCCTGGAAGCTGTTTCTTTCCGCTGGGATGCGAGGGGGTCAGGGATAAGCTCTGAGGCTCTGCTCCACCAGCACCCCCACCTGCAGCAGAGGCCTCCGTAGGGAACCCAGCCAGCTGCTGCTTGCCACACGTGGGTCTCACCCTGCCTCTTGGCTGTCTTCTGCGCATCACCACCGCCCAGTTCAGCTCCTCCTCCTGGCAGTGCTGGAATCCTGTGTCACTGAAGAGTATGCGGAGCTGGGAGAGGGCCGTCTGGGGCTAAGTAGCATCAGCCTCAGTGGGGAAACCTAGCAACCACCACTTCGGCTGCTCAGAAAGGTTTGCCCCCCTCTGTACTGTTCTGACTCTGCTCTGGTGGTTTAGGTTTTGGGAAGGAAAGGTTGTTACACTGAGAACCCCTTAGAACTCCGGTGCCAGCCATGCCAGGTGAGTGTCAAACTGCCAGGGTCCTCAGAGGTGGGCTGGCCCTGCTCCCCCAGGGACGGAGGCCCGCAGACGTCAAGGCTGTCCGCTGAGGTGACCCCCTTGCGTCATGTTCCCCTGGCAGAGTGTCCTGAGTGGACTGCTGCCTGCTTTTGGGTCTGTCACCCTGTGAGGAACCTGTCCAGGGCACAGACCACCTCAGCCCTGTGTCACCAGCATCCAGTAGACCTTCCTCAGGTGCCTGGAACAGTGTTGTCAGAGTGGTACTTCGGGTACTGGTCCCCTGTGTCCACTGCTATTGACAGGCGGGCACCATGGTTGTCCTCATTCCCAGATAGGGAAACTGAGGCACAGAGAGGTTAACTAATCTGCCCAAAGTCAAGTTCACTGTGTTAGTATTTGATAGACCCTATTGAACCCTCATACACCCAGCTCCCGGCCTACCTTCCATGCTGTGTTTTACTAGCCTTGTCTCATCTGATACAGGGGTGCTCGTAATTACTGTTTCTTTCGAGACTGGGAGAGGTCAGGTCGCGCAGGTGGAAGGTTCTAACAGGCCCCATCCCCCTCTTGGCACTTCCTACTACTGCCTCAGTGGCGTTTGCTGATGAAACAGACCAGCAAATGGATGAAACCAAGTCCCCGCTGGGCCTAATGAATCCTGCTGTTACAGCTTGTTTGCATTTGTTAAGTTAATTCCTTTTCCAGACAGAACCACAGCCCAGTGTCCCTGACTCCTTCCCACTGTTCCGTGCTCCGGGGGGCCCTAGCATCCACCCCATGCCTTCTCCGTGTCCTAACTCTGGGCCTAGGGACGAGAAGGGGCTAGCTGGCCAGAAGAGAGGCTGACCATGAGGACAGTGGAGCCTGGCTGGGCTCCTTGCTCCCTGGCTGGGGCAGGCGCACAAAATGAAATCTGAACTCTGGAGGGAAGTTTACTGCACAATAAAGGGAGAATGCCCGCTTTGGGGACAATTAAAGCCATATTACTGTGGAATTACAGAGGACGCCCAGGGAATTAACCAAATCCAAAGCAGCCAAAAGTACCAGGGCCAAGAAATGTGGGGCGTTCACGTGTGGGTTTCCCCTGCCCGCCCCCCCACTTGTGTAAGGAACCTGTCTGGTTCCCAAAGCCCCTAATTTTAGGGCAAGAAAAGACATTTTCAAAGACTACCTGAGGGGAACTATTGTCATAAAACAACCCTTGCCCAGCCCAGCTTGTGCCTTAAACACTTCTGTTCTGGTTCCATAGCCAATCAAGTCCCCAGCAGAGGGCCAGGGGAGGGCTGACCCCGCTGTGTGCAGCCAGGAGAGGAGGAACGGGCCAGGACTCTGAGCTGGAGCCAAGCCAGGTCCAGTCTGGTCCCCGCTGAGAGCTATGTGGGCACAGCCAGCAGCCTCGGCAGCCTCGCGGTCCTCACCTGTGAACTGGGTGTGACAGGGCCCTCCTCACCCGCTGTGGGCAGCTCCATTGCGGAGACGCCGCATCTGACAGTAGGCCCCTGCTGCCTTCACCTTTTTAACTTGATGGCCTCCTTTGGTGAGAATCGTTTCAAGCTGTACAGTATAGGGTGTCTGCAGAGCAAATGTGTTTGCACTAGCTTTCTACTTGTGTCTCCTGAGGAGAGTAAAGGGGTAGGATTTGGGGTTTCTGAGGCATAGGTAGGGTGGCTTCCGCTGTCCAGAATTGGGAAGCCCCTTGGGAGGCCTCCACACTGTTTCACGCACATTCCCGCCTCGTCTCCACAGCTTACCTTGCGGGGCAGTGGTGGGTGTTTCACGATGGGCAAGCTGAGGACGTTTAGCAAGATGCAGGGTGGGATGCTCGTGATTCCTGCATCAGGGGAGGTTGCAAAGTGTAAATGTGACCCTGGGTGTCTGGTGCTTATTTTGGTGCATGGAGACGGCGACAAGTGGGTCACCTGTCACAGCTGTGGGGTGGCTAAAGTGGGTTGAGACAGCCAGGTATAAACTATTCCAACTCTCAGCGCTGCCCTCACCACCTGCCTCAGCCCTCTGCTCCCCACCGCCTGCGTACCTCAGCCTTATGGCTGTGCCTGGGCTCGGCTCTCTCTTCTTTCTCAGGACCCCAGAGTTCCCTCAGCACGCAGCTTTCTTGGTGCGTTTCTGCCATAGAGCTTTGAGACCTTGAAAGACTGGCTAGTTTTTAAACAAACCCCCCATGCCACGCCCCGACCGCTGTCACTGTCAGTGCTGTGGCAGCACTGACTCTTGGCTGTGAGGAGGTGGTGGCTGTGGTCCCCTGGCCCTGCTCTCTCGCTCTAGCTGGTAACTTAGGACATGCCTCCAGAAGGACCACTTGGTTCATTTTCTGCAAATAAATCTGCAAATAAATCCCTCATGTTTACCCACAGGTAAGTTCTTTTCCTGTCTTCTTCCAACACACACAGCCCCTTCCCTGAGGAGTGAGGGTCACTTACAGACTGGAAGACTTCCCAGGAGACCCTTCACAAACTCAAGTGTAAGAATATTAATGAGGCCAGTCCCAGCCTCGAACCTGCAAGGTTCTCAGAGGCCAGAGGTGGAACAGCATCTCCTCAAAGGCTCTCAGAGATGGAAGGGGCTGCATTAGTCTGGTTTGTCCTGTGTCTGTCTGCTCAGATGCCTGCAGGACCGCTCTCCTGGGTGGCCCATTCTATTCCCGCTCAGCTTGCACCTGCTTTTCCCTGTCACTTTCTCAATTCTGCGGCAAGCCACCTACATTCTTCAGTGATAGGATGATGTTTAATTAATTGTAATCTCATAAACACTTCACTGATGTCTACAGAAATTGTATCTATTAGTTTGGTTAAACTAGCTGGATTCAGAATTGGGGTTCAGAGTCCGATCAGTTTTCACCGTGAAGCACATCCTGATGAAAATGGCCTTTTTTGGGTAAGGATTTTGGGCTATTCCACTCATAACTGGCTTCCTCTTCCTATTTCTGCCCAAACAGCAGCTTGATTCCACCTGGGGGTCTGCGTGTGGGATTGAGGCATTCTGGGAGCTATCGGGGCCCCTGAAGGCCTGCTGGGGACAGCAAGGCAGCCTCCCTGCTCAGCACGGACAATGGAGTGGGCGGCCGGGAGAGCACTCCTGGGGTCTCAGGGCACAGATCTTTCCCTTCTCTCGCCTTTCCGTGTGGCCTCAGACAGGGATTCTGTTCTCCTGGAGCACGTGGAGAAAGGAAGGTGACTAAGGACAGACAAGGTGACACTGGCCAGACAGGACCTGGAGATAGTGCTTAGGGCTCAGAAGGGCCCAACCAGGTCTCTTCCCCACCGGTCCTGTTGAATTGAGGGCCCTTGTAACCTCTTCTGGGGCTTTCAGGTGCTGAGAAGATTAGCGTTTCCTTTAATTAAAAATTGTCATGTAAAATCACAGATCGTAGGCAAAGCTCATGTTTGACCAGGATCTACAAGGTCCTGGGGAGAGGATAGCCAAGCAGCATTGGGGCACACTCCTACTGAAAAGTGTTGGTGGAAATTCCAAATTAACTGGGTGTCCTGTCTCCCTAGTTGCTAACTCTGGCAACCCCAGTTGGCAAGTGAACTAGGAGAATGAGAGGGCGTGTCAGTGCTGACCTGGAGTGACCCAGGGGATCCCAGTTTCAGCCTGTCCCCATTCATGAGAAGAACCTTGGACTGTTGGGCTAACCTGGCTCTGTGTGTGGTGTCGCATTTCTGGAGCAGTTTGGGCTGCAGGTGAGGCTGGTCTCTGAGCTGAAAAGTCCAAGTCAAAGTTAACTGAAGAATTGAATCAAGTAACTAGTCAAGTGGAGAGGGAGGCTGCTGTGAGATGGGGTGACAGGAGTGGGAACGGTGTCCTGGGAGTCTCATGCTTTCCCGCCTGGGGTCAGGGGCACAGAATCAATGGCAAGTCACACCAAACCTTCCTCGCCATTAGCCTCTCCCGCTCCTGCTGGAGTCCAGCCTCGCTTCTCCAGCCTGGCCTGTGCAGGACTCAATGATGGGACCCCTCACAGATGAGAGATGACTCCAGGGAGGCAGGGGCCAGGCTGGTTTGGCCGGTACAGCTGGCAAATCAGGACTCGTAGGTCTGTTTGATAAAGCACAGGGAGTCTGTACACCACCTCCATGTCAAAACGGTTGGAAGGAAGCCTCGTGCTGCCAGACAGGCATCTGGGCAGGGGTGAGCAAGCCACAGGCAAAGTGCATTTCATGGCAGTGCGAGCCATGGGGGCAGCTTTGCTCAGGTTTCTTGTACTTGGAAAATTCTAGGCCTTCCAAAATGGATTCCAACAGCCATGGAGGTTTATCAGAGTTCTCTCTGCCTATGGCCATGACAGCCTTGCCTCACTGTGCTGGAGCTCTGGGAGAGCCCCAAGTTAGGAGCGCCCCCTAACTCATGCCAGGTCCTAGGCAAGGTCGCTTTGCCTGTTGGGGCCTCATTTTTCTCTTCTCTTCCGTGACAAGAGGGTAAACTTGGTCACCTTGGAAGCCTGCTTCTGTCCTTGGAGGACACCATGCCCTCCCCCTGTTTGGCTGATGGACGCTGGCTGTGATCGGAGGGGGGCAGGGCTGTTCCTATGGGGTCCTATTATAAGGAAGAAGCAAGGCCCTTGTCTGGATCTCTATGTGGAAACCAATACTCTGAAGGGCAAGAAAGTTTATATCTCTGGTAGTCAGTAGATAGCCACCGAAAGTTCCAGAACAGGGCAGTGACAAGGTGAGAGGAGTGCTTGAAGAGGGCCTAGGGATGGAGGAGTTTGGAGTTGGGAATGCCACACAGTGGGCCGGGGCTGAAGCCCCCAGGGAGGTGACAGGGCAGGACCACTCTCCCCTGGCTGCCTGGGGAGATCCACAGGGGGAGGATGACGCTGCAGACAAAGAGCTGAGGACTGCTCCACTTATACAGGCCTCTTCGGATGGCATTTCCTCTGCAGAGCGCAGGATGTTTGTGCAGCAGGAGCCCCGAGTTATTCCTCCGCAGTGAGAGGCCTGGGAGACGTTAGGAGGGGATTGTTTCACAGCCTGGGTGTGGGGTGTGGGGCGGCGGGGTGGTGCAGCAGCCAAAAAAGGGTAGGGGAAAGAAAAGGCTGAGATGTTTACAGAGAAAAAAGTCAGTGGAAAATATGATGGTGAGGTCAAGCTGATGCGGTGGGATGGCCTCCATGCCGTCAACCGGGGAGGGGCTGGTCGCCCCACTCAGTGGGAGAGAAAGCTGCGAGGCTATGGCTGTGCTTTGGGGAGAGGTGGCTCCCTGCTACTTTTAATCCTCCCTGTGGCTGATCCCAGTTCCGAGAATGGACCTTAGCTTTATCAGCCGCTCTGGTCTCCCAGCCCAGATGGAGTTCACCATCTATCTGCTTGAAGGAGGCAGGATGCACAGGCCCCAGGTTCATCCCCCAGTCCCTTCTCCAGAAGCCCCAGAGGGCCTGGCTGGGCCTGGGCTCTTCTGTCTGACATCTTGACAAAGGGGCCAGGCCTTTCCCAAGCCCCACAGGTGTGAAGAGCTTGTTACCCTAGTGTTTGTTCAGCCCTATTAGTGGCCTGAAGCACTGTTGACAGAGGGCCCCTTTGTGTGGGACTCAGCTAAAGCTCTCTAAGCCCTCAACAAACACAGGCCACTTATCTCCCCGACTTTATCGGGAACCATCTGAAGCCTGCCTGGGCCAGGGAACTCGGTCTCCCTGACTCACGCCTGCCAGGGGCTGGTTTGCCAAAACACTTCCCAGTTTTTGTTTTTATTTATTTTTTTATTCATTTTCCCCACCACCTTGATCCACCTCTTGTGGATTCTATTTCTGATACCAGAGATAAAGCACAGGTGCGGTCCAGGGTCAGAGACTTTGCGTTCAGGTTGGAGTTTTTAAAAACAAGGTCGAGGCTTTGCGGGCCTCTGTCTCCCAGAAGAGGCGCTGTCAGAGGGGTCAGCGGGCTCCCTGCTTCAAGGCCTCGGCCTCAGGAGCTCCCGGGCCCAGCGGGATGCACCCAGCTGCCAACTGCCCTCCTGGAAAGCCTTTCGGCAAGGCTTTCCTGGGGAACCCCACATGCCTAAAAAGGGGACTACTTTTTTCTCCCTCGGAATGGTTTCCTCTGCCCAGTACCCTAGAGAAGATCCTTGCCACACCCTGTCCTTCTGGAAGACCCGGGTGGTTACCAGTTCTGTCAGCTACTCTCCTTCTGAGGCTGCTTCTCTGCTGAAGGCCCCCTCCACCTTCACTTGAGTGATCGGAAGCCTGCTGGGCGCCCTGGCTGGGCCACAATATCATCATGCCCCATCTCTCATTCACCCAGCTGGTCGTGGTCTCAGTGCTCAGCCCTGTCACCTGCCTGCATGGTCCCACCCCTGAGGCACATTCACACCTGGAGCACCCCCCACTGAACTCCCAGGTCCCCCCCCCCACACACACACACACAGAGAGCTTCCCTGCTGACGTGAACCTGACCCCTTCCTCCCAGGAGTTTCGGCGCCCTGCAGCTACAGACTTTTAGGCCTGAAAAGAACTGAGGTCATCAGACCCGATGTTCTCATTTTTCGGATGAGACTCTGAAGGCTCAGGGAGGCCTGTGGGGCTTTCCAGGGTCGCATGCGTGGGTGGGGCTCAGGGCCAGGCCTGGAGCCCAGGCCCCAGGTCTCCCAAATCAGGTCCAGCTCTCTCCTCCGTCCTTGCTGCCTCGCATGCCGTTTGGTCGTTATGTACTGGTAATTACATCACACATGGGCTCCGAGGTCCTTGTCTTCAGACATCTTTTCTCTCCTCTGCATTATCAGTGGTTATTGTCACCAAAGCATGGCCCTCAACCAGGGGGCTCAGCCTCACCGGGGAATGTTAGCAATGCAGAGTCTCCGGCCCCCTACAACCTAGGATCAGAGGCTGCTGGGGTGGGGCCCAGCTGTCTGGGGTTCGATCAGCATCCTGGTGGTTCTGTGCACCCGAGTCTGAGAACCATCACTTGTCGGGGTCTGGGGAGGGAGTCAATGGCTACCTGAATTGAACACCAGAGCTAGAGAGAAGGAAGAGGGGGCAAAGTTTCGAGAGAGCAAAGTGCAGGGGTGCCGACCCTGTGGCAGCTGTGCTTCTCTAGTCAGAGGGGCTCTGTGTGTTTGTCGAACAAGAAGCAAATGAACAGTCGGGCAGAAGCAGGTCCTGTTGGGGATGTCGCCATGGCCCCATCTCATGTCCTAAGGTGCCACATCTTTCCTCATGTGCTCTGTGGGGCCCCTGTAAGTCTCACAGGACATCCTCCCTCGCCCGGGCTCTGTCTCGCTCTGCACGGACACAGATTCTCTTCTTTCAGAGAAACAGGTCGTCCCGTCACCTTGGCTATGGCGAGGTGATGCTTTTCAACAGCTGGTTTAACGTTAACGTTAACACAAGCACCCCTCAAATGTATGCAAACTCTAGGGCCTTGACTAGAACCAAACTGTCCCTGGCTGATGCTTCTGGTCTCTTCGTGGTTGCCCCATCTCTTTGGCTCACCCTGTCCAGCCACCTCTGCATTGCATCTGGCTGGGTGATGTCCCCGGCGACAAGCATTAAGCCCTGCGTTCGGTGGTGGGAGTGAGGTGTCAGTGGCAGCAGCATTAACTGCACTTTTATCACCACATACCTCCAAAGACTGTGGGGCAGGGACCATATCTGTCCTGCTCACTATTATATCCCCAGTGCCTTGCCTAGTGTCTGGAACATAGTAGGTGCTCAGTAAATATTTGATGAATGAATAGATAAATCATGAGCTACCAGATTTGCGATTTGTCAAGTGTGCTTTGATTGTTTTACAAATGTATCCACATGTATGATTATTTCTCTTATGCCTGGCTCCCCTGCAGACACGAAAGGGTCCAGGCCCTGGAAATACTCGGGCCACTCCTGCCTCAGCCTCTCTCCCAAAGGAGTCCTTTGAGAGCCCAGCTCAGAGTGTCCCCAGGTGCTGGCAGGAGCCAGGTATGTGGGGAGCAGTGACTGATTAGCCTGGTCATTTCGGGAGAAGCTGAAAACTGGGCTTAAAGTAGATCCCACTAAGTCTCTTAAAATTCATTATAAACAAGGGTCAAACAATTTCTAAATAAATGGTATACCAAATAGAGTAACTAAGTAGTAAATAAAAGGAAGTAAAGACTACCCAAAACTTTTAAAAATAACTCTCAAATAGTTTTATTATTCTGAAACAATCATTTAAGGAGACGTTCTTTTTAAAACCAGACCTCTGCCCACTGCACCAACCCAGACTCCACTCCATAAACTCTCCCCTTCACCTTCCTGGGGACTCTCTCCCCAGACAGTCCTTTTCAGTTCGGTTCTGATTCCAATTCTGCCAACCAGCAGCACTAACATCCCTTGGGCGCTGGCTGGAAGTGAGGACTCCTGGGCCGCAGCCCGGAGCTCCTGAATCAGGATCTGCTTTGTACCGGGTGCCAGGGCGATCCTTGTGCACGCTGCAATTGCAGCGGGGCTGGAAGACTATTCCATCTGTGCTCCGATTCTCTTCTCTGGTCCTGTCCTCCCACCTCGTCCCCGGTCAAGCAAAGAGGAGCAGCCTCTCCAGATGTCAGCTCCGACAGCCCTCAGCCTGGTGGCCTGGTCGGAAGCTCCAGATGTGTTGTGTGGTTCCAAAGGCACTGTGTACGCCTCCGCCACAGCCTCTGCTCTCGGCACCAGCCTGTGGTCCTCTGAAAGGCTGCAGTCTACATTCACATTCGGCATTCGTTGAAGTTGAAAACTTCTTGCCTCCTGGGGCTGCATTCAAAGCTGCTGGCCTTGAAGCAAAGCGGTGCAAGAATTCACATACCCTGGGGGTGGGGATGTCAGGGCTTCTCATACTTGGCACTATTGACATTTTGGGTGAGATGACTCTGTGGTGGGGGGCTGCTCCAAGCACGTTTAGCAGATCCTTGGTCTTTGTCCCCCCCCATGCTGGGAGCACCTCCTCCCTTGGCTGTGATACATGAGAGTGACTGATACTGCCAGATGTTTGCTGGAGGGCACATCCCCCTAGGTGAGAAGCACCACTACACTCCTTTCTGCCCCCTCCACCAGGAAATTGTGAGCACTGTGTGGTGAGCAGATCTTGTGGTCCTTACTCAGCAGCCCCAGGTAAAATGAGCAAAAGAGCAGGTGAGAGAAGCAGCATCCACCCCAACCCTGCAAGTGCCCATCGAGCCCCATCTCCTCTGTGGCCTAGACCCGTGGAAATGGGTGCTAATCGTGGCAGGTCTGAGCTGTGCTTACTCGGGGCACGGGGAGCCCCAGGACCAGGGACTGATTTCTTGCATGCAAAGCTCCCAGCCTGAGGATGGTGGGTATGTGGGCCAGTTACTTTGGACAGTTCAGCTACAGATAATGTCAGTCCAAAATTCCCTGATATGCTGCAGAAATGACAAGGGGCAACCCTCTCAAAAGAACTGCCTTAGAAGGGAGGGGAGAATGCTGGGGTGATCCTGGGTGCTCAAAGGGCAGAGCAGGGTGTCTGGGCCAAGCACAGAGCCGCTGAGGAGGCTCGTCACCAATGATCTGCCTGTTCCACTGAAAGCCCCTGAGCCACATGAAGTTCAGGGGAGCCAGGCCCAGATACCCTGAGTGACAGGGCCGGGGTGGTGTAGCTCAACTATATCTATCTGCTGGATTCTTTCTGGGCCTGGGCTAGCCCTGGTGGGTTGGGGGTTAGTTCACCAGGGTCTTTTGGGAGAGGGCCAATGCCTGTGTTTGGTAAACTCATCAAACCAATGGATGCAGAATCAGTCCCTGTTGTGTGCAGGGGTCTTCAGAGGAGTCCAGGGAATCCTAGATTTGGGTTCTTCTCCTTAGTACTGCAGTCTACTCAGACAGAAGAAGCTACATTGATGAGTTAGAGTAGCCATACAAGTTTTAAATACTTCAAAGCAACAATAAAAGAAATGTCACATATCACAGGACCATGCCTTGTCAGGGTGTAGTCTAGGCAGACCACACAATCTTCCCTTCATCCTGCCTATCTACCTACTACCCACCCTTCCACTCACCCACCCATTCATTCATTCAACCACCCATTCACCCATCCACCTGCTCATCCATCCACTGTTCCATCTATCCAACCATTTGCCCATTCATTATCCATCTGTCTACCCACCCACCTATCCACCCATTTTCCACTTATCCATCTACACTCAGCCACCCACCCACCATCCACTCACCCATCCATTTACCCACTCACCCATCCATCATCCATCCATCTATCCATCCATTCATCCACTCACCCATTTATCATCCATTCATCTGTCCACCTACCCACTCATCTGTCATCCATCATCCGTCATCCATCCATCCATTCACATTCTCTCTGACTTACTCTTTCTCTCTCTCATTTGTGCAACAAGAACATACTGAGCTCTGCTCTGGGCTGGAAGGTATAAGGGCAAACACTGTTCCTGGGCTCCAGGAACCCACACAGCTGAGGAGAGCATTTGCGCCTCTCTATCAAAGAGCTTGCTGCTGAGAGTGCTTTCTTGTCCCTCCACCCTCCACCAGAAGGGGTGCCCTGGACAGCTGAGTGCACTGTCCATCCTGGTCTCCCTCATGGCTCACCACACAGGGCCTGGCATGTAGCTGGAGCACCTCACTGTGAGTTGAATTGAACTGGCCAGGGGTTGGTGAGGGTTTGGACAGTCCAGGCTGCTGGGAGATGTTTGGAAAGGCTTAAGGAATGGTGGTGACCGGCATATGTTAAAATGGGACTGAGAAGAACTTTTCATGGGAAAAGAAAATAGATAGATCCTCATCTCTTGGGCCCCATTTCCTGTCAGGTTTCTGGGTAAGAAGTGTGCGTGGGGGGTTTTCTTCCTCCTCCCTCCTGCCCCATGTTACGCCCCTGGGTCTGAAATGCAGCCACATGTGATGTATTCTTGGTGATCCCCACATGGCAGTTGAGCGGGACATACAGCTGGGGTCCAGACCAGGCCAGCTCTCTCTGGGTGGCTGGGGGAGCCCTGGACAGGGCAGCCCACGCAGGTTCCTTGAAAGTTGTGCTGCCCCACCCCTGCCCTTCTCCCAGGGCTGACCTCTCTGTTCTCACAAAGCTGCTCTTTCCTTCTTGCCTTGAAATCTGATAATGAAACTAATACCCAATATTTTTGCCTCCAAGAGAGGCAGGAGATAAACAGGAAGGCACAAGGGATTAAGGTGTCTCTCTTGAGAAAGGGGCTGGGGACGGGCTGGGAGTTGGGTGACATCTTTGTGTGGAGCTGAGGGATCCAGATGTGAGCAGCTTTGCCCGATGCATTTTTCCATTTGTGCAGAGAAAATAAAACAAAGAGAAAAGAAAACAAGCTGTAAAATACTTTGCAGAAGGTCTAGCATGGGCAATTGCCACTTGATGTCCCCTGACAGCTCCAAGAGCAGAGGGGGAGGAAGGGAGCCCTGCCTTTTGATGTTCAGCCTCTGAGTTTTCTTTTGTGTGGCCAGTTGTTTGGGAAGAACCTTTTGTCAGTGTAAGGTGCACATGGAAGAGAGATACCAGCCCCAGGGATGGGGCTGAGCTCCCAGGAAGGGCTTAGAGGCTGGGATGGCCCCGTTGCGGGGATGGGGGACAGCTGGAGCCATCCTTAGAGGAGAGGACATAGGATTAGCATCTGCCTCCAAGAAGGACCAAGAAGACGCTGCTGCTGAGGACTTGCCCGGTACAAGAGAGGCTGCGGAAGTGAGGCCTAGCTGGCCCATTGGATCCCTGTCCCTGGGCAGGTGTGTCAGGCCCTGTGACTTCTATGTTAGTAGGAAAGACCCGATTCCAGGCTCTACTCTAGGCCCAGCTGCTCTTCCTTCCAGTGATGTGGTCCATTCCTCTGGGGAAGTAGAAGAGGAGCCCAAAGACCTGGGTTCCGGTCCTGAGCCCCCCACTTACTGGCTTGGTGGTCCTGGGCTGGTAGGTCACTTAACCACTCTGAGTGGCTCTGTAATCCTGGACTGGCTGAGTTCAAAGGGACGATGAATTTGTGCACACACCACAGTCTCTAGTGCTGGTGGGCTGCAGCTTCTTCCTTTGTACCTAGTTGAGCTCAGCCCCAAGGGCTGGAGGTGCTGAGGGATGCTCGTATAGCTCTCAGGAGTCATGTTCTGGCCTAAGTTGCGGTCCAGCTGCTTCCAGACTAAAGGTGTGAGCTGGGTCTTCTGTCTCCCCACGGAGTCTCCGCTAAAGAACTTGTCCATCTCTGCTTGTAAACTGAGTGACTAAATGGGGTGTTTGATTTGGGGGGTGAGTTTAGGGAGAATGTTTAAAGAAGCTGATAACATCACAGGAAAATTAAAAGGGCAAATATTCATTTAAAACCACAAAAGTAATATTATATACTAAGAAACTGGTAAAAGTATTTGCAGCTTGTATAGTAGAAAAGACAAACAGTTTTTAATCCATTATATTTAAGAGTACCAGACATTGTGGGGGAAAAAAACAACACCTTGTTTGAAAACTGGGCAAATGGCACAAACAGGCAATGCACAAAAAATGAAATATAAAGAGAAAAACAAATGTGGGGAAATGTCTAGCCTCACTGGTAATCAAAGACATGCAAATTACAGTCATGTGTGTGTGTTTTCCAGACAAACTGGCAAAGATTAAAAAACAAGAATGCTGATACCAAATGCATATTGTTATTCTTTTCAAGGGTGTGTTGAAATAGGAGCTCTCAGATCCTGCTGATGGGAGTGTAAGCCAGGACAGACTTCCTTGCGGGAATTTGACAGTTTGGATCCTTAGTTAAAACATGTAGACCCACCCTGGCTGGTGTGGCTCTGTTGGTTGGGGTGTCGTCCCATACACCAGAAGGTTGGGAGTTTGATTCCCGGTCAGTGCACATACCTAGGTTGTGGGTTCAATCCTCAGTTGGGGTGTGTATGGAGGCAGCCAATCAATGTTTCTCTCTGTTTCTCTTTTTCTTCCTTCCTTCCTCTTTTCCTTCTTCTCTAAAATAAATGAACATATTTAGAAAAAATTTAAAACATGTAGACCCAAAAATTACCAATTCTGTTGTGAGAAATTTGCTGTACAACAGTCATCAGAGCAGAGTAGAAATTCGCGAGTTCAAAGGTGGATGTGGATGTGTTGTTTATAATTGTGAAAGACTGGAGACAACCTAACTACCTAGCACGGGATGCCCTGCTTTTACATGCACCCACTGCGGATCCGAGCAGCTCACTACACATGTCTGTGCACCAACCAGGCAGTAGACGGCCTTCCAAAATTATGAAGAATGTTAGCTGACACTGAAACCTAGTCACCATGACGAGGAACTAGGCGTGAGCCTGAGATGCACACGTGCCATCATTGTCCGTGAGAAGGAATTGAACCGCTCCCTCTGCAGCTGAGCCAATGCTGATTAAAGCAGCAAGGACGGACCCCAGTGTTAACAGCCATCAGTGGAAATCTGAGTGCAGTTTTTTTCCTTTCTGCTTTGGTGTTTCAAGTGTCTGGCATTAAATATGTATTTCCTTAGAAATTACATAAAACGTGATTTAAAACAAGCTTAGCACAAAAGCAAATCATGTCACAGGGTGAGCATGACTGGGCTGGAGTTACCCTGGAGTTAGAGACCTAAGGGAGACAGCAGGCCCTCAGCTTCACAGCGGGTGGTGTGAGGAGGGCTGTGTGGGGACTGGGCTGGGTGCCTGAGCAAGGCTGGTGGGGGGTGAAAATGGGCATGGAAGTGACCCTGTGATCAAGACCTGGAGGGTGAGAAGAATGCAGGCAAATGAAGAGGGGGCTTGGGAGAAGAGGGTCCGAGGAAGCAAGGGACAGCATAAGCAAAGTTGTGGAGGGGCAGGCAGGGGTCCTCACACAGGGTGTACTCTGGAGACTGAAAAAGTTTGCTGCCGTTGAAGTATAAGAGCGACAGGAGGAAGCAGCATCCGTTGTCCAGAGGCCTGGAGGCCATGTGAAATGACGTTGACTTTATCCAGAGGAAAACCTGAGGCTGTGGAAAGATGTCCATAGGTGAAGTGCATCCTCTGATTGATGCTCAGGATGCCCATGCTGGTTACAGTGTTCATTCAGAGCAGCCTGGAGGGCTCAGCTCAGGAGACAGGGGCTCAGGCGCCGCAGCACGGAGAGGAGTGACCGGATTTGGAGCAAACCCTAAGTGCAGACCCCAAAGTGGAAGCTGGAAATGCGGATTTGGGAGTCAGGAGCACAAAGGCAGTCCTGTGGCTGTGAGGGGTGAACGAGTTTGACCAGGAGGGCATCAGAGCAGAGGGGAAATGGTACTGGTTGCTGAGGAACGTGTAGGGAATAGGGAGAAGGCTGAAGAGAGTCTGAGATCAAGGTGCTGGCAGAGACGGTTTCTCCTGAAGCCTCTCTCCCCAGCTGGCAGATGGCCACCTTCTCCCTGTGTCCTCAGGTGTCTTTCCTTTGTGTGTGTGTCCTCTGATCTTACTGTGTGTCCAAGTTTCCTCTTCTGTGGGCACTGGTCAGATTGGGTGAGGGCCCCCCTTAACAGCCTTGTTTTAACTTAATCACCCCTTTCAAGGCCCTATCTCCAAACAGTCACATTCTAAGGTCCTGGGGTTAGGGCAGTACATGAAAGGGGGGGGGCATGATTCAGCCCCTAGCAAGCAGGATGTGGGCACAAGGAGGATGCCAGATCCACCTCCCCACTCTGAGGTGTGTACCACGGAGGGAAATGAAATTTCCACCTGGGAGGGAGCAGGAGTCTCGGCCATGGTTCAGGTAGGGCCAGGTGGTCCATAACCATACAGATACGTGCAGAGGAGCCCAAGAGCAGCTCTCCCTGGCCTGTGGGAAGGAGGGGGTTAGGGGGCAGAGTCTCCCTAGGCTCCCCCACTGTGCCCCTGCCTGATGACTCTCTCTACCTTCTCACAGCCTGTAGCTGCAACCTGCATGCCCGGCGCTGCCGCTTCAACATGGAGCTCTACAAGTTGTCAGGTCGCAAGAGTGGGGGTGTCTGCCTCAATTGCCGCCACAACACGGCCGGCCGCCACTGCCACTACTGCAAGGAGGGCTACTACCGCGACATGGGCAAGCCCATCACCCACCGGAAGGCCTGCAAAGGTAGGCGGCGGGGGTGGGACCTTGGCCACACCAACTTCCCTCTCTTTGCTCAGCAATTCTTTTCTCTTTCTTTTTCTGATGATCACACACGCGCACGCAGGGCCCCCCTGGTATTCGGAGGTGTAGACTGAAACAAAGGGGCGATGGAGAAATGACTCCAAGGAGAAGAAAGGAGAAGGTGTGATCTCTGCAAGGGTGCAGGGCGCCGGCCGGCCGCCCCGCCCCCTCCCAGCTGCCTGTCCCTCTGCACAGGTGTGCCGCATACCAGAGGGCGGGGGGTCACGTTCACCAGGCTTACTGTGGCACAAAGGGCTCTATTTTACCAAAACCAGGCAGACGGATTTCTTTGGATGTGTGCACGCACCTCCCCCCAACCCCCAACGGTCGCACAGACAGACGCTGTGCCCCCAGCTTCAAGGGCAGGGTCTCAGAAGGAACATTTAATCCACCTGCAAATAGCTTTACTTCTCAGGACAAAAAATTAAAGGGAGCCGGAAGACTCTATTTTCGTTCACTGGAGCAAGCACTAACGTTTTAACTTTCTGCTGTTTTCTCCCACTAACAAACATGAAGCACAGGTGAGGTGACACGGAAGAGCTGATGAAATGCCAGGTAATTTAGTAGTGTTGGGGCAGAAGTGGGACCCCCCATCCCACATTAGCATTTCGGAGAATCAGGACTCTTCAGGTGCAGAATTTGGGGCCTGGAGCCAGGGCTTGCTGTGAGCATGGCTTCCCAAGACAATGTCTCTGGGGGCTCTTGGGTCACAATCCAGCACAGATAGGGTTGTGACACTTGAAAGACCCAAGCCGTGGTGGACTCAGGCCCAGATGATGAGCTACAGTAGAGAAACCCATCTGTGGCCACTGCTTAGCCTTCAGATGAAGCCAAAGTATCATCGTCCTAACAGGAAATCCACCAGATGTTGGGCACTTTTGCGTAGGACCAACAAAATGAAAAGCCAAGGTTTCTTGTTCAGGAATTACTAGGAATTTCAAAATGGCAACAGCAGAGCTTCAGCCAAGCACGTGTCCTTATGAGCACGAGGCCCATGAAGCCAGCTGTACTTGAACGGAACACTTTGCTCCAAACAAAAAGCGTCCGAGTCCGCATCTTCTGGGAGAAATCCCTCCGATTCCAAATGAACAGGTGGTTCCGAGCAAGCTCTCCTTTCAGATCTGTGGACTTCAGGCTGCCTCTGGTGGCTGTTAAGGGAAATTTAAGCATAAAGGTAGTTGGGCTATTTCCACATCAAAAAAACTCATCCAGGTGAGAATCTTCCAGGAGACTGAACAGGGACTGTGAAGGGTGGCCTGGGCCAAGGGATCCAAGAAATGCCTACAGTGGCAGGCAGGCATGAGCGGGGGCGTGACCAGGGACTGAAGGCTTTGGGTTTTCAGAGGACATAATTGGAAGGTGTCCAGCTCCCTCACCTATGCCCAAGTGTTTGTTATGTTTCATTTATGGAAGAAATCGAAGCCAGGGTTTTGTAAACAACTGCTTGCACATAGATTTCCTGGGGATTTGGCCAAGAAATGTTAACCAAAAGTGGCTGGTCAGCTGGATAAATGGAGAAATCTGCCGGTGGGTGAGAAGGTCCAGGCTCTGTGTGGAAGGGAGGTGGCCACGTACTGTCATGTCAGTTTCTGCTCTCACAGGAAAGGCCTGTCCCCTGGAGAGACAGGAAGGAGCAGGGCCTTGGCCATCTTGACGTTTGCCACCCCTCCCTCTTCTCTGTTGCTGGGGTCGGGGGCAGGGTGAGGGCCCCTTGTGGCATCTTGCTGCTGTGAGTGAGATGTCCAGAAGCCACAGGATTATGAGAACCTGCAGATTGGCCTCTGGGGCTCTGCCACTCTGGTTAAAAGGTGTGAAGACACCCAGCTTCCAGGAGGATGAGATGCAGGCACACCAGGGTGTGGTCCTGTCTTACTATTTCAAACTCTGTATTCAGCCTTAGTGGCTGCGTCCTCCCTCTTAGCTCTGGACAGCAGCTGCCCCCAGCCTTGGTGGGAGCACCGGGAGAAGATGCCACAGAAGAGGAGAAATGTATGCATGGATTCTACTCAGAGGGATACCTGTGTATCCTGCTGGGGCAACGTGACAGGAAAGGGCGGGACTCTCAGTGTGTCCTGATTGGTGAGGAAAAACAATGCTTCCAGGATCCTGCCACTGATTGGCGAAGGAAAACACTATCTGGCTGGTCCTAACACTGATTGGTGAGAAAAAGCATTACCTGAGGGGCCCTGCTTCATAATTGGTGAAAAAAGACACTGCCTAAAAGAACTGCCATCTGAGTGGCAAGCAAGAATAGGTAGCCTGCGAGGTCCTGCTATTTTACTGGTGAGGAAAGGCACCTCTTGAAAGTTCCAGATCTCTCCCCTTTGCTCTGCTCTTCCTGGTGTCACCCCCTTGGGGGATGTGGGGACTTTCAACCCTCAGTTTCCTCACAGGACACTTCTCACCACGGAAAGACCCTGAAATCTCGTCAGGAGCCAGCTGCAATTCAGTGGCTGCCTGGGGGGTGTGTACCCTTGAGATCTGCAGACGGGGGTCTCTTTATCACCTCCACAGAGTCTGCTGTCCTGTCTTTGCAGGGCTGGACGGTTTCAGGAAATGATTCCTTTGGTGGGAGCATTGCCCCAGTCTTTGAATATCTGATGGTTTGCTCTTAGAGGCTTCCAAACTCTTGTTTGGAGGAGCTACCCCCAAGGCCCTGGCCTCCTGGGGTTGACCTCAGGGAGCCCCAGCCTAGCTCTCAGATAAGGGCCGCACTCCTTCGCCCTGTTTCAGATGCATTTCGCAGGGGAACTGCAACAACAGGCTGTGGCTCTTGACTCGGGTTGGCTGTTGACCTGAGGAAGGTTAGCAATGACATGGGGGCCTTCTTTTTACCTCCCGACTTCCCAGGGCCCGGGGGAAGCACGGCAGGGCTGAGGCCACCCATACACTCCTGGAGACTGGCTGACTCCCAGCCTTGTTCAGTTTAGAGTAGGGGTGGACCCAGACAAGAACCGCTTGGAGCAATGGCATTAGATTCCAAGTGTTATTATGCAGTCCCCCATTTGGAAAGTTTCGTAGCAACAAATTTGTTGAGTTCGTTCTCCTCTCCTGTGGGTTAGAACTGGCCTGGGGCTGGCAGGGCTGGTGTGCACAAAGGGCTGTAATAAACATGCCCGGGGAACAGGCGGCTGCACTCTCCCGCTATTCAGTGCGATTTCACAGCGCTGGGAAGGCCTCATTACGGCATGGGCTGTTGTCCTATACAAAGTCAGATGAGATGAATTTCTTTCTTTTCTCCGCAGAATAGTTTGTGAATGATACTCGTCTTAGAATCTGTCAAAGATAGGCGGTTTTGTTTACCATTTGTCTTCTTTATGGACTGGGGGGCGCTTTCTCTTTGCCGCCAGCAAAGAAGACGTTGCCATTTAACCCTTTCATCCGTGTCTCCATTTAAATGATATTAATTTATCATCTTCCCAAACCATCTGTGATAGATAAAGACATTCCAGGAGACTCGCGTGAACCGAATTGAGATGAGAACGAAGAAATTAACCACTGCATCTAGCATCCCTGCACAAAGGGCTCTCGTTCCATCTCACTGAGCAGCCTGTTCCTCTCACTCATTGCCCTGCCCCCTCCAAGTCCCCAGTCAACGTGGCTGACTGCAGGCTGCCAAGAAGGTGAAAGGCCTGCGACGGTCCTCACCTCTCCCCGTCTTGGCCACTGCACACGCTTGCTGCTCTTATCCACCGCATTTCTTCAGGCAGCTCGGCCAGGGGTAAGGGGAGAAGCCCCCGCACCTTGGGCTTTCCTTGGCGGCTCCCTGCCCCCTTCATACTGCTTGCTATTTCTTTCCCACTCCTGCTGATTCTTTTTCTTCACATCTGGGCATCCTCAGTACAGCAGGTTCCCGAATATTCATTTTGTTCAACGTTGTTTTGTCATGTTGACGAGCTGTCCCAGGAACTGAACTTGCTTTTATCAATTAGTCTACAGTAAAATGGTTTCATTGTGCATATTTTGCTTCATGTCACAGAAGCTACTCACGGTGTCCGTACCTTTGTCTCTAACTTGTCATGGAGGTTCTTGGCTCCTCTGCCCTTGGCTGCACTTCAGAACCACCTGGAGATTCAAAAATACTGATGCCTGAGTCCTACCCCTAGAGATTCTGGTTTAACTCATGGGTCTGGATGAGACCCAGGCCCTAGGAACCTGAAAAGCTTCCCAAGGTGGGTCCAATGTGTAGCCAAGGCTGAGAACCAGGGCAGTGGGGGAGTAAGAAATGAGGACAGATAGCTGTTCTTGGCCCAGGAAAGGCGGCCTAGGCCCCAGGGTTTATTCTTTTGAGGGGAGAGACTTACTGTCAATGAATTGAAGGTTTTCTTTTTTATGGCTCTCTTGATGAATACTGGGTGGAGGGGGTGTGTATTTAAAAGTCTTTAAAGGTTTAAGTCTTGCCAGGCAAGGCTGGGAGCTTAGCTGGTGCAGCTTGCTGCTCCAGCATCCAGTTGAAGGCATGGTGGACATGGCTGCTAGACTGCCTGCCTGTATACAACGTGTGGGTGACCTTAGATCCGATCATCAGAGTGTTTCGTCAGGGTAGAGCTAGGAACCTGGGACTGCACCCCTTTCTGACTCCAAGGTGGTATCCACGAGCCCACAAAAGACAAAAAGCATCAGGAGTGCCCCTTCACTTTGTGGGTCTCTTGTCACATTTTCATTTCCTATTGTCATTTCCGGGGTGTAAGGAAAAGGGTCACTCACCTTAGACAAGAAAGGTACTCCGTGGCTGGAGCAGCTCCCAGCTCAGAGGGCAGAGGCCACAGAGGCCCAAGGAGTGAACTCTGTTAGGGCGAAGTGAAGGCCCGTGTCCCTGGGGAGAGAGGAAGTCAGAAGACAAGAAAATCCCTGTGGAAGCTCAATGCTCAGCTCCAGCTGTGGCCTCTGTGGGTGCATCCTTTTCCTGTTCCCTGGGGATTTGGAGGGGGCGGGATTCAGAAATCTGTTCTCCAGATTTGGCTCTAGGGTGAAAGCCTGTAGAACATTGGACAAGTCACATGACCTCTAGACCTCAGTCTCCTTATCAGTGAGTCTTTTTCAGATGTATGGTCTCTTGAGTCTCATCCAGCTTTGACATTACCCATTCCATGTGTTCTTTTTAAATAGTGAAAATTTTATCAGCCCCTAACACAACAGGACTGTGTCTTACATCAGGGAAGTTTGTGATCTGAGACTTTGGACAAGCCGGCAGAAATCAGGTTGAGGTGGTTTTGTTCCGAGGTCCTTACAGAGAAAGAGTCCCTGCCCTGTACCTGGAGCCACACAGGGCCCTCCTGGCTCCAGAGCTGGGTCTTCAGGCCCAGCTCTTTGTCTCAGTCCCCTGGGCATCCTTGGCCACTTTCTTCACCTTTCCGGTGCCAGGCCCCTGTCTCTGAAGCCTGCTGTCTTCCCAGTTCCCGGGTCTGGAGCAGAAGAGCCACCGGATCTTGAGCCCTTCTGTTCCCGGAGGGCATGCCACTTGGGAAACAGTCATTGCTGCCAGGAGAGCAGCACGTGGGCCCCAGCCAACAGCCTTGGGATGAACAGCTTTTAAAAGCAGGGATCTTGGACTTAATCTCGATCCATCCCGGGTTCAAGTTCCATCCCTGGGCAAGATGTGTACTCTTCGATGCTTCAGTTTCCCCATCTGAAAGTGGGGTTAATAGTGGTTCCTCCTCCCTCCTAGGATTACAGTGTAGATTATATGAAATGATGTAAATGAAGTTCCTGGCACATGGTGTCACTCCATACCTGTTAGGTGGTAGGATTATTTGTACAATTAGAGCACAGGTGGCAAACACAAGGCCCGAGGGCCGAATCCAGCCCTCCACCTTGTTTTATCCAGCACCGCACCTTGTTTCTACCTGGTGGCAGCGCCGAGCTCTCACTTAACTGTTAAGGAGTAGTTACATTTATACAGCCTTAAAATTACATTTAGCCCTTTGAAGGCAACCGTGAGGCTGATGTGGCCCCTGGTGAAAATGAGTTCGACATCCCTGAATTAGAGGAAAACAGAATAACCAGAAGGCCTTGCTGTTGCCAGCCTGCGCACACAGCAGAGCCGGATTCCTTGGCTCTCCAGTTGCCCTGGTTCTCTCAGTGAGTGGCGGCGCACAGGAAAGCCAGGCCCCTCTCCCTTGAAGGGCTCGGCCCCCCTGTGGACTTTGAGACTGATTCTCACAGGACTGGGCAAGGCCCCGGGGATGTGTCCTCATGCCTTTGCACACTCTGGATAAAGGAGTCACACACTTTGGCAGCAAAAATCACACACGAGTTGAACAGCAGAGATGAGTGTCCGGCAGCTGATTGTGGAGGCCCTGTGCAGAGAGGTAGGGATGGGCTGCGTGTCTGTGAGTTGGTTGTGGGAGTGCCGCTAAGAGAGATCCGGCCCCTGCCCAGCGGCCTGCGTGGGGCCTGCCTGGGGCCTGTGCGTGCAGACTGGCTCCCCCACCCCCTCTTTGGGAAGCCTCTGTAGGAGCTGTGCCTTTCCCCTCAGCTGTAAATCAGGTGCAGGAAGACTATAGTTAACTAGATCAGGAGGGTCAAATAACCCAGTTTGGGATTATGGGGCTCCCCTCCCCTTCCACTTCCTGCTGTCTGCACCTTGATCCAAGAGTGGCAGGGGAAAGGAGAGGTCGTGCAACTTGAAACATTTATTCTTTTGTGCCTCGTTAGCAACTGCTGGGAGAAAGAAAAGCATAGCTGCGGAGGAGGCTCACACAGACAGCTGAGATGAGGTTTGTGGATTTTCTGTGATTTTACTGTGTCTCGCTCCCTCATTGGTGTGGAGAAGTTAGGAGCTGTGAGTGTTACTAGTCAGGTTGTTCTGGGATGTGAGAGGATGATCTTCCGTGCTCGCCCCTCCTTTTTCCCTCCAGTTCACAGGGTGAATCCAATAACTTTCCCCGCCCCGCCCCGCCCCCGTGGAGAGGGCAGCAAATCTGGCCTGAGCTTGTTCCTTGATTCTGCAAGTATTTATTGAGCACCTGCTGTAAGCAGTCACTGAGGTTACAGTGGTGACCAACAGCCCACATGTTTCCTTGGAGCTTGCCCTCTGGGGGAAGGTTGATGATAAACAAAGAAGAAAAAAGCATAAGAGTATTACAAATTGTGCTGAGTTACACGAAGGAAATAAGGAGAGGGGAAAGAGAGAGTACATGTCGAGGGAACCACTCTGCAAGGTGGTAGGGGCAGGGGACCTCTGAGGACTGCAGGTTTGAGATGAGACCTGGGGTGTGAGGAGCAACCAGCCGTGGGGAAGCTGAGGAAAGGGCTGGTGGGCCTGTGGTAAGAGGGGGCGTGGGGGGGGCAGGGTTCATCCTCAGGCTGTGGCACACTCCTGCTTTCTCTGTGGCCAGTGTCCAGGTGCACAGCCAGTCTTACCTGGAACACAGGAGTGTCTCCCCCTAACCAAGTGCCACGGGTAGATGTGCCACCTTGCAGTGGCCTGCAGGCTCAGAGTCCCAGGCAGCCTCCGGGGGGACCCCTGGGAGCAGCTACACTTGCTGACAGCCCTGTCCTAGGATTCAGGGCAAGGCGGTTCCTCAGCCTGACTCCTCTGCACTTGGGAGGCCTTGGGAGGACCAGAAAGGGCATCTCCCCCATGACTGGGTTGGGAAGGGGCTGCCTCCCACACCTGGTAGCAGTTTGGGTACTTCCTTCTTAAAGGACAGGAAGGACATCACATCAGGTTAGGGCCCACCCCAATGACTTTATCTCAGCGTTCTCTTTAAGGACCTTATCTTGAAACCTAGCCACGCTCCGAGGTGTTGGGGTTAGGACATGAAACATCCGAATGCTGGCAAGGGACAGGATTCAGTCCATAATGTGTGCTGGGACCAAAGCTGCCCTTCACGCCTGGCAGGTGGCCTGGGGGTGGCAGCTGTTGGCGACATCAAAGTGAGGATGGGTGCTGTGGCTATTCCCTCTCCCACCCTCCAGCCTGGAGCTGCTCCAGGGGGTCTGGGCCCCACGCCACCTCCCCTTCACATGTCCTGGGATCACTGCCATTCAAAGGTCCTGCATGACCCTGGAGGCCCCTGGAGCTGAGTCTTCAGGGAAAGTAGCCAGAGCTCCCGATAGGAGCCCGGATGGATTCCCAGGCACCACGCTGTGAGCCATGGTGAGGGGCCAGCCTCAGGTGTGCATGCCCCCTGACCGGGCTGGCGGGCCCTCAGGGGTCCAGGACAGAGGACAAAAGCAGCTGGTCAAGACCAGCAGCCTGGGGGCAGGACTGTCTGCCTTCTGGGTCGGTTCTGCCAAGGCTCTTGGAAACCCTGGGTGTACTCCTCCCAGCTGACAGGGAAACCTAGTCTCAGCAAGGCTACCTGGCACTACTTGTAGACAGTGGTATTGGACAGGGCAGTTGGTGGGTGCGGATGGAAGGCCTGATGTGGCCATGAGTGAGAGTGAGCACTTCCCCCACCCCCTTGGCCAGGACACTGCCGAGCTGCAGCAGTGGGACGCTGGGCCCTGGCTCCGGCCACCACGCTGGGCCCTGGGAGCCATATAGTCACCAAGCCTTGGGCTGTTAAGTTGGAAGTGACTTTAGTGGGAGTGTAGACCTCTGTCCTTACAGGTGAGCCACCTGGGGCTGAGAGTAAGCAAGGCACTAACCTAGGGTCACACAGTATTACTAACAGGACAGGACCAGACCTGGGCCTCCTGGTGCCCACCTAAAACCATCTGTGTGCTTTGAGCTCCTGACCCTGTCTGGTGGCCCAGAGCAAGGACTGTCGGGCTTTCTCTCTGCACCTGGAGGCCCTCCAGCCCGCCCGGTTCCTGAGAAACCTAATGCTTCTGCCTTCTCAGGGCCCTGGGTTTCCGCCTGCTCTCACTCTCCTCGTGGTGGGAAACCCCTGGGGTGGATTGTTTCCCATGACTAGGTGCTGCCTGCTGCGTGCAAACAAGGTGACCTGCCATGGAAGGGATTGACCTCTGCTGAAAAAAGGTGGCTGACTTCCAGGGAAATGGGAGTCGCCAGTGGGCTTCCTGTAGCGGAAGATGCTCGGAGCCAGACCGAGTTCTCAGAATCAGGGAGTCTCTCTTTGTCCCCTCACCAGACCCCCTGCAAAGGGGAAGACCTCCACTCACCTGCAGCCCCCGTTCCCTTGTTCTCCTCGGCTCAGCCCCACCCCTGCCCACTGTGGGGTGTGAGTCTGCGCTCACTTGTGTTCCTCCATGTGTGTCTGTGTGTGCTCGTATTGAAGAAATACAGCAGGGTCCCTTGGGCATTCTCTCCCTGAGGGTCAGGGCCTGGAGCCTCCCTGGCATCAGGCAGGTAGCTCAGACCCCCTTCCGTTGACACTGCTTGCTGGGCGCCCTGGTCCCAGGCTGTAGGAGGGCCCACTGTGGGTTGCTGTCATCTCTCAGTTCTCCCACACTCCTCTCTGCACAGAGGGATGATTTTGACTTTCCTTATAAATAGGATTTGGGGGAAGTTTTTACTTTGAATGCAACGTAAGTCTGTCTGTTAAGATTGTATTTGCCCGTGCTTTACAAAACCCGTCTAGCATTGGCTTCAGCAGGTTTGAATATGAATGTCTCTTTGCAGAATAAGAAGGGGGGTGCATCCTGAGAAGGCGAGGGCTCCATGACACCCTCAGAGATTGAATCTCTGCCACCTCCACGTGGCCTCTCTCTGCTGCAGGCTTTTTTTTTTTGTTTTTGTTTTTTAGATTTTCCTTATTTTTTAGAGAGAGGGGGAGGAGAGAGGAAGGGGGGAAAGAAACATCGATGTGTGAGAGAAACATTGATCGGTTGCCTCTTGCATGCCCCCAACCTGGGGGTCTGGCCCACACCCCAAGCATGTCCCCTGACCTGGAATCAAATAGGTGACCTTTCGGTTTGCAGGATGATACCCAGCTCACTGAGCCGCAGTGGTCAGGGTTGCCTGCAGTTTTCCCTGCCAGTCCGCAGACTCATCCTCTTTGTGGTCATGGCAATGTCACAGGCAGGTGTGAGGACTGGAGCTGACAGCTATCTGAGAGTATGGACATGCTGAGGTGTTCACGGTGTCTGGTGGTGGCACTTCATTGGTGGCACTCTCGCCTCGATGGGCTCATGCCCTGGAGGGGACCTGACTAAATTTCTGAGCACCGCCCCCCACACACCCCCTCTCTGGGACCCCAATGGCTTCTCTTCTTGGAACACTGATTTGTGGGGAAGCAGTTAGCCTCCTGCTTCCTTTGGACCAAGCTGAGGGGTCAGTTGGTCAGTCTCTGCAGAATCCCAGGAGAAAGATTTGGAAACCAAGGTAAAGCACCCCCAACTTTCATCAAAGGGTTGGGAAGTGCCTGCTCCCCCAGTAGACGCAGCTGCCCCACTGTCACAGAGGGTGACCCTCAGCTCCATCTGACCTCAGCTGGCACAGCAGGAGGCTACCAGCTGCGAGGGGCTGCGGGGGAGGGACACGTGGTACTCCAACTGCTCTCCCATGATAAGGGTGACCTGGACCCATGGTGTTGCCTGTGGGTGACTTCCTCTGCGACCTGTCAGTGAGCAAGTAGCCTTTGGTGACCTCTGTCCAGCAAAGTACAAGGGTCCTGAAGGGTGCTTAGCTCTGTTCTGTCAGCAGTGAGGGGGACGTCCTGGCGTCATCTTCGCATTACCAGCAAACGTGCAGAAGCTGGCCAAGGGCCACAGCCAGGAGGAGCCTCGGGAGCCCACATTCCACTGGGGCCGTGTTGGAGCTCGGGACAGCAGGAGCCTGTGCTGTGGCCTCTGCTTCCTTGTGGCCACCTGAGAGATGCTGCCTGTGCTTGATTGTCTGTCCTGTCCCAGCGTGGGGTTAAAGGGTGGAGGGAAAGGTCAACGGTATAGTATCTCCAACCATCCCCTCCTCACATCATCTGTAAGTTACACCAAGGCCGAGTCTCTTCTTACTGCGTAAAAAAACAAACAAACAAAAAAAAAACAAAAAACACCAACCCCCAAAAACCAAAAGCCACACACCAACAGCAAAAAACAAGAAGAAAAGAAAAAAAAAACAATGGGGAGTGCACCTGAATTTGGGGTAGATATAAGAAGACAAGTCTCTACCAGAAGGATTTCCCGCTATCTCCAGGAACGAGCTGGGACAGTCCGCCTTCCTCCTGTGGGTCCAGTGGCATGAGAACCCCTCAGGCAGCCCACCAGCTGCTGGCTCGGTGCCCAGAGCCTTCTGCCCTGGGCCTGTGTCCGCTGCCCTCTTCTCACCCGTCAGGGAGCACCCACGACAGGGACACCCACCCCTCCAAGAGTTCTGGGAAGCTCTCATGTGTCCAGACCCAGCTTCAGCAAACAATTCCTCACATTCCTGTCCTTTCTGCTCTCCCTGCCTGCCCACTTCCTATTCCTAATTCTCACCAGCCAGCCCCGGGCACAAGGCTGGCCAGGAGGGACCAGGGCTGCGTCAGCAGGCTTGTGCCGGCTCGGAGAGTAGCGCTGGCTGGAGGAGCTGTATCTAGTTCAGCTCTTCCAGGAGCTCCGCTCTCACTTGTTTCCTTGGCTTTTATTTTCCCCTTTGGGGCAAAAGCACATAGCAGCTTGTGGTACCAATTGAAATTGCCGCAGGATGCCTTCCTGCAGGCACCCCCACCCCACTTTCCTTGGGAGGGGAAAGGAGGAGGGGAGGAGGCAGAACATTGTGCCCTTCATCTTGTTGTCCCTTCCCACTCCCACTCTGAGTCCTCTGCCTGGATTCAGGGCGACAGGACTGAGCAGGGGACTCAGGGGTCCTGTATTGGGTGAAGCCATTATTGCCCAAGCATCAGGAGTGGGTGGGGGCCTTGGTCAGCTCAGGCTGCTGTAACAAAACATCACAGCCTGTGAGATGTAGACAGCAGATGTGTGCCTCACCGTGTGGAGGCCAAGAAGTCCAAGATGGAGGCGGCTGCAGGTTCAGTGCATGCTGAAGGCCCGCTTCCGGGGTGGCAGACAGCTGGCTGCCTTCTTGCTGTGTGCTTGGGGAGCTCTCTCTCCTTCCTCTCATGAAGGCACCCCTCCCATCATGAGGGCCCCACCCCATGGCTGCCTCTAAACCTAATTACCTCCCGAGGGTCCAGCCTCCCGATACCATTGTATTGGGGGTTAGGGCTTGAGTTTGGGGGATACAGTCAGTCCACTGCAGTGGAGATGTTCCCCCAGTGTCCTCTGGCCGCTGCACTGCTGGAATTGGGTTCTTGGGGCGCAGGGAGGGAGCTTCAGGGTACAGTGTGACAGAGGGAACAGGCAACCCTAGCTTTCCAGCCCTTTGCAAACCAGGAGGATGAGCATGAGGTGTGCTCTTGTGTGCAGTGGCCTCTGGCTTGAGAATCGGGGCCTCACTTCACTGCCCCTCTTGGCCAGTCCCTCTCCGTGAGACCCTGGCAGGGGGCTCCTTCACCTCCCCATCTTTGCACATTTAATCAGGTGTTTAAATAAATGATGACTGTGGCTTTCCCCAGGGCTGTAGTCCCTGGGCTTTGTGATCTAGAAGCCTGAGCCTCAGACACCTGGCTGCACAAGGTGGGTGGGCAGAGCAGGTGGGGGGCAGCAGCCTGGCAGGTTGCACCCCCCTGGTGACACCCTCTGACCTGGAAAACCCCAGGGCTCCATCAGGGTCCAAACCCTGTCCCTCCCACCCAGAGGGTCAGCAAGGAAGCTTGGGGGACAGCTGCTGGCAGGGGTGGAGGAATGAGAAGGCACAAACGTGCCACGTAGAGAGGAGTGCACCCCCCAATTCTGACTCCTTCACTCATGACCAGACCTGGCCTGCCTGTAAATGTACTTGAATGTCACCTTCTTCTCTGGCCCTTGGAAGGGCTCCCCAACTTCACTTTGCTGCTGCTGAAACAGTCCTTTCAAGTCAGTCCATTGTGATTTTCCCTCCCCATTTCCAGGTAGGCAGGTGGCCAGTTATCAGAGTTTCTGGTATGTGTGTGGGCTTGGCTGGGCATGCTCCCCGATCTCTGCTCTTCCCCTGGGCTGGTGTCTGTGGGGTGCTGCTGGGGAGGGGTGGGACCCGGGGAGGGTGTGCACCGGCCCCTTCAGCCCATTGACCTTCTCGTTGTGTGTCCTCCACAGCCTGTGATTGCCACCCCGTGGGTGCTGCTGGCAAAACCTGCAACCAAACCACCGGCCAGTGTCCCTGCAAGGATGGTGTGACTGGCATCACCTGCAACCGCTGCGCCAAAGGCTACCAGCAGAGCCGCTCTCCCATCGCCCCCTGCATAAGTATGTGTGGGCCCCCTGTTTCCCGAGGCCCTGGCTTGAGTGCGGGTGGAGGCCCCTTTCAGAGGCTGGTTACTGACTTCCTGTGAGAGTGGTGCTCATGGATGCCAATCTCTGCACTCAGTGGGACCCTGTGGGAGACCCTTGAGCCCATGGGATTCTTGCAAAAGCAGCTAGAGCTCAGCAGAGCCAGCCTGTCTGTGGCTGACTGTCCTGACAAAAAAAGTGAGTCTCCTGCTCCTTAGTGGAAGCAAACCCCCCCTCCTAAGTCCGGGTCCTGTTTCCATATGCCACCTTGACCTTGGACCTTGGACCTTGGACCTTGGACCTTGGACCTTGGACCTGGGATGGACCTGTACCTAGGGCCTCCACTGCTGTGTGGGAATTCCAACACCAGTGCCTCTGGCAGATTGAAAACAGAAAGGGCTGGCACCACACAGCCTTTGAGGGAAGCTGGGCAGGGCTCCCACGGCCCTTCAGGAGGATGGGAACACCCCTGAGGGTCCTGGAGTTCCCGTTGGGCCAGCCATTTGCCCTGAGTTGCTGGAACTTGGAGAGGGGGTGAGCAGGGTGGCAGGGGTCACTCAGGGGCCTTGACTGAGACAGTGTTGATATCTTACACCTGGTAGGATCACACAGATGTTATGAGCAGAGACTTAGCCCTGGGTGGAAGTCAAGCCTGGTCATGAGCTGGCCCTGGCCCTGGCCCTGCCTGGTGATGCCGTGTGCAGGGCTGGTCCACGCCCAGCACGGGGGGCAGAAGGAGCTGACCCTAGTCTGCCCTCTGGGCGGACCCTGAGAGGGAGCCTGCTTCTCCAGAGCAGGATTAGCACTTCTGGCGGGGGAGCTTGGCCCACCACCCAGTTCTATATGGCTCAGAGTTGAGGGAGTTTTGTGTGTTTGTTTTACCTTTTTAAATTGAAACAAAAACAAAAGAATACTGTTTCATGGCATAAGAAAATGTTATGAAAGTTCAGTGTCCCTAAGTAAAGTTTTATGGGGACGTAGCCATGCCCCCTGTTTTTCAACCTAGCGCTGAGCTGTTGCAACCAAGACCACATGACCTGCAGAGCCTGAAAGGTTTTCCAGCTGGCCCTTTGATGAACTTGGCTGTCCCTGCTTTAGGGTCTCGTTGTCCCTCAGCTGTAGGAGGGCACTGGCTTTCTGGTCAGTGACAAGGTACTTGACAGTCTTAGACAATAGCAAGGATCTGGAGTCCCTCACTCCAGCAGCCCCTTGGGGTCCTTGGAATGGTCCCTGTGGTCCTTGCAGGGAACCCCTTCGCCCTCACACATTGACACCAGGCAGGAGCTTTAGACACTGCACCCCACCTGCCCCCATTGGGTGTGGCCTTCACTTCCAGGCACACTGGGCTGTGCCGCTTTCTCACCCAGACGCGTCCGCAGGTGTTTGCAGGGGTCCTGTGACCATAGGTTACCCACACCCCAGCCTTGGGAAACTGAGCTCAGTTGCATAGTACGGCCACCTAGGGTTACGAAAATGGGGGGATAAAGAGGTCTCCCTTTTGAAGGGAGTTGGGCTGTCAGGCTCTCAGAAATGGTGGGGACCACCGTATCCGGCTGCCTGGGGCGGACCTTGGCCTGCAGCTGTTGTTTCTGAGTCAGAGACAGAGACCTCGGACGCTCTCTCTACTGTCCTCTCACGAGGGCGGGGGATGCCCAGAGAGCCTTCCCACCTCTGACCTGGGCACCTGGCTCTCCATCCTGGGACTTCCCTGAGCTCTTTCTGAGGGTCCCACCATAGGCGCCCAGGCAGTGCCAGGGGGACTTGTGCCCTGCTTTGTCACAGGTCTGGGAGCCACAGGCCTTCGGGGCACACCTAGTACCAGGCCTAAGGCCAGCATGGCTCTGTGGCCACTAGCCTCAGGTCCGTCTGTGGACTTGCAGGATTAGGCTGGACCATTCTGATGTTCCCTCTGGAATGTTTCTGCTGGAATCAGGTGGCTTGTAAGGACTAAGAGAGGGCCTAGCCTAAAGTCTGGCTTCTTAATGAGCTGCTGCAACAGGGCACCTGTGGGCTGTTGCTGGGAAAATCCCTCAAGAGCAAGATTTGCCTCCAAATTGAGGGCTGGGGCCTCTGCCCACTCCGTCCTGAAGGTGCTTGTGCCAGGGACTCTCAGGTTTGCCCCAGGCCTGTGGGTCCATCTCCATCCAGTCCCACTGATCCAGAGCATGGGGTTCCAAGGGGGTCTTGTCCCAAACAGTCAGATGGGGGCCAGAGTCGTCTGGGCTTGTGGAGACTCTGTGACCCCTTTTTCATGTGGTCACTCACCAGGAGGTCCCTGCCCCTCAGGGACAAGAGGAAGCTGGAGCTGTGATACCTGGTCTTTCCAAAGACTGTCTGAACCCCTCCCCTTTGCGGAGCACAGGGTTGGA
This sequence comes from Anoura caudifer, assembly GCA_004027475.1. Taxonomy (NCBI): domain Eukaryota; kingdom Metazoa; phylum Chordata; class Mammalia; order Chiroptera; family Phyllostomidae; genus Anoura; species Anoura caudifer. The sequence continues at coordinate 122,719 of PVKU01001126.1, read as the reverse complement.
GCCAGAATTCGTAGGAACTAACTGCCATTTGAGGTAGAAACAGAGCGATTCCAATAAAAGCGCATGCTTCCATCAGGCCTCTTGATCTTCAGTACTGTCCTTCTTTCCTGCCCACGGAGACAGTGTTAGCTCGTGACTCATGCCCATGGGACATCCAGCGGGGGTGCACCCTGCTCCACTCATGTAAGATACCTCCCAGCCCCCTTACGTGGCACCCTGCCATGGGTACCTTCCCCACAAATGAGTGAGGTCAGAGGTGAGCAGGGCCTAGTCAGCCACGTCGTGATCAGCAGGGGGCCTTGGGGAGCCCCTTTCTTGCCACCCCTGGGGCCAAGCAGAAAGTACAGCCAGGGCACAAAAGTATACACACAGCCTGCCCTGGTTCGGAGGCGAGGACAACTCTCCATGCTGTCTGCCCATCTGTCCTCTCTCCACTCCCAGCCCTTTGTCCCTCCTTCACAAGGAGGAGTGTCGCCCTCCATGCCATGTGGAGGGACGGCCTCCATGGGAGACCAGGGAGGTGTGCCGCGCCACCCACACCAGCGTCCCTCCCCCTCCCTGCCCAGGCCTCTCTGGAGTGCTGGCGGTGGGGTTGCTGCAGGAAGGCTGGGAGGGGTCTGCGCTGTGCTCCTTCTTCTCCAAGGTCAAAAATAACACCATCTCACCTGCTTTCTCCTCCTCCTGTCCTGAACCACACAGAGATCCCCGTGGCACCGCCAACCACTGCAGCCAGCAGCGTGGAGCAGCCAGAAGGTAGGCTTTCCCCTTCCTGCTCATTTCTCACTTCGCAGGGGGTGCAGTAGAAAGGGGAGGGGGACTAAAGGGGCAGGAATCCTCTGAACCACCCTTGGGGTGCTACTTGGCGTGAGTGGTGCCCCAGAGGTCCCCTGCAAGAATGAAAGAGGGGTGTGTGTGAGTGCCTGCAGGCTCACGTCCCTCCCAAGCCCCGGGCTCCTGCTCATCCACCAAAGGTAAGAAGCTGCCTGCTGCTCAACACCAGAAATCAGGGTGGGGGGACAGCAACCTGGGACAGGAAGAGAATCACACCTTTACTGTCACTCACCTCCCACTGAAATGGGGCACTTCCCCGCTTTTAAAGGTGGCCCACAAACCGCAGCAGGGCCAGCTGCAACCATGGCCAGGCCACCTGCAGAAATCACAGCTATTCTCACATCTCATCAGCGTTGGGGCAGACAGCATGAAATCCTGTGTATGTTCACTATTGCTCCACAATTACAGAAGCCACCAGACCTGCTGCTACATCCTGATTTAGAATCACTAATAAAGAGTGCAGACATTATGGAACTGCTCCATAAATGTTGGTTTTTGAACATATTTGGGTATGTGTCTTTTAGTATATCAGTTTCCTTTGTAATGCCAATGAAAGAATGTCCAGCCTAAGAAGAAGTCTTATAAGAGTTTATTTGAACCAAACTGACAACAAATCACTAGGCGGCAAAAGTCAGTGCTCTGGAGAAGGGCAGCTCTGCAGCTTGTCTTACATGCTAGGATCGAAGGAGGAGCTGTGGTGAGCCTACCTGAAATCCTTAGGTGGTACTGAGGGGCTGGAGAAAGCAGATCGGGAGTCTCTAGGACTGGGTAAAAAGTGAGATGGAGAGCCATGTACTTCTTTTACGCTGGTGGATACAGGCTAGTTAACAATGAATGTGCACGGCACGTGGAGGTGAGGAATGAAAGAACAGTGAGGGGTGCTGTGATCTCTAGTGGGGTGAGTGTGTCCTGCGGGGTCCAGAAAAGGTGAGCGCTTGGGCCGTTTAAAGGGACATTACCTTAGGTGCAAAAAAGCCAGTAGACAGGCTCCTGTGTGGTAAAGACTGATCTCTACCGAGGAAGCTGCGGGCCTAAGATGTGACTCCCTGCCACACCCCTCTTTTCGCTGGGAATCGTGTGCTCATTCGGACCATCCCGTGTGGTTACATTTGGTCTCCAAGTTTGTAAGGCCCACCACGCAGGCCTCCCTGAGCTATCAGATTTAGTGTGTGGTCTCTTTTTCATCCACAGTAGTCCTATGTGGTTTATTTTATTGAAATGTTTTTTATCCTCACCTGAGGACATTCTTTTAGAGAGAGAGGGAGGGAGAGAAAGAGACAGACAAGATACATCGATGTGAAAGAAAAACATTGATTGGTGCTTTCTCGCACACATCCCAGCAGGGGATTGAACCTGCAACCTGGGTTTGGGCCCTGAGGGGGAATTGAACCCATGACCTTTCAGACTACGAGATGATGCTCCAATCAACTGAACCGCGGCAGCCAGGGCCCTATGTATTTTATTTTTGTTTTTAAAGATATTACTGTGAGAAAGGGTTTGTGGGTGTCACCTAGTCCTTGGCACAAGAAAGGTTACTTGGGGCTCAGAGCCTGGCTGGATGGGGTGCCCTGCAGAAACCAGGCCAGGCTTATACCAAGTGACCTGGTTCTAGGGTCCCACAGGCCCTGTGCACTAGCACTTGGAGCAGCAGTGGAAAATGGGGGACAGGGAGAGTGACAGTGGTTCCAGTGGACGTCAGTGCCAGCTCTCAGGGACCTCTTTCCTCCTCTCCAGGGAGACCTGTAGGGAGGTGCAGGGGGGGCTTGCGCACCCTTCGGCTGCCAGGCTATTTTAGAATACAGACTGAACTTTTTGAGTATTGGCAGCAACTGGGAACTTGAGAGGAAGCAGATTTCAAACTTGCATAAATGCACAGTCTGCAAAGAGCCCCAAATAGGAAAGGACAGAGATGCCTTCCAGGGAGTGCTGAGGCCGCACCAGGAAACCCCGAGATATGTTGGTCTTGGGTTGTGGGGTAGAGTCTTCAGTCACCTTTGGCTGAGCTGCAAGGGACACTTGGAGGAGAAATGGTGCTGGAGGAGGCCACCTTGTGGGGACCTGGGAGGTGGGATGACAGAAGCCAGGATGGGGAATGAGGAAGCTCTTCCGGGACAAACACAATTCAAAGGAGCATCCCCAATTCAGCTGTAGGGTAGAGCAGTTCTGAAGCGAGAAGACACTTCCATTTCCTGGAGTCTTGACTCTTGCTTCCTTGAATTGACATCAGTCTTGTCAGAACTCACCTGGATGAGCTCCTTGGGCTGTGCACCAGCTCGCCCAGGCCAAGGCAGATCTTCATCATCTCTCTCTTGTGACTTTTTCCAGTCCTTGCAACTTGACTTTGGATTTCTTGCAGGGGTTTTTGGTTGTTTCACTTGCAAATCAGAAATGGGCAATTGGAAAAAAAAATTGAGGGGAAGAGTTAAACGATCATGAGATTTCTGTACAGGCCACAGGAAGCTGTGTCAAGCTTGCAACCGTCCTGGTTCAGCCACGCAGAGGGCTCCCGAGCGAGTGCTTAGCAACACTTGCAGCCTCCTCCTTAAACAGTCTGGTAGCAGTTCGTGGTTCGTTAATTAACTTTTCTGACTCCCTTTGGGTTTGTTACTGTTTATTTCCTTTCTTCCTTCTGAACCTTTAAAAACATGATTTAAATGGAAGCAAGTAGTAAACAAACCCTTACAAAGTGCTTTGCTCACAGAAGGGGTTAACCCAGCAGGTGCGATGCTTATAGCTTTGACCAGAGCCTTTCCGACCTTCTCAGGTGGTCTGTGGGTGCCCCAGACCTCTGATGCTCACACCAGAGAACTAAGGCCATGCCTGGGCCTCAAGCACTGGACCCTGGGCCTGCTGCCACACGGCTCGCCTCGTCTCAGTAGGCGGGACAATACGGGCAGGAGGCCAGGGGGCCCCCTGGGAAGCCAGGCCTGGGAGCGCAGCACTTGCAAGCCTGTCAATTCTTGCAGTGTTTGAATAGGGGAGGCCTCTGTGCCAGGGTGCCTGAGAAAAGCTTATTTACTTTTGCCTGCATAACAGAGGAGAATTAATAAACCGAGAATTTGTCCTGAAAGCTGACGGACATAACCTCACCCTGAACCCATCCCCTTGAAGGGCCAGCTCACTTAGGGAATGCGGTCCACCTGCTGTCGGGGCTGGCTGGAGCCCCGTCGTGGGGTGGGAGGCAAGGCCTGCCTTGCCCGTGGGAGGTCTGGGGCCAGGGGCCCAGGACGGGGACCGGCTTGAAGGCGGTAAATAGGGACCACCCAGTGTAAACCCCCTTACTTCTGCTTGTAGAGCCCTCCAACTTCTGGGCTAAAAGAGGGTGCCCTGCCTCCCATTGGTCTTCATCAGCTCTGGTAGTTGTGGGCTGCACGTAGTTTAGGTTTGTGGAGGCCCCTGGGTTCAGTGACTTGAGTCCCAGTTTGTACCAGGGTGTCTGGGATCGATTCTCTACTGGCTGTGAGGCCTTCCACATGCAAAGACTTCTCCTTGCTGCCTTCTCCCCCGCTGGGCTGGGGGGATGGCTTCCCTGCCCTGCTTCTCAGAGTAGGAATGACCTTCTTTCTCACTGCCCCCCTGCCCCACTCCTGCCGTAAGCTATCTTCCTCTCCAGAAGTGCCTGCCTGCTCCCCTCTACCTCTGATGCCCAGTTTCTCCCACAGTCCCTTGCAGAGGTCTCCAGGGGCAGAGGCACTGGTGGGAAGACCTGGCTGGCCTGCTGTCTAGCATTTGCCACCTTCCCTGGTGTAAACACTCCCTTGTGGCTGGTTTCAAACACCCCATCTGATATTGCTGGAGGTAGGGTTGGGAAGAGATGCATATGATGGGCTCTCAGAGCCCCTGTGAGCCGATTCCATTCCCTGGAAATGGAGTGTAGGCATGGGGACGTGGGAATACAGGGGGAAGAAGGGCTCCTCTCAGCAGGGCTGCAGGCTGTTGGTCTTTCACTGGATTCCTTGGTGCCAGGGGGCTCAGCTCTCTTTTGAGTGGCAGCTAGACTCAGGATGGAGGTGCAAGAACAAGGAGCCAGCTCCTGGGCTCCCCACCTCTCAGCAGGGCCTTGGCTCCTCTCTCTGGGTCCTGTCTCCTGTGGCATGCACCCCGTTTGGGGCCCTGTGTGGTGCCTTCTGCCACCTGTGGCCCCTGCCTGGGGATATGGGGACCTTACAGATGTCACACCTGGTGGCTTCTCAGCGCCTCCATTTTTTCATGGAAGATAATTGGGTTTATATAGACCTGTAACCTGGTTAAGCTTGAATTATTCTCGATTTAGACTCTTGTTTTCCAGGATAGGGAAGAGGTGGATGATTACGGAAAACGAGCTGACGAGACTGGCATGCAGTGTCAGCCAGGTGCTGGGGGGCGGGCTGGGGGGAGGAGAGCCAGCAACCGGAGGCCTGAGCTCTGCCTCCTCTTGTCCCTCCTCTGTACAGCAGAGCGGTGATGACCCTGCCTCGCAGGGTTGTTCTGGGATGGAAGGGGATGATCCAGATAAAGCTTTCGATTCAGTGTGGGCTTATCATAAATGTTCAGTGAAAAACCAATGGGCCCGCATGGAAAACACACACATTGCAGGGCATCACGGGTCTGAGCTGAGTTAAGGTCGCTGTCAGCCCCTGGCTGGGAAGGTGGCATTGGCAGCGGGAGGTGTCGGCATGAGGACAAGTGTGCAGAGTGGAAACACAGCTCTTGAGGAGACCCTGGCAGGGGACAGGGGACTGCCCAAGGTCAGGGTGGCTGAGGGAACTATACTGTGGCCTCATCACCACCTTCCCAGCAGCTGATATTAGATCCTGCACCCAGCAGAGAGTTGAAGGCTAGAAATCAATTAAAGGTCAAGGGCTTGAATTCACTTCATGATAGCCAAAAGGTGGAAACAGCTGAAACGCTCGTCGGTGGAAGAAGGCGTAAACACAGTGTGCTGTATTTGTGCAATGGCCTAGTATTCAGTCCCGAGAAGGAGCGAGGTGCTGACACATGCTGCCGCTCGGCTGAACCTCGAGAGCATCACTCTTGAGTGAAAGAAGCCAGGTGCAAAAGGCCACAGAGTATGTGATTCCATTTATGTGAAATGCCCAGAGTAAGCAAAACCAGGCAGAGTTGGATCGGCATTTGCCAAGGCCTGGGAGGAGGGAGGAGTGGGGAGTAACCATTTGGTGGGTGCAGGCTTTCCTTTTGGGGTGATGGTAATGCTCTGGAACTAGGCAGCGGTGACGTGTTGTGCAACACTGGGAATGCACTTAATGCCAGTGAACTGAACTTTTCAAAAACAGCTAAAATGTCAAGTGCTTGAGGTCAGCACCAAGGGCGAAGTGACTCTGGCTTGTTGGGTTGGGCGAGTGAGCAGACCCAGCCATGGGGTCAGGGTGCTGGGGCATGGGCATGCCTCCCTGTCCCCTTGCTCACTGGGACAGCTTTGAAGGCAGGGGGTGTCTCTTAGCACCCCCCCCCATCCCGTCTTTAAGTAGCAATAGCTCAGCCAGCACAGGAAATGGCAGACGTCCTCAGTCGCCTTGCAGACATGTCCCAGTGGCCATGTGTGAAGTGGAAAAGGTCCGGCTGCACAATCTGCAGCCTCTTGTGCCTCTCAGGTCATAAGAGCCCCAGGTGAAGGACCCCTCAGCCCTCCTGGCGTAGGAGGAAGGAACCTGTGGGTCTGTGGGTGGGGGTGCTGCTGGCTGCAGTGAGGACCGTGGGCTCTGCGGATAACCCAGGCCTCGTACAAGAAGGAGGTCTGGCTGTTGGCTGAGGCCCGGTTTTCAGAGCGTGGTGTGACACAGGGTGCCAGGCTGTCCAGCATCAGGTGATTATTATCCTGAGGAAATACTGACCCAGACCCTTGATGAAAGAGAAATAGATTATTCTGGCTAAATGAAGAAGAGATGACTTTACATACTGCTTACTCTATGCTAGTCACTCTTCTGAATTATTAACCATGTAAGCGTCTCTTCCACCCACACTCGGTAGGTGCAGCTGTTACCCTGTGTTACGTGGGGGAGACAGGCACAGGCCGGTCAGTGAGCCCTGGTGTGTAGCTGGCATAGTTGGGGTTCCAGCCAAGGTCTCCTGGCCTCGGAGTCTGCCTGGCATGACCTCTGTGTCATTCTGCCTCTCAGTAGTTATGCTGGTTGGTCAATTCAGGATGATTTTTTAGTATTTCTGACTGTGTGGTAACATTCTACCAAGACGAAGTCGCATGGCCACAGGGAACCTGAAACCAAGGTAGAGACCAAGGGGCAGCCGGTTAAAAGCCAGTGTGCTTGGCAGGTGCGGGTTAAAGTGGCTCTCGAGAGTGTGGTTGGTTGGCACGTGGGGCTGGCATGGCTGTGGCCATGGGATCTGGGCATGGGAGGACCAGTTAGCAGAGCTCTGTCCCTTTGGTCACAAGAGAGACAGAGAGGACAGATGAATCAGCTTATACCAGACAGCCAGTGGCAGGGGGTGGGGGGGTCATGGTGCCTTCTTTACACACAGGACAACCCTCACATGGTAAAAACATGCCTGTAGACAATCAGCTGAAAATTGCTAACAATTCTGCAGGGCGGCCATTGCAAAATTAACCTACAAAGGTCAGTAAGTTACACGTCAGTAGTAACGCGTTAGAAAACAGCGCCGTAGCGACTGAGAAGCATGTGATGGGCTTCCTGGCCTGTAGTAATAAGTGCTCAGTGAATGCACATCATTTTTATGATCATGGAAACAAAATCCCAATTACAATAGCAACGAAAAGTCAGATACACAGAAATACATGTAGCAATAAAAGTACAGAATATACATTAAAAGAGAAGATGAAACTTTCCCAGGGAACACTGAGAAAGACCAGGAAAAAATGGAAGATCTCACCAAGTTCAGGGAGGGCAAGACTTGACGTTGTAAAATGTCAGTTCTGCTGGAAACAATCTATAAGTTTAGCATAATTATAATAAAAAATCCCAGTTGGATGGCACATGAGTCTTAAATTCAGCTAAAAAAATTAATGAATGAGAATAGCTAAGAATTATCTTTTAAACCAGAGTAATAAAGAGTGACCTGCTCTACCAGATTTTTAAAATAGTATGAACAGGACATTTAAATTAGTATGATACTGGCATAGGAAGAAGGAAATCACAAAAGCTGAGTAGAAAGTCCAGAAATAGACTCAAGTATAAGCCTAAGAACATAGTATGATAAAGCTGTGATAAATTGCTGAGAAAAGGATGATCATAAATGGTGCTGGGAAAACTGGCTATTTATTTTAAAATAATAAAATTAGATTTCTACTTGATGCTGTAAACCAACATAAATCCCAATGGAAATGTTTTAATGAATCCTTAAAAGTTCTAGAATAAAACATATCAGCATCAAGGTAATAATCTTGGGGTAGGGTGGCTTTGTAGGTATGCTGCAAAAGTCAGAAACCGTAAAGGGGAAGATTTTAAGCAGACAAAAATGGAAAACTTCTGTACTTCAAAAATCTCTATTAGCAGCATAAAAGCCAAACTAAAAGCTGAGAGAAATATCTGTGATTGGATGACCAAAGATTAATATCTTCAATAAATAAATAATGGTAAAATAAATAAATAAATAATGGTTACAATTCAATAAGAACGGGAGAGCTCCTGATACAAAGCTAGGCTGAGAAAATGGACTAGAAATTTAGGAATTTAGGGAATTTGTACAAATGGCAATAAGCATCTTAAGTATTACACTCACTAGTAATAAAGAAATAGCATTAGCAAGAATACCATTTGTTTAAAAGAAAACAAACATTCGGCTGATACCACTTAGAAAACAAAAATTCCCAGGGTTGAAAGAGCTGGGGAAACAGGCACTCACCTGCTCTGGTGATGGAGGGGTAAATTGGCGTGCCACCTTTGTGAAGGAAGGGTGATTTGACATCTTGTATCACAGTGTATCTCTGACCCTATCATTTCACTTCTAGGAATTTAGGCTACGGAAATAGTGATGTGTGCCAAAGTTTAGATACACGGTTGCTCACTGCAGCGTTGTTTATTATAAAAGAGGGAAACAGCTAAATGTCTTTCAGGAGAGTTTTAGTTACTCAGTTATGGGCGATCCATAAAATTATGTTGTAGGAGAAAATAGAAAGATACAATATATTGTATCAATATACAATATATACAATATATTGTCAAAGCAGATTACTCAACAGATTACAAATGGAGGGTCAATATGGGTTGGTGAAAAGACTGGTTTACAGAGTATTTCAAGTAAATTGTTTTATTATGCTCATATGCTTCTGGGCTTCTCAGCCAGTGGCTATTTTGCTACCACTGGACACTTGGCCATTTCTGGAGGCATTTTTGATTGTCACAGCTCAGGGAAGGGTGCTTGTAGCATCCAGTGGGTGGAGGCCAGGGATGCTGCTAAACATCCTGCAGGGCACAGGACCACCCACCCACAACAAAGAACTGCCCGACCCCGAGTGCTAGTAGTGCTGAGGTTGAGAGACTCTGTGTATTTATTCAGGAGAAAAGCTGTGCGTTCTCTCCCAAAGTACTAAGGAGAGATGCCACTGTGTCCGTAGATAACCAGCTCGTTTGTGGGTTACACATTATCTCGAAATGGATGTAGCTGAGGGTTTAGAAAGCTGTGTTTTCTCAAATCAGCAAGCAGTTTCTATGTGATCCTAGGAAATGCTGTGTTCACACAGGAATGTTTGCCTGGGCCTTTTCCCTGGTGAAACTTAGCCCAACCTAAAATGAAACTTATCTCAAATTCTGGGTTTTACTGTGAATTACTATATTTTGAATTAATTTGATTTAACTGATTGTTAAATATTTTTATTGTGAAAACTCTCAGAGAAGTGGAGAGAACAGTGGTGGACACCCACCCGTGCCTCCTACCTGGACTCAGCAATCAGCGTGTTGTTCCATTTGCTTCGATGGGTTAATTTCTGAAACATTTTAAAGAAAAGCTGGCATTATGACATTTCACCCCTAAATCTTCCAGCATGTCCTCTCTGAAAAACAACATTTTCCTACATCTTCTCCATAGCATCATTACCCCTAACAAAATGACCAGTTCTTTAATGTCATTGGGTACCAGTCCATCTTCAAACTTTCTCGGTTATCTCCCAAATGCCTTTTATAGCTGGTGTGCTCAGTAGTTTAATTACTAAAGCAGAATGCAATAACATGCCTCCCAAAGCATTGCATTTGAAAGTGCATCTGGGTCCCCAGGCACAGGCTGCTTTTGAGGGTATAATACACGTGGAGTGGCGTGTCAAATGTAACGTGCTACCCACATGCCACATGTCATCATCGTTAGCCTCGTGCCCTTAGAGAGGCAGGGCATCTCCACAGCAGAGGGGACAAGAAAGTGAGATGCCACAGTAAATCCTTGCCACATTTCTCCACAGGAGAGCAGAGGGTGCAGGAGCTGGAAGACATTCAGCAGCAATTTAAGGTGCTCATCAAGGGTTGGAAGCAGGGTTTCCGGATCCTGGCACAAGGGGAGGTTGTCCTGCACATTTGGGATGGTGTGCGGCATCCCTAGCCTCTACCCTCAGATTTCCTGACACCAGCCCTGTCCCCCAGAATGCCCCAGGAAAGGAAACCAGAGGTGGCGTCAAGGGGACGAGGGGCCTGGGAGTGGGAACTGCTCACTCCAACCTCGCTGGAGACCAGACTGACCCCATATGTATTAGGTTGGGCTGAATGGAATTGCCATTTTATTTGACGGATTGTGGCCTACAAAAAGGGGCAATTACAGTCCAGCTTCCTGCTTACTTCCCCGTGGCCAGGAGACACTGCTCCGGACAGCCTGCGTGAAGCATTTCTCTCTTTCCCTCTTCCTCTTCCTCTGCCTTTCTCCCGGTGTCCTTATCTCCCTCCTCTTTCTTCTCCACCCCTCTCCACTGCCTTCCTTATCCCCTCAGCCTCCCTGCCCTCCTCCCCCGCCCCCTTTCTCCCCGCTTTAAGGGACTGCACAAAGGGCCAGGGCAGAGGTCAGGCTGGGGGCGAGCAGGGCTGGGGAGTCTCAGTGGCCCCCACCCCTGCCTGGGCCTGGTCACCCCAAGGAGCACAAAGGAACCATTTGCTTTGCGTGTTGCAGGCCCCCCATTGTTTCCCTGTGGGGGGGGGCCTTTGCAGGTGGAGCTGCCACCCGCCTGGAGGAGGATAAAGGGATGAGCTGGGAGGCCAGAGGGGCGAGTAGGGGTTGAATATTTAGCCCTTTTTTCCCACTGGGCACTCAAGGGGAATGGCTGATGGGAATGGGACAAGTGACAGATGTCAGTGAGAGGATTGGAATCCCCAGGGCCGACCCCTGTGTCACACACTTGTCACAGGGTCCTTGCTGGAGGGGGGTGATGGGGTGGGGAGTGCCGGCTGCCGAACTGGGCTGAGGCAGGATGGATGCAGAGACATGCCCCACCCTGGGGTGGTCCCTGCCTGAAGCTGTGCCTGACCCCTCCTTGGGGACTCCTGCCAAGGTCCCAGGTGGGCAGCGCACTGGTGGGAGGGTGTGCATGGTAGCTGGCTGCGCCAGGCTCCCTGGCCCTCGGCCCATGGTGCACAGACAGCCCTGTCTCCTGTTGGGGTTGCTGCCAGCCAGGCTCGGCTGGGAGAACCCTGGAGGCCATTGAACTGCCGTGAGTAAAATCTCCATCCCGGGAGGTGGGGGGTAGGCAGCACCCACAGTGGCCCCTTTGATTTCCTGAATACCTGCCAGACTTAACCTGTATTAGTCTGCCCAGCCTGCCATAACAAAACACTGCAGACTGGCGGCTTCAACAGCAGACATTTGTTTTCCCACAGTTCTGCAGACTCAAAGTGCAAGTCGGGGTCCCAGTGGGGTCAGGGTCTAGTGAAGACCCTCTTCCTGGCTTGCAGACTGCTCACTTCCTTTCCTCACTTGGTGGGAGAGAGTTCTCTGGTGCCTCTTCCGATAAGGGCCCTAACTCCACCCTCATGGGCCCCATCCTCTTAACCTGATGTAACCCTGCTCACCTCCAAATACCGTCACACTGGGGGTCAGGGCTTCCACGGGGGCATGTTGATGGGATGCAGTTCAGCCCATAGCAAGTAGTGATAGCAGCAATCTTCAATACAACCATTTACTAAGAGCATGGATTTTGAGTTTTTCATGGCCCTCCCCCACCCCAACTAAAGTGTCCTGAAGGCCACTTGGTACCTTTGGGCTCAGTCTTCTCAATGAAATGAGGGGGTGGGGCTAAATGATCGATTTGGTCCCCTCCCAGCCCAGAATTTCCTGGGTTCTCACTGGTTGGGAAGCCTACTGGTCACAGGTCCTGGTGGCCACAGAGCTCTTCTTGCCTGAGAGACTCCTTCACGGCTGTGTTGAGGGGACTGTGGGTGACCAAGAAGAGGGACCAGACCCAGGGGAAGGAGGAAAAGGGAATGGGCTGGGGACATTGTCTGGTCATTTGCCAGGTACCTTCCCTGCTGTGGACGTGGACTTCCAGGGCTGGGAGGACCAACATGGCCTCCAGGCTGGGGAAGCTACCACCTGCCTCCTGCCACATCTGGTGTGATGCTCAACCTGCCCCCAGCCCCACCCCCACCTCCTGCTGAACAGGACTCTGCTCTCCACCGCACTGTCCCTGTTCTCCTAAAGCTACAGGTGTGGCCACATGAGACCAGTCCCTGCTCCGCCTGCCCAAAGGTGTGACCACACAGATTCTGGGCCTAGTGCCTCTGCCCCCAGGGCAGAGCTCGGGGCTTGAATTTGGTAAGATCAGTGGATCTGCATCTCAGGAGGGGCAGTGTCCCTTTCCGTTCCTTCCACTGGGGAGGTCAGCTTCTCCCTATGGGACATGGTGGCAAGTGTCATTGGCCCTGTTTTGTGGTCTCTGTTCAAGTGGAAAGTGTATTGCCGAATGGAGGAAAGGAAGAAGCCTTTTTGTGTGTACAGGTTAGAAGTGAGCCAGGGTCTGAAATGAATGTATTTTGTGCAGTGAGGTATTTGAAAGCCCAGGGTGTGCTGGAACCAGCAGGCGCCTGCTCGCGCTGGCTCATGAGGGCTTACCGTGGGCATCTCTTCCCAGCTCCGCACTCAGGGCACCATGCTGGTAGTTTGGTGTTGGCCGCAGTGGGAATATTTACACCTTGGAAATTGACACATGCTACAAATCAAGGTTTTTCTTCCCAGGGAGCTGGTTGTTAAATGTTTCTCAGCATTTCTCCCAAAAGGCATCCTGGGAATGGAATTTTGGATCTTGATACCAGTAGAAAACCTAGAGATGTTTCATACAATCTGGCTGCCACATCTGACAGATGAGGAGACTAGGCCCAGAGGAGCATGGTGACTTGCCCTAGGGTTGATGGCAGCATTGAGGAAAATCCAGTTTCCCAACTTTGTTACCCACAGTGCCTCAGGCAAGCATCCTTTCAAGTGTTAAGTTGTGGAGAGAACTCAGACCTGGGGTCTTGGAAAAGGTTCCTCCTGCTGAAGGAGGAAGTTAATTCGTGAATGTGTGAGGCAGCACCTTTACTGAAACTGCTTTAAAGTTTTCTTCAAGCCAAATGGGGTTAGGTTTCTGCCCACTGCTTCCCACCCTCTCCCACCCCCTACCCACACCTTCTGGCAGTGAGCAGGTAGGACACTTCTCTAGCGTCCTGGCCAGGCATTCCTTCTGTCCCCTGAGGTCACCTCCTTCAGCCCCAGGATGGGCAGTTGTGCTTTAGTGTCTGAAATGTTCCTGCAGGCCATGATATCTGTACAGTAGCTGCCATCCTCACCAGACACAGAGACCTCTGAGAAGGTGGCCATCTGTTTAGATCTGATAGTCCCGGCTCTGAACTTCACCCTGTCCTACTTCCTCTTTGTGGCAAAGGTACTTCTGTGGATGGAACACAACGTGGAATTCCAATACCAGGGGTCCCGGGGCCCCAAGACAGGGATTCTTGTGCAGGAGGTTTATTGAGGGGGTGTGCTCGGGGGAAACTGGTAAGGGAGTGAGGGAAGTAGGACAGGACAGAGGAAGAAGCTAGGGAAATGCCTGTTCAAGAGAAACCAGGCCTCAACGTGGTGCCATGGGAAGCGCTGGAGAGTGCATTGTGCCGAAGTGGTCCTGCCTCAGAGCAAGACTGCCGGCCGGTTCTGCCTGTTCATGTAGTTGGCCACTGACTATGGATTGCCCCCTGGGGACGGGTTTGTGTAACCTCCCAGATATATCTAAGCAGAGGAATTTTTATCAGCCAAGGGCAAGCCTTCAGAGAAAGTGCAAGCGTGAGCCATTAGCCGCCAGCCCCCTGCAGCAGCTGGAGGTAGGCGTACTGGCCCAGTAGAGGGGCTCTGGGTGGGGCGCCAGCCACATCTCTCTACTTGGTAAGTTATTTGAGGGGAAAACCAGTTTTACTGGAATTTAGGGACCACCTGTGGATTTCTGTTTTATCCACCCTCCAGCAGCCCTGTGCTGTAGAAGGATCTGGTGGTGGTTCTCTAGGGCCCCATGTCCTCCCCTGATGTCCAACCAGTCACTCAGGCACGATGGTCTTATGGTATCTCGCACATCTCTCCTTTATGCCATGCGTATTGCTGCTGGTGGTGTCCTAACCAAACTCTGTTTGCTTTCCAGTACCCTGCATCAGCCAGGGCAGGCTGCGTGAGTAACAAGCGGCCCCAGTGGGCCATCGCAACATCACAGGTGTCCTGGTTGGGTGGCTCTCTTCCAAGCAGTGGGTCAGGGGTCCAGGCTTCTCCCATCCTGTGGTTCTGTCATGTCTAGGGCCCTGAACTCCTTGCTGGTTTGGAAAGAGAAAGCATAGGGGAATAAATCAGAGATTTTTTCTGGCTGGGCCAGCAAGTGTCCTGCCTCACTTCTACCCATGTCCCCATTGGCCAGAACTTTATCACATAACCACACCTAACCACAAGGGGTGCTGGGTAATGTAGTCTGTAAGGCCAGGAGGAAAACAAAATGGTGTTTGGTAACTATATACAGCCTTTGCCACAGAACTTTCTGTTCACTCTGCCGACTTCATGGGCACCTGTGGCCACCTCTCATTTCATGGAGCCGAAGTTATTGGCATCAGAAAGGGATGGTGGACTTTAAGGGTCTTTTCTCTGCATACAAAGCAGTCCTCGCTGAGGGTTGTGCATCCTGCATGACGGCTGCCTGGGTTGGGGGTGTAGGCCCCCAGGGAACTAAGCCAAGGCAACACTGGGCTCCCAGGCATGACCTCATTGGCCCTGGCCTAACCACCTGGGCTAACTGGCTAACCAAGCAGCTGGATGGATGCTACCGGGCTACAAGTGTCTTTCATGACCTTCCCAGTGAGCCCCAGCTTAGTCTCCCCCTCCTCCGCTTCGCTAAATCACCCTTAGGGTTGACAGCAAGACCAGGCTGTGTCCACCATTGGCTCTCGCTAGAAAAGCGTATCCAGAGCCAACTGGATCCCCATTGGGACAGCTTTGTTTTCCCTGTTGAACACAAAAATCCCCTGTTCACTTGGAGAGCCGACAAGGAGACCCCGTGGGGCTGGCCCTGTGGGAGCAGCTACCAGTGAATACAGTGCCTGAATGGCTTCAGCTTATTAAAGGCAAATACACAGGCTAACTCTGCCCTCTGAGTGGGAGATAGAATGGAGGGCACAGAGCTGTTACAGTGGATTAGCAGCCGCAGACTGATGGAGGCAGGTGCAGCCTTTTCTGTAATTTGGAAGGGTTTATGAAATACTGATCTTGTACTCTATAAATCCTTCCCTCGGCCTCATCTGGACTACAGGCTGAAAATGGGGATTTCTTGTTCATCCAGGCTTGGTAGTGGTTTTGAGTACACTCCTCGCTGCCCCAACTCCCAGCATTCCTTGAGAATTCCTATCCGAGGATTTGTACACTTGTCTGTCTGTTCATTTTCTCTTCATTCTTTCATCAGTTGCACATTTGCTAAGAGCTTGTGTGAGGTGCTGAGCTTGCAGAGATGGTTGTAGAGCATGGAATGGAGCCTGGAGTTCAAGGGACCATGGTTTACTACGCAAGAAAGACACGTAAACAGGTGACTCTGATTCAGACTGTTACCTGTTAGAATAGATCCAGCAAGCATGTGTCAGCAGATGCCCACGTGGTCTTCTAGTGCCAGGCTTGGCTAAGAGCCGGCTCTGTCCTTCTGCCCTCATTCAAGCTTTAAGTCCAAGGTGGCTCGTCAGCCCTCCAAATAGGCTGCTGTTGTCTAATGCCACTGATGGCAGGAAGGGAGAACTGGTGACACAGCTAAAAGTTATTTGGGGTCCACCAGCAAAACCTCTACAAAGCCTATCTTCTATGGCAGAATTTGCATCTTTTTTAAAAAAAGATTTTATTTATTTATTTTTAGAAAGGGGAAGGGAGGGAGAGAAACATCAATGTGTGGTTGCCTCTTGAGCACCCCTTACTGGGGACGTGGCCTGCAATCCAGATGTGTTCCCTGACTGGGAATCAAAACAGCCACCCTTTGGTTCTCAGGTCAGCACTCAATCCACTGAGCCATACCAGCCAGGGCAGAATTTGCATCTCAAAGAAAGCTTAGGGGGCCGAGTTCCTGGGCTCTGATATAGAGTTGATCTCCATGTCTTTCCCTCGTAGAGGCGGGACACTGCACCTGTCCCCACCAGACACCCTTCAGCCAGCTTGGCTCAGCTCCAGCGAGTGGAAGTCTCTGTCCGTACTGTCCACCAAGGTTTACAGGGCTTGACTCTGGGTCAAGAGTTTTGATTTTTGACTCTGATCAAAGATGTTTGAATTTGTTCTGTGGCTGAAGGGTTCGATGAGCACTTATAGTGGTGAGCGGGGGAAGAGGATGGTTTGGAGTTAAAGGCTACCAGAAAGCCCCAGGGCAGAGGCACATGAGATCCAAAGGCTCTGAGGTGACTTGTCGCAGGGGCCTAGGTAGCTGTGCCCCAGTTTCTAACAGGAGCTGGTGCTTTTGGGTGCCAGATAAAGCTAAACAGTATCTCCTGCACCTGCGGCCTCCTTGGTGGGTGGAAGCTGGTTAGTCCTCTGCCCACCAGAATTGTCTTGGAAGCCCTTGCAGCCCTGTGCGTGAGCTTCGTCACCACAGGTCGGGTGTAGCACTTGGGGGAAGCCCGTGGAACTCATAGCCGTGCCTGATCCCTGGAGACACGTCACCCCTCATCCCTCTGGTCTGTGGGTGGTGGGTGGGAGTCAAGGGAACTGACTCTGAGGGTGTCCTCTAAGCATGGAGCACCAGCTGGAAATCCTGTGTTTGGGGAGTTCCTGGAGGTGGAAGAGATGGTTAAGAAATGGAAGACTGGTAGAGACGATGGCCTTGGCCATCTTCTTAAAGCCTAGATGTGTCCTGGTAGGGAGTGCAGGGCAGGGTGAAGTCCAGAGCATCCACTGGCCTCTTGGCAACCTTCCGCCTCTAAGCCCTTCAGTGACTCTTGAGGAGAACAGCCGGACCTCTGCCTAGAATGCGCAGACTCCTCACACCGTCTGCAGGGGGCCTGGGGCCTGTGGTTACCTGGAGCACTAGGGGGTCCTTTAGTGTTCGCAGCAAACACAGTGCCTGTATCCTCCATGGGAGAAGGCAGCGGGGCCTGTCCTGACCGGAGGTGCCAGGGTCTGCCACGGTTCTTGCTGTGGAGTGAGCTGCCCCCATGATATGGTTTTCAGACACCTGAGGTGTAATTCATGGAACTACCATGTACCTTTTTTAATTCTAACCATTTTAGACGAAAATCTTTCCCAAAGGCATTGCAGTTTCCTAGCCTTATGAAGCTGTGCACAGGGAGCACAATCACTGTCAGGATGGCACAGCCGTTGCAGCCACGGGCTGGGCTCTGACACGGAGCTTTCTCAGCTAGGCCGGTCCCACTGGCCTCTGCTCGAAATGGCCTGTAGGTTTTCTGCATCTGCTTTTCATAGCCTCATGGTCTTCTGTCCCTGCTGTTCGCTGGTGGTTCCTTTTTCCTGCCGGCGAGTCAATCCCTAGAGTCCCTCCAGTGGTGATGACGTTTTTTTGTCAATGTTCGTGAGTAAAAGATAATAAAGGTATGAATGAAAACCTGAAGGGGTTTCCTTTGTGATGGCACTTTGGCCGCTTATACCCCTTCCTTCCTGGTGCTTACCTGTCTTCCGGAGACCTGAGGCAAGCAGGTAAGTGGCCTCCGGTTAAGTAGGATTTTACCCGTACTCAACTTAGGTGTCTATAAAGGGGAGACAGGGTTAGTCTCTTCAGTTCTTACATCAGATGACTGAGAAGCAGAGAGGTTAAGAAGAGGGCCCAGCATGATGGGGGTTCTAAAAGCCACGTCCTTGGATTTTGAGGAAATAGGAAGGCTTGAGCGGGCAGGGTACCCTCTCTGAAAATCTTGAGGGCTGATCTGCTGGTCGAACAGGCTTTTGGTGGGCTGTCCCAGAAGGTGGAACTAAGGCTTCCTTGGGGGAGCTAGGGAAGTCGGTGAGGCTCAGCTGCCCGAGGACATGGGGCTCAGGCAGCTGGGTGGCAACAGGAGGTACAAGGGGGGGCCCGACCTTCAAGTCCCCTTTCAGCTCCAAGAAGGCAGATTTCGTGACCTATGCCCAGTCTATCAGCATTTGGCAAACGACAGAGTGAACAGCGATGGCAAAGATGTGTCAGCTTTCCCACAATCAACCAAGAGCACTTTATTGAGTTCTGGGCTCCTTTGGGTGCTGAGGTTGATAAGTAATGTCTGCCATGAGCTTGGCTGGGAAATCTGATGGCCTGCTTCCACACTCACTCCCAATCAGTGTCTCCCTAGGCAACCATCATTTTTTCCCCCTGTAGATAAGTTACTCATCATTGAGTCTTTCAGAGTAGGAGCCCCAAGTTTCATTCCTGCTCTTTCCTTTCCTCTGGCAGCCCGTGATCACTGGCTGAGTCTGGGTGGGGGTGGGGCAGGAGGATGGGCAGGCGGTTACCCCAAAGTACTCCTGAAGCCCCGCAGAGGTCCCTGCAGAGGGGGTGGCCCCTGCATTGGTGTGGGGGGAGGTTAAGGGTCATTGCTTAATGGTCATCAGGTTGCCCATGGCTTTGGGAACAAAGACCCCCCTGGGTGGCCCTGACCTGGAATGAAGGG
The DNA here is from genome assembly GCA_004027475.1 of Anoura caudifer. Taxonomy (NCBI): domain Eukaryota; kingdom Metazoa; phylum Chordata; class Mammalia; order Chiroptera; family Phyllostomidae; genus Anoura; species Anoura caudifer. Next base: position 103,883 of record PVKU01001126.1, on the reverse strand, counting down.
CAGCTGGTGTTAGCGGGACTTCCCCCCTGGTGACCTTGCACACTGAACACTGCTCACATGGGGTTGTGGGTGGCCAGTGCTTTGGTGAGGGCTGCCCAGGTATGTGGACTTATCACTGTCCCCTAGAGATGGGCTGAGTGCCAGCTGGGCCACGTGGATCAGACACAGTCTCACTCTGAAGAGTGAGGGAGACAGGGAACAAGGTGAGCCCAAGGCTTGTGTGGCTAGTGGCAGAGCCGGGTCTGCAGCCGCCTTCATGGTAGAATTAGTCCTCTCAGAGTAGTTCACACTGGCTGGGAGGGCTGAGGTGGGCAGCCAAGGGTCCAGGGAAAATTCTGGATGTCCAGGAGCTGGTTCAGCCCACTGAGGTCTCCTGCCTCCACTCAGGAGGGATTTTTGCAGCCTTGAAGGCTCTGGGCAAGAGGCTTTAATCTAATTACATGCTTTATTTGAGCCAATTTGTTTTCCAATCCATCTTGTTCAGCAAGAAGAAAGAACATGCTGGGGACTCATGGCACCCTCCGGTTCCCGGCAGAGAAGGGGCTGCCGTCCTGCCTCCCATGGCCAGCGCAGCCCTGACCTCTCCAAGCCCAGCCGCCCCACACCCACACAGGGCTGCAGGCTGCCCTGGCCCCAGGAGGGAGCTGGAGCTGGTCAGCCACTTTCATCTGCTGTGGGAGGAAAAGCTGGGCTTGCTGGTGCCCCTCCAGAAAGCCCAGCCCAGGTGCCCGTTCCTTTTTCTCGCAGAGTCCCAGTGCACTGGGCAGGGCTGGAACGTGATGGGTGTCCAGGGCAGCAACCTGGAGGTGCTGCTCATTCCCCTGGGTCACCCCAGCTCTGAGCCCTCTAGCTTCTCCGGTACGAGCTGCCCTTGGAATTCCAGGCCCAGTATTTTAAGTCTGCAAATCTATTTTTCATAACAAGGCAGGAAATTTAGAATCTGTGTTATTAAAGTCCAAACAAAACACCAAAGCCCTTCAAACCTGCCCGGAGAGGGGAGATTTCTTGGCTCCTGCTGCTCTCCCCAGGTGTCAGCCTTTTGTTTTGAAGCATTTTCCAAAATTGTCTTCTTCTGCACTCTCTTCAGAATCCTGCTTGGGGCCTTCACTTTCCTGCTGCTGACTCAGACTTGCTCCTCGGGTGGGTCCCCTTGCAGGGCCTGGTGTCTCCTGCCCTTGGGCTACAGGAGCGAAGGGTTTGCTGGGGCCACAGGCCTCCTCTGGCCACAAGTGGTGGCAGCCGAGCCCCCTTTAGTTCAACTCATTCAACAAGTATCTTTGAGAGCTCGCATGTGTCCTGGGCCCTGGGGAGCGAACAAGGCAGAAGACGGACTGAATTGGAAAGTGTGCGGCTGCACTCTGTGACAAGGACTGGGCAGGAGCCAGACCCCTAAAGATGAGTTTGCCTTTCAGGACAGCCAGAGGGCAGTCAGCACATACCTGAGCAGCAAATTTAAAAAAACTTTTTCAATTGGGTGTGCCAGGCATACAATGAGATTAGTTTCTGTTTCGTGGCTCCTAAATTATAGTAAAAGTAAGGATTGTTAACAGCTTTCAGAGCTATCGTCTCAGTCTGTGTCTCACTAGAACTTCAGAGAATCACCCTCCCCCTGCCGTGGTGAGTGAGGAACCTGAGGCTCAGAGAGGCGCGACACAGTGCTTGCGATGCACAGCCTGACAGTCACAGGACCACCTGCTGCCCAGCGCGCTGCAAGCCAGAGCTTATCATTGTCCTGAGCAGACCGTTCCCACCAGTGCAATGGGCTGTGCCCTGGGCCCAGGCACAACAGTCTGTCCAGCAGACACTCCAGAACCCACAACGTCAGGCTGTGACATGCAGAGAAGCCCTGAGGTCCCCACCTCCAGGGCCATGGTTCAGGGACAGGTGTCCCCTGTGCGACCCGACACAGATGTCAGGGCCCTCTGATTCCAAGTGCCACTGGCGCCCTCTCCAGTCTGGGTCAGGCCCTCTCTGTTGTCAGAAAGCTTAACAGGTTTAGAAGATGCCTCAGCCCTCCACCCAGGTGTTGTCATGGGAGTCCCCAGAATCGCTGTGAAGGGAGCCGACTGCGTCTTGCCTTTGGGGACGCTGTCTGGGTGGGCTGCTGGTCTGAGCAGTCACGTCTCACAGGAGTGACTGCACTCAGCCTGTTCCACACCACCATGCTCCAGGGTGCGCGGGGACCCAGAGTTCACATGCAGAGGTGACTCCGCACTGTGTCAGGGGCCAGAATTTGATTCACTGCTGGGAGAGGAGGCAGGCGGACAATTCCAAATCCTGAGATGGGGGCTGAGAACACAGAGGTGCCCAACTGTGCTCAGGAGCAGAGACGAAGGGCACACACACAGGGAGATGACCCAGGAATAGGTTGCGAGGAAGGTCGCTAAGGAGAAAGGCATGGGTGGCTGAGCCCACGAACGGCCCGCTGCGTCCGGCTTCTCCAGTGTCTGTGGGGTGTGGCTCTGCTCTTTGCAGGTTCCCTGCAGACAGTGTGGTTCCGGCGCCATTCACTGGAATGGAGGAGATGTGGTGTCAGTGTCCCAAAGCCATGGACCTCAGGCGCAGACAAGGTCCTGGCTGTGGGTCTGATGACCTCTTGTCTAGGACACTTTATCCAGCTCGCTCCCTGGCTCTGGGTCCATCGTATAGCCCAGAAAGGGTCCCGGTGGCAGATGTGCTTCTCTCGGGAGCTGCGTTGCTCAGACCCCACAACGCCAGCTGCTTCTTGGTGTGGGTCAGCTATAGCTTCCGCTGAGGCCTGGGGCCAGCTCACCCCATCTCAGATCTAAGCTCCCCTCCTCACAAGGCTCGCTGGTGGGGCCCCACTTCCCCGCTGCTCCACCACCATTCGCCTCCGCTCACCTGGGGCCCTCAGAGGCCACCTTCAGCGCATCCCACCCAGTTAGCAGAAGCTTCTGCTACTTCAGGTAGGTCAGCCGAAAGGTCATCTCCTTGAGAGATCATTTCTGATCTCCCTTATCACTCCCACCACACCACAGTTATTTCCTCCTAAACCCTATGCAGGATAGCACAGTTGTTATTACTTCTGCCCCCATTTCACAGATGGGGAAACTGAGGCTCAGAATGGTCAGGTCATATGCTGGTGATGTGTAAACGGAAACAGCCCCTTTCCCTGGAGCCCCTCTGGGTGGACCAGCACTTCCTCCCTCAGGCCACAGTGGGCACACAGCCACGGTGAGCTGCAGGGGGTCTTTGAGAAAGGGTGTTTGATGTGGAAACATGGAAATTTGCTATTTGGGAAGAGAGGAGGATGGAGTTAGAGGAGGCCGCAGCCACCGTGTCAGACGCAGGCCCAGTATCTGGAGCTGTCCCAGCAGATGGGTCTCAAGGGAAAGTGTGGGAGAGGGGAGCACTAGCCCCCACCCTGGCCAGCTGAGCCGTGGGCCCCTTGGGGTTCAGGGAGAGGGTCCTGTTCACCAGCAGGAAACACAGGCATCAGACTTCTGTCCCGGAGCACTGGTCTTCAGGCCCCTAGGAGAATGAGGCTCCTGTGGCAGAATGGTAACAGGTTTCCAAGGGCTTGGAGGCTGGTTCTTTGTAACAGAGTGCAGTGTAAACCTCACATCCCTGTAGCCCCAGCCACACATCTCCGATGCGGGAGAAGGTGTGAGCCTCCCTTAGCTGGTGCAGCTAAAGACCCTGCCCGGCCTACCTAGGCCTCTCTGGTGGCTTTGCGTTACATTTCAAATAGAATCCAAACCCTGTGCAGCGCCACACGGTCCACCCAGGCTGTGTGCCTCCTCTCTCTGCCCCTCTGCAGCCTGCGTTTGGTCGCTGGGCTGTGCCGGGCTCTGTCCTGCCTTCCAGCCTTCGCATGGGCTGTCCTTCCTGTTGGACCCACTCGCCTCAGGCCCCCTTAGCCCTGCATCCTTCACTCTGTTCTGTGTCACCTCCTCAGAGACCTTTCCCCGGCCACCCCAGCTGGAGCAGTGTCCTCCCTCCCAACCACGTCACCGTGCTGTGCACACAGTTGGCTGGCAACCCACTTCTCCTTTGTGTTAACGCCTTGGTGTTAACGTCGGGAGGTTGGGAGAGGATGAAACTACATGCGCACGCAGCACTTCTCAACAGCAGGAACCCCACGAGCTGGGAACGCACGTGTCCCCTTGTTGAACACAGATGTCATCTCATTATAGGGGTCACCCTGGCACCCCTAAGTGTGTGTGCTTCCCATCCTCACTGAAGAAGGAACTTGCCTCAGAGTTTTAAACAAAACATTGTATCCTCGTTGAAGCAGGATTAAAGATGTAGGTAAGACAAAGCAGCAGTGTAAAAACCAGACGGAGTCCCGCCACCCAGCATTCCATGTTATTCTGTCTCTAGAATAAAATCCAAACCCCTGCCATGATTGACAAGCCCAGGGACCCCCATAAACCACACAGTCTCATCTCTGGCTGGGCCCCCCCTTCACCAGCTCTGGGCTCCCTGTCTTTTGTGTCTTCACACCTGCCTGGCCCTTTCCTGCCCTGGGTGTTTCACAGGACTGTCTCCTTGTCATCCTAAACGTCACCTCCTCAGCCTGGCCTTTGTACCTAATTAATTCTCCACCTCCTGCCTCCCCCTGCTTACTCCCCATCCTCTGCCTGCCCAATGTCTTCATTTTGGGAGTGTCACTGTTCTATGCCAGTTGCATGCAAGAAAGTTTGTATTAATTTTCATCCCAAGTACATGGTATAAGTGTGTTTACCTTTTCCAGTTTGCCATACAAAAATCCTATGTTGATTTGACTTTCTCTGATTATTTGAGATTGAACATTTTTACTTTTCCTTATGCCCTTTTTTCCTCTTTGGTGAATTGCTTGTTCCTCTCCTTTGTATTTTAGATCACTTGTTTGTTTTAATGATTCAAGAGGCTCATTATACATTAAAGACACTAGTCCCCTACCATCTATGTTGCAAACACTTTGGGGCTTTTTTTCCAGTCATTTGCCCCCATAGGTTGCAAGGCACCTCACGCCCAGCTGCCCTGCCAGTGTATTGCTAGAGGAAGCCTCATTTGAGGGTTCCTGGCCTCTCTGTGCCAGAACCCAGAGTTAAACGGGCATTGTGCTGTTGAGGGCTTGCAGGCGATTGAGTGAGACCAGCCCAGGCTTGGAGATGTGGCCACTCAAGAGCCTCCTAGACTCCCGCTCTCCCAGAGAGGGAGCTCGGTCCTGGGCAAAGCACTTGGGGGTGAGGGTGCTAATAACAAGGTGGTCTGCCCAGGGGAGGGCCATTGAGTCCCCTGTACCCTGGTACCACGAGGTGAGAGCTGGCCTCACAGGGGTGCCTCCCTGGCGATCACCCCACGAGGGCTGTGACAGCCTGTGGATATGTGCAGCAGCTTAAGAATTGCACACAACAAAAACTGGACTCTGGCCCAAGGAGTTCCAGGCAGCTCGGTGGCTCAAGGTCCACTGGGGCCAAAACACTCTCTGTGCAGACTGTCCTAACCTGTCTTTTGCCCCTTGCTGGTGGGCAGAGTGGCTCAGCCAAAGTGGACAGAGCCAGCTAGGCGCCCCTCCTGGCCCCAGCGCTTTGGGATCTTTTACCCTGGGCCTGGGGAGGGGGGTGCATGGGACCAGGAACCCATCCCGTGAGCCCAGCTAGCAGAATCTGAAACTCACCCAGCCTTCCAGGTCTGTCCTGGGAGGGACCATGGTCACTGGGCATCCCTCACTCCTGACCTGCACAGCCCCGCCTTCCTGAGTCCCGCAGCCCAGAAGCAGAGAGGCAGTAGTGCTGCTGAGAGGAGAGCTTGGCCAGCTCCCCGCCCTGCTCCAAGGGAGGTGCCAGATGCAGTGCCCCTGGCTCCAACCAGGGCACGCTGGGCCCCGCCTGCCATATGCTCAGAGATGAGCTTCGCTCTGCGGAGCAGGCCTGCCCAGCAGGACTCTTGGCACCTGGGCATCGGAGGCAGACCAAAGGGGCCAGCTATGCAAGGTGGAGGAAGAGGAGGGAGGGGCTTGGCCGCTGGGATTGGGCCTGCAAGGCCCCCTATTGGTTCTTGGCTATGGGTTGGTCAGTGGAGCAGGTGGGGGGAATAAAAGGGAGGGTTGGCTGCTCCCAGGAGGAGCCAGGATGCCAGCCAGCCAGGATGGACCTGCTGTGAGCTGCAGATGGCGGCTTCCAGGCCTCCACGGCTCTTCCCAGGACAGAGCCATCGGAGTGGGGAGCCAGGCGGTCCCCGTGTCCTTCCCTGACAGCTCCCCTCTCATTAGGGAGGTAGGAGTGGAGGATGAAGCTGTGCAGGGGCCCCTGCAGAGCTCCCAGTAGTTACCTGCACCTCGATTGGAGCCCTGGAGGGTCCCCTGAGAGCATGGGGGCAGGGAGCTCCCCACTCACTCTATACTCACTGCTCCCATGTGGGTCCAGGGCAGGCGGGTCAGCAAGGACAGAGCCTGCTGGGCATCAAATACTGGGTCCTGGTGGGCAAATGAGGTCGGTCAACTGACCTGCAGGTTTGTGTGGGCATGAGCTTATGCCAGCTTTTATACTGGGGTTGAATCGTATGGAACTGCCCTTTTTTTGAGTTGAAAATTATTGATTTCAGGCACTTTCGCGTGGTTCATCCTAATAGTTTTCCATCTTTCTCTGTGTATCTGACCAGACTAAACTGCATGAAAAGGATGTGTCTTTTAATGTCCATGGACTCAGCCTTAGAAACTGTCTGGGTCCGGAGACTTTTTAAGATTATTTGTTCAGACGTGGTATCTCTTCTTTAGTTCAGCTTGGTATGTATGTGACATGAGCCGTTCCAGCGTCCAAGATCGCAGCCTAAAGCGGCATAAAGCAGCCTCATCACTAAAAGGTCTTTGGAGCGTGGCTCTGCTGTTTCAGTCCTTATTCCCAGTGTGTGTTCTCTCTTTGACTCGCGACTGGGCACTGTCCGCTGCTGCTGTTCTGTTTGCTGGTCCTGGGGCTTTCCCAAGAATCGGTTCTTGGGTTTATTTAGAACTTTCGAGTTTTTCGGTATTCTACTTTGTTAATATCTACATCTGTTATCAGTTCTTTCCTCCTGCTTTCTTCAGGCTTTGTTTTGCTCATTTCTAACTTCTAGAATTGAGTACACTTCATTGATTTTCATTCTTTTTTTGCTTAAAATAAATACTATGTATTACACTGTGGTCAGGAAATGTGGCCTGTACAATTTCAGCTCCTTGGAATTAATCTAGCATTCTTTCATACTTATGTGTTTCTCTCTGTCCTTTTTGTATTTCTAACTGTATTTGTTTAATATATTTCAATGTTATTCCACACAAAATATTCTTTTTTTTAACTACTAAGTGAGCTTCTTTGTTACCAAGTGACAAACTTCCTTAAAGGGCTTAAAACTTCTTTAAAAGTTGTAAACTTAAAGCCCTGACACCCGCAAAGCGAAAGGTCACCAGTTCCATTCCTGGTGGGGGCGCTCACCTGGGTTTCAGGTTTGGTCTCTGGTTGGGGTCGAGCAAGAGGCACCCAACCGATGTGTCTCTTGCCCATCGATCTTTCTCTCCCTCTCTTTCTCCTTCCCTTCCCCTCTCTCTAAGAAAAGAAAAGTTGTAAACTTAAACAATTTGCTTTGTTTAGTTATGTCCCTTTGGAAAAGTTACTCAGTGTATTTCAGTCAGTTCTTCAGCAGAATCACGCCTGTGAGTAGTCAGTTTCATTTCAGACCGCTGCTCTTCTGCACTGCGAATGATCGCGATTGCGTTTTATAGATTCCACTTTTCCTGTTTTTTCTTTTGTCATATATCCTATAATTTATTGGCATCTTCTCAAGTGTTTTGTGTTTTTTTCCAAAAAGCACTATTTGATCTCATAGCTCTTATTTGTCAGAGTAAAGCTTGAAATAGTGCCTTTTGTATCCTACCTACTGAAGACAAACAGGTTGTATTTCCTCCCTCCTTTTACTTCTTAGTTTTTCTTAATGTGACCTGAAGTTTCAGATCATAGTTAGGTCACATTAGCATAAAGTTAATATGATCTAAGTTTTTATGGTTATTTTACATACATATACATTGTCTAATGTTCTTTTTAAAACACTATTTAAAGGACCCAAGGAGGAACACACCAAGGCACATCATAATTACATTACCCAAGGTTAAAGTGAAGGAGAGAATCCTAGAAGCAGCTAGAGATAAGGAGGCAGTTACCTACAAAGGAGTTAATGTTAAAGGGATTTATCTAAGAAAAAGAAGATAAAAAATATGTATAGTAAAATGACAGCAACTCACAATTATTAACAACCACACCTAAAACAAAAACAAAAACAAAAGCAAAGCAAACAGCTAGAAGAGGAACAGAACCGCAGAAATGGAGATCACATGGAGGGTTATCAGTAGGGGATTGAGAAGAGGAGAGAGGGGGAAAAGGTACAGAGAATAAGTAGCATAGACAGTGGGTAGAAAATAGACAGGGAGAGGGCAAGAATAGTGTGGGAAATGTAGAAGTCAAAGAACTTAGATGTATGACCCATGGACATGCACTAAGTGGGGGGAATGTGGATGGGAGGGAGTGTGCAGGGTGGAGGGGAGTGAAGGGGGGAATGGGACAAGTGTAATAGCATAATCAATAAAATATATTTAAAAAACACTTTAAATTACTTTGATATTGGTCTTCAGTTTAAGAATCAAATTTGAAATCTCTGTGTTCATCAGTTTCAGCGCTCCCCACCAGTATGTTCATACTTTGACTTTCCCCCTCTTAAATTCTTACTTGGACTCATTTCATAGTTGGAAAACATTCTCAAGTGTTTCTCTCTAAAAGGATACATGATTGTAATGTTTTCCTTGCACACTTGAGAATATCTTGTGTTTATCATTGCCTGCACATGTATAAGACAGTCTAGCTAGGTATAAAATTCATGGGTCATAAACTTTTCCCTCCTCAAGACCTGTAGACATTGCCCCATGGTCATCTGGTCAGCTTCTTCCTCATCTTGCTTTTTAATCTGTATGCATGTTTTTCTTCATCCTGGTATTTCATGTGTTTTGCAAAGATGTGTCTGGATGTTGGCCTCTTTTCCTTGATTAAAAAGAGTCAGTGAGCCCTAGTCTTGTGCGTGCATAGGGCTGTCTTTAGCCCAGGAATCCTGTGGTTGAGTGTTGTTCTGCTCCACCTGGCCTGCACTGCGGTCCTCTTCTCATTATACGTCACTTCCCCACTCTTCTCCTTGTACCTGCTCGTTCTTTCACAGTTCCCATCTCTCTACCCTCTTCCTCAAAATTTTGGGAGAATTTCTCTCACTTATCCTCCATATTTCTGAATCAGTTTTCTACAATATCATTTTTCTTCACTGCTTCCAAAGTGGATTTTAATTGCTCTGCAGGGTTTTTAGGTTTTTGTTCTTTTTAGCTCTTCTTTCTCTCATATGTCCCCCTTCTTGTGTCATCATACGGCCTTTTCAGCTCAGCTTAGTGTTCTCTTACGGCTGTCTTCTCCTAGAGGAGAAGACACATCATAGACACGTGTCTTGTCAGATTTTTTTACTCTGCCGTCCTCGTTCAGTTACGTATTGTCTGACTGTTTTCCAGCTATGGCGCCAGAATTTGAATAGTTGTGATGGAGGCTGTATGGCCAGTTCACCTCTGCTCTGTGGGGGTCGTACTCTTCTACCTCCACTGCCTGATTTCCTCGCTGTCTGCGTCAGTGACTTAGGGAAAAGTGCAGGTTCAAATACCTACTGCAGACACTGTCCTTCCAGCCCCTCCCTTTCCCAAAGATTCTCCTCCCTGGAGGAGCTACTGTCACTGGTGCCCCCACCCACTTCCTGCCCACTTGTTTACTGGTTGTTGTCTGTCTGTCATTTTTCCTTTTTAAACGATCTTTCTGTTCATCAGACAAAGAGCTGTGTCCGGTGGTAAAACCTGGACAGGTTTCGCTTGCTCCAGCACCATCTGCCTTTAATTAATAGAGATTGCTCCCAGATTCCAACATTGGGTCATCTATCAGTTTCATTTTTGGCATTAGTGTGAATTTTTTTCATTGTCTTTATAGCTATTTTGGAGCAAAACAAGGAGGGGCTACATGGGTGACTGCCAAGTAGATGCCATTTTGAAGGAGTCAGAGCTGCATTTAAAGCTGCGGTTTGTCCATCTTGAAGCAGTCTCTGTAGCTTCGAATGTGTTTGATAAAAGAAGAAAATACAGGAATACTTTCTTCATCCACGGCCTATTTGTCCAGTGACCTCAGTTCTCTGGAATACAGCCAAAACAAAGAGTCCCCACGCAGCCAGATAGCTGCCACCGTGTCCTTGTTCCGGAGGTTATTCGCTTTACCCAAAGCAAGCATTCTGGTCTCTTATTCTGAGTCTGTTCACCCATGTCTTGAATGGAGCCCTAACAAGCTGGGCCTTCCTGTTTTCCTAGCTCACACCTACATGGGAAGCAGTGAATCTGGAGAGTGGGGGGCATTTTACGATGACAAGCACACTGACCTGACAAGAATTTCTGGCTGACCAAAAGGAAAGACATAGGACCCCCCACCACTCGCCACCCCACACACAAAATTATAACCACAAATGTTCAGAGGCTGACACCGCTTTGTGTAGGGGCAGCCTGTGTTCCTCTCTCTGAGCACCCGCAGTTTTTTCTGTGCTCACTCACCTATCTGGGCCTTTCCTCTGTCAAGCTGGGGGCTCTGTGCAAGTCATGGGTGCAGAGACCCCTTCCCTTCCCCCCACAGCTATGGTTGGTTCAGACTGTGGTTTCAGACATTGGCTGCATGGTAGAATCAGTCACCTGGGGGACTTTAAAAATCTGGACACTCAGGCTCCCCACGTAATGTCTTAGGGGTGGGACTCAGGTGTTGGCTGTTTTATAGCTTCTGGGTAATTCTGCTGAATAGTCCAGGCTGGGAACCAGGGGGTTAGGAGTACAGACTCCACCATCTGACCGCCTCATCCATAGAACGGGGCCGATGGGCAGGGCGGAGCCGCGCTGCACGCCTCGTTAGCACCATGTGAGTGGCTGCCATTATTGAGGTGCAGACTGGGCGTTCATGGGGACTGCTGTGATTTGTCAGGCAGGGTCTGGAGCTCAAGCTAATTAGGCAGTGATGGATGCCGCATGTCCTAGTACGGTTTCTTTCTCAGGTGGGTGGCACTTGGCTCTGAAAGAAGAGCTGTAGATGTTACTGGGAGGGAGAGTGATGAGCGGGGAGGGTGGGGAGCAGGAGGGGCAGGTAGGTTGTCACAGGACTCGGTCACCTTCCTTTCTGCTCCGCAGAGCGGAGCTCCTGTGGGGTGGGCACCCGGAACATTTCCGACCTCTAGTTTCCTCGTCTTGCAGAGGGACTCGGTCCCTCCCTCACAGGGTTGCTGTGAGGCTCTGGTGACCGTGGGTTCAGGGCTGAGGGGGAGTGGTGTGTCTTGACCCATCAGAGGAGCAGCGTGGAGATGATTTCCTCCTGACCAGAATGCAAGTTCTGACTTCGGCCAATGACTTTCATAAAAAATAACAAACAAGTGACAAGCGTGGATTTGAGGCTGTCCCTATAATAATGTCACCGGCACCGCTTGCATTCCATCTTGCTTCCCTAAGCAGAGAGAGCAGGGAGGGCTTCCAGCTGGCGCGCTCAGGACCACAAGGAATTTCCCACAACCTGGGCTTTGCTGCAGCAGTGGCTCTGCTGTGAGCGTCATCTGTCCCTGAGCTGGCAGAGACGTGGCTAAGAGAGGCTGCTCCGGACAGTGAAGTGCAGTGTGATGACGGTGGCGCCTAGGTCGCCATCCCCTCTCAGCTCAACCTCTCAGCTTGACCTCTTGGACTTGGCCATGGTGGAATGCAGGCCGCTCTCCCTGGGCGACCCAGCCCCTGCATTCCAAGAGGCTCTTCCTCCAGTACCAACCAGCCAACCGACCAGCAGTCCAGCTGGCAGGCGGACTGGCTCTGTAGCCTCCGGTGCTCCTGGGCGAGGCATCCTGGGGTAGGGGCTGGGGCCAAGGGCTCAGACCACAGTGGAGCAGGCCAGGGGGCTGCTTTTTTCTCAGTTCCTGAGACTGGTTCCTAGCTGGGTGCCCCAGGAAGCTGGCTGAGGAGGCACAAGGAGCTATGACTCCCAGGGCAGTGGGATGCAGCTGTTGTGACTTAAATTGCAGCACCACTCAGTGTATCTCAGGACCTTGAAGGAGGCAGCAACTTCCCGCAGGGTCAGAGACTGACCTTGGGGTGATCTCTGACTATTCCCTGCAGACTTCAGCCATGGGTCGGGGGCCAGGTGTGGGGCAGCGGGTGGCACTGGGAGGCCTGAGTTCACACTCTGGCTTTGTCCTGCGCTCCCACACAAATCGCTCCTTCCCCCAACTTGGCCTTGGTTTTCCGCTCTGCAGAATTAGGGGCTGGCGGCTGCTCCTGGCCAGGCACTTACATGGGTGTGTGTGTGTGTGTGTGTGTGTGTGTGTGTGTGTATTCCTGTCACCTTTCTCTTCCCCTTCCCCACCCTCACCGAGACATATGCCCAGCCCACCTCCACCACCCTGTGCTGTCATGGTGCCAAGGACAGACTGGACTCTCCACGGCCCCAGGCCAGCCTGTCTGGTCCTCGCCAGCAGTCCAGGAGTTGCTGGAACACAGGGTGCCCCTCATCCCGGGCTCTGAGCCCAACACCCTACTCACTGAGGGCAGTCTACTGGTGTTTGCAGGGACACAGCATGGCATAACCAAGAATGCAGCGATTTTGACATCTCAGACCCGCACCGGAGGCCCAGTCTTGGTGCCAGCTGTCAGGGATGCATTGGGCAGGTGACTTCAGTTTTTGTATCTGCAGAGTGGGAATAACACCCCCACGTCAAAGAGTGGTTGTGAGGACTGAATGAGATCAAGCATGTCGAGTAGTGGTGCAAGGCAGGATGGAATGAGTAATTAGGCATCATGTCTGCTAGACAGGGAAGGAATTAGACCACCTCATCTGAAGAGCCGAAAGAGCTAGCAGGGAGAGGGTGTGATGGGCTGGGCTTGGAGGTGTGTATGTGGTGGGCTGCCACAGGCCACCCCCAAGAGAAGCAGGCCCCAGGGCCCTCCATACCCCGCCTGGCTCGCACTTGGACTGTGGGAAGCCCCTAGTGATGCCTGGCGGACACAGCTGGGCAGCCCACTCTCTTGGCTGCAGGGCCCATTAGAACTGAACTCTTCTTTGAGGGGCATTTTATTTGCACACTCCAGTAGAGTGGACACCAAAGGGGTTTTCTAATACTTCATGGGTTGCTAATTTCCTCCGTGACCTTTTTTGTTAGGGCTGACCCCAGCCAGAGGCTTCATGCCATGAAAGCCAGCGCCTGACACAGACCCGGGGCACAGGGTGACAATGAGGCCTCTATCGGCTTTAATCAGGCTCCAGTTGTGTCTTAAGAACGGGAGAATTTGTGTGGCGCTCAGAAGCCCTGGGTGGCACGAAATGGGGGCCCTCAGAGTCCCTGAGGGAGGCCAAGGGGGTTGCGGGCAGCAGCTAAAGGATTTGTCAGACTGGGGGGGTGGGCAGTTCAGGCGAGGGTCTTTGTCCCAAGTGCCTCTTTAGAAGCCAGGCCTGCCGTGAATGGCCGCCCCGCAAAGCCAGGCCTGCGGGTATCACAAGCCTCTGGGTATGTGGGGAGGTGCCCCCGCTCCACCGCCAGCCTATTCAGCGCCCTCCTAATTAGGTTTTGTCTGTGCTCCCCTCCCCTGCAGACTGTGATTCCTACTGCAAGGCCTCCAAAGGGAAGCTGAAGATTAACATGAAAAAGTACTGCAAGAAGGACTATGGTGAGTGAGGGTCTGGGGAGGGGGACCACGCCCAGGACCCGCAAGGAGCTGGAGTTGGGCTGCAAATGGCTCTGCGTGGGAGTGGGCGATGAGGTCCCTGTGACTGAGCAGGACCGAGCTGGACAAATCGCACACCCAGGAATTTCTCAGCTCCTCCACCTTGGTCCTCGGAGACAAGGGGCCTGAAGGGCCACAGGGCGTGAAGGCAGGTTTGCTCCCAGCCCTGCAGGGCAGCACCCGGCTGGTGGGGCTGCTTGGGGCTTGGATTCCCCTGTGCCTCACACATTCTGTGGCCATCCAACCTGAGCCTCTGTTGTGTAGAGTCTGGTCCATGGCATGTTAAAATGCAGACTGCTGAAGCCACCCCCTTCTGGGGCTTAACTCCAGCAGGGGCCGAGGTGGGTTGGGGAGCCTGCATTTTAGCAGCTCACTGGTAATTCTGATGCACCGAAGGTTGAACGCAACTGAAGGGGGATCTCCTTGGGTCTCCTCCAGCCGGGAGTTGTGGGGTGGGAACCCTGGGAGCCACCTGTCACCTGAGCCCTCAGGCTCCCTGAACTGGGAAGGGAGTGTCTCGTCCCCCTACTTTCATCATGCACTGCTCTCCCCCACCCTGGGGACAGTGAGCCTCCTGCACCCTTTCTCTGCTGAGCTCCCCTTTCCCACCCCCAGAAACACTTGCTGAGAATCCCCTGGTGCCCGCCCTGTCCAGTGGGAGGTAGAGTCACTTTGTGGTTTCTAGTCCCTGAGAGTGTTCTCACTAGGCAGACCCCTTTGGTCCTGTGGGTAGGGAGCCTGTAGGAGGAAGGGAGGCCTTATAGACCCACATGCAGCTGTGTGCAAAGAGCTGAGTGGGCTCTTAGGAGCAGGACAGGCAAACGGAAGTCCCGGAGGAGTCACTGAGCTGCCCAGAGGCAGAGCTTAGAAGGCCCAGTGTAGAGACTGGGGTGTCCGTGTGGCAGCCGAGGCCCTGGTCACCTAGCCAGGAACTGGTGCAGCCAGGAGGCAGGCCAAGGGGCTCTGGCCTGGGTTCTGGCACTCTCCTCCATGGGGCCCTCTTCCTGGCCTGGGAGGCCTGGCGGATGGGGGCTGGTGCTGGTCCTCTTCTAGCTCCTGACCACTCGCTCTGCCCACCTCCTCATTCCAGCTGGACGTTGCCAGGTCTCACCTGTCCCCTCTCCAGGGGCCCCTGGGGTGAATTCCCCGTGAAGGTCTCTGGCCCCACCAATTCCAGCATTACTCTGGCCTCTCTAGGAAAGGGAGTGGAGGGGCCTCTTCTTTCTGCCCAGGTTCCCAAGTCTGCCCTGGCCATGATCCTCCGGTGGGACCTGGGGCAGGTCCGGTTGTGTATTTGAGCCTCCGTGTCCGTGTCTGTAACATGGATGTGATGACCTACTGCATGTGTGGGGGAGCCACCCAGCAGGAGGCCCAGTTTCTGACAGGCTCCCCCTGTAGAGTGACCTCCACTCCTCCACAGGAAGCTGGGTAGGGAGGGAGGGTGGGGGGAAGAAACAGAGGTGGAGCAAGTGAGGTGAGAAGGAGGGCCCCCCACAAAGAGGTCTCCTCAGCAGGTCCTGCGCTCCGCCCCTCCTGACCCAAGGGGTCTGGCCCCGTGGGGGTCCTGACTAGGCCAGCTGTTTGAACTACACCTAAGGATTTTTTTCTTTACTGAGGACAATGGTTAGGACCTTTTAGCAGAGTGAAATGAATGATGAGGCCCCAAGGAACCCAAAGGGATTCTTCTAAAACATTCTCATTTTACTGCGTGTGTGCAGATAGACGGCCACGCACACCCACCTCCCATGATGCCCTGGGGTGACCAGTCGATCGCAGTGATCCAGTGCTTGCCACCCTGGTTTTTTGTATCATTTCAGAAGTGGCCAAGTCATGTACCCCCTGTTCAGACCCCCCCGGGCTTCCATAGCGAGTTCCTAAAAGCCCCTCAAAGTGTCTGTACCCCAATGCAGTGCAGAAATGTCCAGCTCCCTCTGGAAGATAACCCTGATTTTGAAAACAAACTTTGAAGTGGTTTCAAGAGAAAGGGCGCCCTGTCTTTGAGCCAGGGTGACAGCCCTAGGAGAGGCCCCAGGTGGTTTTGGATGAAGCTGGTGTGTCTCCATGCTGCAGAGCCTCATCTTCACAGCCCCAGGCACTCGGGTGTGTCAGGGGCCTGGAGGTCACCTCCTGTGGGATTCGGACTCAGGGGAGAGAGCCCAAGGGGTCTGCCTGTCCCCGCTGGGCCCTGGCTGAGCTGTGGGGGCCAAGCACAGGCTGTCCTCACAGGCCCAGAGAGCCCGGAGCCAAGGAGAAGAGCCCCCTGCCTCTCGCCATGCCTCCCCTCCTCCCCTCCCCCGGCCCAGAACAGGGGCAGGAAGGGAAAGGAGGTCAGTGGCCTGCTTGGGGAAGAGTTGTTTTAATCTTAGTCTTGAAGCATCTGTGGAGAGAGGTTAGGAGAAAGAAAGAGCTGAGCAGTTTTTCTGTGAGATGTTGACCCACTGCCCCCATTCTGGTTTTCAGGGGGAAAAAAAAAAAAGGAAAAATTGGACTTTGATTTAAAAGTTACCAGAGTGGATCCTGTTTTCCACCTGGTTCTGTTTGACTCAGCCCTGTTTTGCTCTCTTTGACTTCCTGTCCACCATGGAATTCTCCCTGCACCATCCCGATACTCCTGGGGACACTTGGCCCCTCAGGGCTCTCCTGGCCTCCTCACCCCCAGCCGGCAGGCCCCGCTCTCTGTTTCCGGATCCAGAGGGACTCTCAGGCCCTCCTGAGCCCTGTCCCTGCTGGGGGCCACCCTGGGCACCCGGGCCCCTCTCCTGCTGGTGGGGGTTGGTGGGGTGCAGTCTCTGGGTGCCATCCGACTCTTGCTCTCAGACTCAGCCCTTGTCTTCTCCTCACTCCCGACTTGCCATGGATCGTCAGAATGAAGCAGGTGCCCGCCTAAGGAGGCGGGCCTCAGTTCCTCATGCCACAGGGGGGACCCTGGCCCAGCCTTTTGCTCCTTCCACAGGTCCTTCCCTGGGTCCCCCTCCTCCCCACATCACGTTTAGCCCAGGGCCCTGCCTGCCCAAGGCCAAGAGGGGCAAGGAACAACTCTGCACCTCCCCCTTTCCAGACTGTGCTGAGGCTGCCGCCGCTCCTGCCCCCACAGCCATAGCTGGTGCACCGCCTAGCTGTCCACGTTTCCACTGCCGGGCAAGATGTGGGGAGCAGCACGTGTAGGAGAGAAGTGGGGTGCCCCTCCAGGGGCCAATGAGGTCGAGGTCTGCGAAGCTATTGCACCACCACTTTCATGTCCTGCTAACCACGCCCCCCAGCCCATTGCCCCACAGCCAGGACTGGCATCACCCCTCCCAGTCCCCCAAACACTATGTAATCTGGTCCCCAGGGCTGTCACTGATAACTCTCGGGGTCGCCTAAATGTTGGCAGCATCCCCACCCATCTCAGGATCTAGGCCTGTGTGTTTGGCAGGAGGCAGGACAAAGAAGTATCAGGGAGGGGATTTCAGGGGCTTCTGGGGGTGGTGGCTCACCAGAGCCCAACAGGGCAGTGGTCAGGCCTCCTGCAGGGGCTCGACGATGAGGCAGTGAGGGGCACCTACAGGCACAGCGGGGGGCCAGCCCAGCAGCCACTGCAGGCCTGGCTCTGGGACTGGGATTCATGTCTTGGCTCAGGCCCAAGATTCTCCCTGTGTCCTGTTGGGGACCCTGGACTCCCAAAAGAAATGTAAGCAGGGGTGTCCCTCCCACACCAGGAGCCAACCTGGGCCAGCCCAGGGAAGATGAGCAGGAAGAGGATGCTGGCCTGGGGGTTGGCGAGTAGGTGAAGCCAGCCAGAGCAGGCTGGGCAAGGAGGGCAGGGAGGCAGGGAGGTCGGAGGGCTGGTAATCTCTGCTCTCTGACTGACAGCCCGGCGGGGAGCCAATTAGGAAACACATTTCCTTCACTGAGAGCCAGGGCACTTGGATGTTCCAGGAGCTGCTAATTGGAACCTCGGGTTTGCCACCCTGCTGGGTGAGGAGCAGGCCCCTTTTCTGAGGCCAGCTCGCGAGCCTTGACGTTGTGCTGTGGTGGAGTGTGGATGGGGGGTCTCCATGACCTGGGCCTTGGCCAGCGGACGAAAGGCTGGGGGAAGCGGGGGAATGAGGAATGCTCAGGGACTGGCCTTCTCTGTGTTCTCTAGGACATGTTGCCAGCAAGAGAGGGCCCAGCCTGGGTAGGACTAGGGTGGACACCAACCAAGGCAAGAAGGCATTAAAGTGGGGAGGGTGTAGGGGCCAAGCCCCACCATGCTGCTCACGTTTGTCCGGAGAGACCCCCTGACAAGGGAAGAGGGCCGTCCCATCTCTGTCTAGAGGGAAAGGGGTGCCGGCCCAAGAATGTGTATGCACAGACTCCTAATTTGTTCTGTGACTTGGACAGGGAGCCTCACCATCCTGGGTCTCAGGGTCCTCATCTGTCACATGGGGACCTGCTGTCCTTGTAGATGAGACAAGTCATGGCTCTACCATGCTGGGTGCCAAGGGCAGGGGTCCACAGCAACACCTTCATTGCTGCCCACCTCTCCTGGGGCCACCTCAGTCCTCTGTTGCCCTCTAGGGGAGTCAGCTCACCTTGCAAATGCCTGACATGGCACCCCGAGAAAGCTGAGTGCACGAAAGACAGGGAAGACAGTTTTTATTACTTTCACGTGTATTAGCAATTCCTGCCAAGTTCTCAGGAAACCGGGTCTTGGACAGGCCCTTCGTCTGTGTGAGTGCTCCGAGTGAGCATGCTTGCCTGACAGCATGTGCACGCATGTGCATGTGCTCACCACCAAGTCTGCATGCCACTGCCACTCTGATGCATGCTCCCTCTGCAGGAGTCACCTGCCTGCAGCTCATGGCCTGGGAGCCAGGCTCCAGAACCTCTGCGGAAAAGTCAAGGTGGACAAGGGTGACAGATGACACTTGGTTCCCAAGCACCTGTGGTGTAAGGATGTTGGGCCGGGCCTAACCAAGGCCTGGGCCCCTCGGCTGATGTGGGAAACACCACCTTGTAGCCTCCCCACTGGCATGGTGGGAAGGGGACAAGAGGGCCTGACTTGCCTGCTCCCCTGACCTTCCACTGTGATGCCCTCACCCCGCTGCACCCCACCGGGCCATCTAAACCCCTCCTCCCTCGTCTCCCCTCCCTGGCCCTGACTCTCAGCCTCCTGACTCTCTTTTCCCATCTCCCTTCCCTCCTCTTCACTCCATCTTGTCCCTGTGCACCTTTGGAGGTGCCCCATCTGGTCCTCGCTCACCTCCTTGTGTCTGCACAGGCTCCCCTCATCTCACACAGCTGCTGTGCACAGGCACCCCCATGCACACACACAAGCACAGTGGTGCACACCACAGCAGTCCTGCTCGCTCACACACCCATCCCTGCCCCCAGTCCTTCCCTCCTTGTAAACTTAGTCGAGTGCCTGGTGTGTGCCCATCTTCTTCTGGGGGCTAAGCTCATAGATGCCGAAGGGACACACGAGCTGAGCCTCCACAGCGCTTACCGTCTTGGAGGGGTACAGACACACAGATGAGAACACCGAAGGTGGGCATGTGGCTGGGGTCTAGCCAGAGGTGGACGTAAGCAGGACATAGACTGTCCTCTGAACAGGGTGGGAAGGAGGGCTTCCTGGAGGAGGGAGCCCGGTAGCCAGTGCTCAGTGGGCAAAGCAGGGCTCCCAGGCCAAGGGAGCAAGGTCTCTAAGCACAAAAGTAAAAGTGGGCTGGGGGAATGGGAGAAGAGCAGGGTGGGGCACTGCGTGTAAGGGTCGGGCCAAGGAGAGGCTAGTGTGGGCCTCGGCAGCTATATTCATGTTCACGTCCAGAAAGCCCTGTGATCTGCCGAGAGCCAGTTGAGCTTGAGGGGCTCCTGCCCGCTCCCCCAGGTGCTGCCGCCTGCCTCTTCCCTCTCCAAGATTCAGAAATGGGGAAGACAGACAGACAGCTCACATTCTGAAAGGTGAGATCATCTCACTTTTGCCAGTTCTTGGAAAAATTATTCGTTCCCAGAAATGTTTATTAGTCACCCCTTTTGTTGAAAGACATTTTGGCACCACCAGATGGAAAAATCAGAATGCCTTTCACAAGATGATTTGTCTCAAGTATTCCTCCTGAGATCCCACAAGGACTGTTTCTGAGGATCCAGCTCAGAGGGGAAACCGTTCTGTGGGGAGGGCTGGGTTTGCCAGGCTGTGTGCGCTCATGTGCGCTTTCTCGGCCTGTGGCAGGGGCGACCTGAGGGCCTGCGCAGAAGTCCGGTTGGTAGCAACCCACCCCCTTGTGCCCAGGTGCCTCCTGGGCAGTGGAAACCCAAGAGAAGGGCCTTGCCAGGCCAATGACTGTCCCTGCCCTGAATGCCCTGGACTGGGCACCTCACGCCTTCATTCTCGTCTGCACTGAATCCTCAGAAGCACCTGTGAGGCAGGAATTTGTTTCTGTCAAGACTCAACAAGTCTTGAGGTGCGTCGAAACTCAACAAGGTGAAACAACATGCCCAAGATCAGGAACCCCAAGGCCAAGGTCTTTCTCCTCCCTGGTGCCAGGGCCCTGAGCCTTTGGCAGCACAGAGTGGGCACAGCAGGCCCCGAGGAGGCTGAAGAACCAGTTTCCTCGCAGGACCCTTGATGCTGAGCTCTGGATAAGCCTCAGAGGGGAGGCCACGGAGACATCTTCACTGGGGTCACTGTGCTGCTAAGGTGACCATCACAGTGGCGAGGCTGAGGGAGATGAGCTGAGGTGAGGTGACTGTGACAGTGATGAAGCTGTGGGAGATGAGGAGCCGAGGTGAGGGGTTTCATAGCCAGGATGTCACTGGTGGTGGCCGAGGTGGGCTTGGCACAGTCATTCTGGCGAGGGGCATGGCTTTGGGGTAGGGGAGGGTCATGGGGAGAACCGCCAGGGAGGACTGGGACCCAAGTGGAGGTGGGTGTGAAGGGGCTGGTGTGGGAGTGACTGCAGAGCGCCGTGGAACTGTCGCGGGTGAGCAGGTGATGCTGGTGGAAGTGGCAGACGTTCGCAGCCCTTGGTCAGCTACTCAGGCTGGGAATCCAATGGTCAGGAGAGTCTCCCACTGGAGACTCCTTCCTCAACTAGCCCCCGGCTCATGTGGCCTCTCAGCAAATGATGGCCTCTCCTCGTCTCTACACCCCTTCCCCTGCCTTTTCTTGACCTTGGGGTCAGTAGCTATTTTGATCAAGACCAGTCCCTTCAAGCACGGGGAACCGAGTAGTTACCAACCACGGACATCCTAGAGACCAGAGCTCCTGTGTCCGCAGCATGCTGTGACTTTGGGGCCTGGGCGTGAGTATAGATCTTAGAGGAGCACCCTGAGGGCTGTCCCCCAAAGGGGAGGTTCTGCTTGGGGAGCCAGGCAGTTGGCAGGACCCTGGCTGAGGCTGGGGGAGGCCAGCCCCCGACAGGCAGCCTTGCCTGGAGCCCCGGGGAGCAGGACTCGGACCAGCCAGCAGCACGTGTCAGGGTGTTTCAGAGGCTCGCTGACCCTTTCCTGGGGGTCACTGGCCCCCTGGGGTCCTCCGATTTCCCCACCAGATGTGACCTCCCCCCTCCGGGAGTGCCAGCCCCATATGGAGGCCAGATGTGGAGCTGGGTCCGCATGAGTCAGCCTAGGGTCTCGGAATGCGGGTGACCAGGTTGGGCAGGGAAGGCAGGGGGGCCCCAGTGACAGCTCAACATAAAAGCCCACAGGGCACTGCATCGATGGGCCTCCTGCCATGGGTGGGTGGGGTGCCTGCAGTCCTTCCCAGCACAGGGACCCCCATCCCCACAGATGGGGAAGGCCTCCCACCTCTGCCCCCACAGCGGGCTCAAGGGCAGGGGCTCTGGTGAGGCCTGTCTTGAGGGCCTGGCAGCTCCCATCCCTCATCTGTCCTCCTCTGGGGCTTCCTCCTGTCTTTGTTCCTCGCACTGTTTTTCCCTCCTCTGAACATCCTGTTTAGGAAGAAGGGGTGGGTAGGGAAGGTGTTAAGAGGCCACAAAAGCCATCGGATGAGTGATAGCTCCTCCCATTTCACAGATGTGGGCCCTGAGGCTCTGAGTGGGGCTGGGGGAGACGGGGATCTGTCCAGCGTGCCTGTGCACACGGTCCTGCTTCTCTGACAGCCAGACAACGCGTGTCCTCTCCCTGCTCACCAGGGACCTGTCTCTGGAGCCCCAGAGCGCTTCACACTGTGCTGAACTCAGATGGGCATGCTCCCCGGGGTGGGGGTGGGGTCTGCTGGGTCTAGGTGTCCCCCTTCCCCTGAGATCAGTGCCTTGAGCACCAGGGCACTAGCACCCCGTCACTGTTCCTGGGGCTTCCTCCCCAAGACCTGCCTGCACCTGGGGGGCAGTCTTCACACACCTGTCGGCCCCGCCTGCATGTGCTGGGCTCAGGCCTGAGACAGACTCATGCTGCGAGCACCTGAGGCCTCCACCCCTCCCCTGCAGCCAGGCGATGTGTGTGGAGGTGTGATGTAGGTCAGGAACGCCTTTCTGATACTCACAGGCACCTGAATTGGTCCCTCCGGGTGAATATGGCAGGCTAGGGGTCCCCACCCCCCAGGGCAGTGGCCCTGGCAGAGTGCTGGAGTCTGGTCTGGGTCCTGCTTTGGTTTCTGTTGTCGGGCCTGAAGCCCTTGGAGAGGTGGTTTCATCCTTTGAGGGTGCTTTGTCTTTTAGGAGCCGGAGCTGAGTGTGGTATTCAGAGGGTGAATGAGGGGACAAAAGTGGCTTCTGGGTACCCACTCCTCCTAGGATGGGACGGCACACAAGGTGTCCTGGGAGTGGGCTGGAAGCGCTGGCCCAGCTGGGGAGGAGGGGCTGCTCTTAACTCCCCTGCAGAGGGGCTCGCTGGGGGCTGGTGTTTGCTGCAGAAGGGGCTCGAAGTCAGGACCCCTGCTTGGGGGCTCTCGGACGGGCACACACCCACTGTGGAGCAGGTCTAAATTTGCGGCCCAAGCACCCTCTGCACCAGGCCTTCTGTGAGCTCTGGAGGCTGAGCAGCCCTGAGGGACTTGGGGGTGATCAGGGGCTTGAACTGATGCCATGTGGGAGAAAGCCTATCCTCTTGCCTTCTTTTCCAGAGGCTGGGCCTGCACTGACGCTGAGGGGGGAGGATGCTCATTGCTTGACCTTCCAGCTAGGTGGTCCCCAGCGGCCCAGCCAGAGGGCCTTGCTGTCTGTGTGTAAGGCTGGATGGAGCAGCAGGGTGGGCTGTTCCAGCCAACACGGGGGGGTGGGGGGGGCGGGGAAGATGTGGGTAGTGGGGCATCTCCTGAGGCAGTGTGAGGCCCTCAGGGCAGGGACGCTCATCCCTCCCCCAGGGCAGCGATCTGGCAGCTCTGGCCATGCCCATGCTGGTGGGGCGGGGGACAGGGCACAAGCACTGGATTAGGAGTCTCTCGGGCTGTCCCAGCTCCTCCTGACTAGGAGGGAGAGACAACCGGAGGCATCCTCTCTGGGTGGCAGGCTCTCTGTCCCTTGGGCTACTTTTCTAGAGAGACCAGCCCAGGGATGAGGGTGCCTCACTGGGGCAGGACAGGGACCCCCAGGTCCACTCTCCTACCTGAGCTGTTTGCAGAGCGGGGTGGCCAGGCCATGCTGGGCCCCTGTTCCCATCCCCTCCCCTGGGGATGCTCTGCAGTCAGACGGGTTCGGTGCCTAACCTGGTCCCCTCCCACAAGTACAGCTGAAGTACCAGGACCTGGCAGGGAAACTGAGGCAGCCTCCACATTGCTATTGGTTTTGAGAGATAGGGGCATAACAGTCTTCCTCAGGCTGAGGGAGAAAGAGGGAAACCCTTAGCTCGCTCTAAGTTGGGTGTCCCCACTTTATTCAAGGCCTGAGGCAGGGTCTTTGGGGGTATGGGAGGAGGTGGTGGCCCCTGGATTCCCGGGGGAGGGGGTGGGGTTGGCTGGGTATGGCCACAGTGAGCCTCCAGGCGTCCCCTTCATTTAATAAAAACTGGGTGGGGGCTGCTGTGACTCCTGTCTTGGGTGTGTTGGCACTGCCCCCACCCTGCAAGCCCCACTTGGCGTGCTGGCTCCGTGAGTTTGCCCAGCCCCGCCGCAGGCCAGCTTCCCCGAGAACGGGACTTGGCTCTGCTCTGCGGTTCCTTACCTTCACGGGGGACAGGGAAACATGTGGTCAGAGCATTTTATGAAAGCAGCTGCAACTCATGACGTGCTTTCTGTGCCGGGAGATTTATGGGGCTGCATGGCTTTAATGGTTTCTGTGGGGTTAGTGTCCTCCCCCCATTCATCCTGGCCGCTGTCTCTGAGGCAGATGGGTGACAAGTTTTCCCTAGCTGGGCTGGCCCAACAGGAAGGTCTGGCGGGGGTGGGGCGGGGGGGCTGACCACCCAGGCCTCCTTGGGAGGGGCAGCTGCTGGGAAGCCCTTGGGGGCCTGCTGCAAGCAGCCTGTAAATCTAGGAGACCTCCAGGAGGCAGGAAGCCTCCCTACGGAGGTGTCGCTGCACTCTGGGCTTGTGGGGAGAAGACACCCCCCCCCACCGCCTGGCAAGCCCCCACCCCCACCCCGGGGCCTGTGCCAGGGCACACCCCCAGGCCGGCCCCAGCAGGTTGTCTGTCTCATGTGGGCTGGGCCAGCAGATAGCGCTTGAGCAAAAACTGTATACTCCTCACTGACCTAGCAGCTCTCCCAGAACCTGGCCCCAGGGCCACAGCTTTGATCCCAGTAGGGGGTCTTCGAAATCTGCAGGGCCACCCCCAGTCAGCTGGAAGCTGCCTCTTGCCAGGAACTGCCCAAGGTGGTGGCAATGCCAGGTCCTCAGAGACCCAGAGCTAGCAGGCTGCAGGCTTGAGGGAATGGGGCACTGGGCAGGGCAGCACGTCCAACTCCTGAGGAATCCAATCGTAGAAAGGGACCTGGAGCTTCCTGCTTCTCGGACTGCTGGGGCTGAGGCTCCCTGGGAAGGTGGCCAGAGGTCTGTTGCTATGAAAGGACACACAGGTGCCTCGAACTTTGGCCGGGGATGCAGGAAACAGCACCTTCGAGGGCCTCCAGCGCCGGGCACAGTCCCCAGGCTGCCGGGTGCCCACCTCCCAGGCCGCTGCCCCTCTGCCGCACACTGGCACAGGCTGTCCTTGCTGACTCTGGCCTCCATGGGCCTGGCCCTCGGTCCCCTTCGTGTCCTCTTGGGGTAACAGTGTCCCTCCAGAGCCAGGCACAGGCTTCCGCTAAGGGACAGAGTGGCATGGGCTCCTGCCAGCCAGAGTGGCAGGCTTGAGTTGGAGCAGGGGAAGTCAGTGCTCACGGCAGTCCTGCCCTGCCCTGCCCAGCAGCTGAGAAGAGTTAGTTGCATGCAGGCCCTTCCTGTGGGCCCCAGAGTTGCTGGGGGCCAGCCTACAGTCTCACTAACAGAAACTCTGTGGCCAGCCAGCCGCAGGACAGGAGTGTGTACTGCACTGGTACGGGCAGCCCAGGGACTCCAGGAGACACGTGCGGCCAGGCCCCTGGGGCCTGAAGGCCTTGCTCTCCAGAGCCTGCTCCCTTTCCCCTTGCTTTTCCGCTGGTGTCTGTTCCATTCTGCAGACGTCTCCTCCACAGCCTGCTGGGGGCCCCTCGGGTGCCACAGCTCTGTTGGGCTTTCTGGGGCCAGCCTCACCCACCCCGCCTTGTGGGCTCTGCTGCCTGCTTCCATCTGCACTCTGAGAGCAGAGCCCAGCCTGAGCCCCCATTGGGGTGTGAACAAGAGCTCCTAGGAAGGGAGGGCCTTTGAGGTGTGAATCCTGAGATGGGACAGGGTGGGGCCCTGGCGTGCTTTTCTGGCCAGCGTCTGCCTCAGGCGATCCCTTGTCCCTGCTTCAGAGAATGGCTACTCTGCCTTCGAGCTGGGACCCTCTTCCTGTGGACCAGTCTCTGATTTAAGGGCTCTCAGTGCACCTCTCATTGTCCTCCTCTGACTTCGTGGCTAGCCTTCCTGAGGGTCCTTGCATCTCCCTCGAATCCCAATACAGGGTGGGGGATCCTCACCAAGCCCATGTTCTGGCCTCCTTGGGGTCCACTTAAGCCATCAAGCCAAGGGGACTTAGGTGTCCTAAGGTCTGAGACGAACTGGCCTGGGTGAATGTTGTGGGGAGGGGTCCACACTTGGGGGCCATGGTCCTGAGACAGGCAGAGTGGCCAAGGCCACTGTGCATGGCGCCAGGAGACCCTGTCAGGCCTGTCAGAGATGGCAGCGGCCCCAGCGCTGTGCTGGGCTGTGCTGGGCAGTGCCATGCTGTGCCGTGCTGAGCGTGCCTGCTGCGTGCTGAGCAGCTCTGCCTGAGGTCACTGTTTCAATGTGTATCTTGAATATTTTCAGCTGTATGTACACTGCGGGGACTTGGCCCATGCTCTGCGTGTGCAGCTCATACTTGGTGGGCTGTGTAATGTGCGGAGGCGTTGCCAAGGGCAGCGGAAATGTGGATTTTTTCCAGTATAATCACACGAATCCTACCACCACCCTCCCCTGCCCCTGCCCTGGGCCTTTGCTGTCTCACCCTATGGCGAGGGAGCTGCCAGGAGCTGCCTGGGTGGGAGCAGGACCAGGGCCAGTGCTTTGTCCTGACTGACCAGAGTCCCTGCTTTGACCCCTGGGTTCTCGAGAACAGCAAGGTGTCCAGGGTTGGGTGCCCCTCTGAGCTGTGTCCTCAGTGTTAAGCAGGTGCCCTTCAGGCCTGTGCTGACCATGCCTGGGAAAGTGGGGTGGGGCCTCCTTTGGGTGCCCTGCTCGGTGTTCTAGGGCGTTCCTGGGGTGGGGGGTGCTCCAGACCAGGGAAGGTGTGGCAGGTGTCGAGTCCTCCTACGAAGGGCCATGTTCTTGCAAGTCCAGGGAGTGAGAAGGCCTGACCGTGCCTAGCCAGTCCTTCTCAGCACGGCTGGGCTTCATCTGGTCTGCCCCTGCCTGGCCCGGAGCTGTGGCCCTGTATCTCCAGTCACTGGTTCCAACTGTGTTAGTTTTCTAGGGCTGCCAGAGGAAAGCAGCACAGACGGTGGTGGGGGTGTGGCGTTTAAACAACAGACAGAGAGGTTGGAAGTACTAGGTCAAGGTGTCGGCAGGGTTGATTTCTTCTGAGGCCTTTCTCCTTGGCTTGCAGATGGCGCATCCTCGCTGGGTCTTCACGCGGCTCCTCTGTGTGTGTCTGTGTCTCATCTCTTTGTCTTATGAGGACTGCAGTCATACTGGATTAGGGCCCACTCTACTAACTTCATCTTAACTTGATTGCCACTTTAAAGACCCCATCTCCAAATACTGTCACATTCTGAAGTACCTGGAGTTAGGACTTAAACATGGAAATTTGGGGCAGGGTCATAATTCACACCAACAGACGTTCAGTGCCTAAGATCAATGCCAAATTCTCTGAGGCCCCAGAGAGAGGTGCCTTGTTGGGCCACCCCTGCCCACTCTGGCTGTGAGGCTGTGGCTGGACTGGGCAGGGGGGGTGGGTCTGTGGTCCCAAGCAGGGAAACAGCCACATCCTGAGGGAGGCTCATTCTGCATTCAGCTCAGTCCTGAGGAGAGGAAACCAGGACTCTCTGGGAAGCGGGGGGGTGGCTCCCCTGTTGCTTAGCTAAGGGGCACTCAGTTGCCACGGTGACCTCTGTCTGCACAGTCAAACACACACAACCGAGCCACTTCTCTAGGGCTGGAGGGTTCCCCACCCCCCATCAGAGTTCACACTGAGTGTTGAGTCCCTTGGTGACAAAAACATGGAAACGGTTGCCATGGCAACCATTCTTTGGCGCCCTCAGACTGGAGTGCAAAGTTCAGGATGCCCAGGAACAGCTGAAATGAAAATATGGGAAAATCTGCCATTTCCCTCACTCCAGAGGGATGACTTGGATGGTATTTGCTGCTCCCCAGGGCCCAGCTGTCCCTGCTCCTCCCCATCTCCCAGCACAGGAGGGGAGCAGGAAGGGTCCCGGGAGTGAAGGTGGTGGAGGGGCCCCCAGAATCCTTGAGAAGCTGGCCAGCATGGGAGGCCCAGCTGAGGTGTAGGTGGGCCCCGTTACTGGAGCTGTGAGTGGGCAGGGGACAAGATGTAGGCATTCCCTGGGGACCTGTCGTCCTGGTTGCTGAAGCCCCCGAGCCTGCCTGTGCCTCAGTTTCTTCACCTGTAATCTGGAGGGACAAGCTGCTGCTCCTTTCTCAGGAGGGCTCAAGCCCACTCAGCGGCCAGCGTAATCTCCAGCCCCGTCCAGGGGGAGGGTGCAGGGCAGGCCTGGTGGGCTCAGCAAGGGGAAGGCGCTCTGTTCTGACCAAGCGGTTGGGAAATAGGGCCCCAGGCAGACGGGCCTTGACCCAGGGGTGTGGTCAGTTCCTATAGACTTGCTCTAGTCTTCCTGCACCCTAGTAGCCTAGGGCCCGAGTCCATGAACGGAGGCCATTTCAGCAGAGGCCTCTCCATTTATCCCCTGGGGGTGTCCCCCACCTCCAGCAGTTCCCTAAGGAGACCCCATGGGTCGCTGGTGACCTGAAATGCACCAACCAAAAGGCTCTGCAGTCAGGGTTGTTTGGGAAACCAACATGTGCGCAGCATGCGTGCGCGCACACGCAGGATTTGTAGACTAGAGGCTCTGAAAAGTCCTGCAGGAAGGAAGTTTCTTGACTTTTTAACACAGTTTGAAAAATATATTTGAGCAAGGGCTCCCCTCTTTTTGTTTTTCTAAAGCATTTCCTCCTATTTTTAAAAAATATTATATTTATTTTTAGACAGAGCAGGAGGGAGGGAGAGAGGGAGAGAAACATCAATGTGCGGTTGCTTCTCATGCACCCCCCACTGGGGACCCTGCCTGCACCCAGGCATGTGCCCTGACTGGAAATCGAACAGCGACCCTTTGGTTCACAGGCTGGTGCTCAGTCCACTGAGTCACACCAGCCAGGGCCACTTCCTCTTTTTTTTTTTTTTTAACCCTCTTATCCGGCAGAAATAACATTTGGTAACACAGGCTGGTGCACTGACTCTCAAACTGGGTTCCCTGGGGCAGCAGCTTCAGCAGCACTATGGAATTTGTGAGAAATGCATATTCTCCCCCCACCCCCAGATCTTTTGAATTA
The DNA here is from genome assembly GCA_004027475.1 of Anoura caudifer. Lineage (NCBI taxonomy): Eukaryota > Metazoa > Chordata > Mammalia > Chiroptera > Phyllostomidae > Anoura > Anoura caudifer. Next base: position 75,081 of record PVKU01001126.1, on the reverse strand, counting down.
GAAACTCATGTTTTGACAAGACGTCTGGTTTGAGAACCCTTGTACTAGGGGAGATGTTAGCAGAGAATTGGGACGAAAGGGAATGATCTGGGGCATTTGAGAGGTAAGGGTGGGAGGGAGGGTGGCCTGGCAGGGATGGGACGTGGGCAGTCCGAGAATTCTGGACTCTGGAAAAGGTGCTGTGGGCACCTTCAAGGGCAGGTTCGGGTGCACTGCACCTGGGCACTGAGATCCCATCATGGTTTTCTGACAAGTATAAGGTTATGTGTATGCAGGTATCATGAGTCTTGGTGTTAAGTGGTTGGGACCTTTGGAAATACCGGGAGGAGGCACCTGAAGAGGTCTCGTGTCCTGTCTGTGTCCTGTCCGGTGTCCTACGCCCCTTCCCCTATTCAGCACTAATCTGAAGGCACTGCCGAGGACAGATAGACCTGATCCAGAGTGCTAGTCGAGGGTCAGTTTCTATAGGTTTCTTCTTGCCTTCCCTGACCCTAAGAGGGGGCTTGTCCCCAAAGGCAGTGCTAGGTGGCACCTTAAAAATAGCCATGAGGTATTTCTTGAAGCGGTGGCCCTGGCCCAGGATATCAGGAGTTGGGTTACAGTTTAGCTTTGCCACCATTAGCCCACTCCTTGGAGGGATACCCTATGCAGCCACTTCCCAGGGCTGGGGACACGTCTTCCTTCTCCATTAAACAGGCTGTCCCAACATCAGCCTCTGAGAAGGTACAGGCAGATGGGACCGACCTGGACACAAGAGCTGGGCACACAGGTGGCACTACCCATCCCTTGGCCCACTGCCTATCTGTGCTTCCTTGCAGCGGTTCAGATCCACATCCTGAAGGCAGATAAGGCAGGGGACTGGTGGAAGTTCACGGTGAACATCATCTCGGTGTACAAGCAGGGCACAAGCCGCATTCGGCGTGGTGACCAGAGCCTGTGGATCCGCTCACGGGACATTGCTTGCAAGTGCCCCAAAATCAAACCCCTCAAGAAGTACCTGCTGCTGGGCAACGCAGAGGACTCGCCAGACCAAAGCGGCATCGTGGCAGACAAGAGCAGTCTGGTGATCCAGTGGCGGGACACGTGGGCAAGGCGGCTGCGCAAGTTCCAGCAGCGCGAGAAGAAGGGCAAGTGCAAGAAGGCCTAGCGCGGAGGCAGCAGCGCGCCGGGCGGGCGGGGCGCGGGCCAGGCAAGCGCGAGCGGGCCAGGCGCGCCACTGCAGCGTTGTGGACTTAGCCCGCGAGGGCTTTCCCAGGTGGGGGGAGGGTGGGGGCGGGGCCACGGCCGGCACAGGGGCGGGGCTCTCGGCTGCCTCTCTCATGGGGGCCCTGCCCCTCGCCCCACTCTGCGCGCCTCTTGGCAGGAGTCGCGCTCGCGCGTGGGTAGGGGTGCGCAGCAGGCCAGGCCCTGGAGAAAAGAGGACGAGACTTAGCTACCTCACGGGCTCCTTCCTGTGCAGGGACGCGCTTCCCTAGGGCCAGGCGGGGTCGCTGTGGAGGGGGCGGGGCAGACTGACCTGGGCCCCAGGGACTGGCGCAGAACCGCGCAGGTGGGGCCGCACTTGCGGCCGTGTGTGGTTAGGGAGAAGGGCACGTGAGGAGGAGAACTGTGAATTCTCAGGCCCCTAGTTGGGCCCGGGGCTGAGCAAGTCCGGCCAAACTACCACACCAAACATAAAAGACTGAAAATCCCCTCCTTTCCCCCTGATCCTCTTTGTCACAGGAACCCCTGGTTGGGACAACTTGGGCCCCATCTGAAGGAGCTAGGCAGGCAACTGTGGGCAGCAGAAACAGCCTGTGCCACCAGGATTCTCCACAGAGACTGCGGGTCTCCTTTGCCACCTGCTGAATTGGTTCTCCTGGGTGGGGAGAGGGGTTCACAATGTTAGAACCAGAGAAGCAGAAGCGCTGGCGGGTGCCCGCCTCTGCCCAGCTGGGGTTTGGGTGCAGGCCTAGGGCTCTGGCCCAAGCAGAGGGCCATGGACCCAAAGACACCCCTGAGAAGCTCAAGCCGGGTGGTCACTGCCTATACTGGAGCTGCCTGTTGGAGGAGGCATCAGGAAGGCAAAACCTCCCAGAGTGTTTCCTTTTTGGAAACTTGGAACCAGCCCCTTTATGACATTTTCCAGGGGAGGGGGAAGGGGCACTGGCTGGGTTTATGGCAGTGACACTATTTGTGTAATGACATCAGCTCCCACAAGGCCCCCCAATAGTGTCAACAGCTGGGAAAGGCCTGGATGGGCATGGAATGCAGGCTGCAAAGGTGGTTAGGCCCAGCTAGGGGAGGGGGCTTGCCAGGGTGAGCTTGCTGGCTCAGCAAGGTGAGGGCCCACCCCATGGGCAGGCAGGGACAGGAAGGACCAGGTTCCTGGGTACCAAGAAAACCATGACCACTTCCTGTTGCTCCCCAAAGGAAAGGACAAGAAAGTCTGCTAGAACTGCCCCAGCCTGGGGCTGCCTCCGGCAGTTGTCTTGGTCTAGCACGGGCAGCACCTAGCTTATGCCTTTCCAGCTGTCCCATTAGTGAGGCCTCCCAGGCCCCCATGTGTGGCCAGACCCCCATTCCAAAGCTTTCTAGAGATACTGTCTTCAAGCAGGCATCCCAGACCTTTGGGTCTGATCGCCTGGCCCTGAGCCTGTTTCTATGTCCTGGGGCCTACTGCCTCCCTGTCTCCTGAGCTCTCCACACTGCCTAGTGGCCACACCTGGCACACTGAGTTAGAAGCCTGGCTCGCTTCTTAGGCAGGAAATTGATTTCACTTTCCACTGGAGTGTGCCTGCTCAGGAGGGTCACACTAAGTCTGAAGGGTGCCCGTGGTCTGGCTCCCCTCTGCCTCCTCTGCCGCAGCCCCCATCCTGGCTGCCATTTAGCGCCTGGCACTTTACCCACATGACCTCCTGTTATCCTCATGACAACCCTGTGAGACCCGGATTCTCACCCCCACTCTCACCAGCGAGGAAGCTGAAGCACAGGTACTCAAGGTCACCAGGCAAGTAAGTGGCACAGCTGGATTCACACTCCAGAGCCAGGCTTTGTGACCACGGGCTGTGCTGCCCCTCGCTTGCTGTACACTAGCTTTGCTCCTGGGGATCACCACTGAGACACTGCCCCTGGCCTGGAGAATGGAAATGTGTGGGGGAGGGATGGGCACAAGAACATCTTTAGAGGTGCAGCAAGAGTGGTGGGTGAGGCTGGTTGTGAACTCACCACAGGGCAACCCCTGGAAGTCCCACGTTCTGGAAGGCAGGCCTTGGCTGATGTAAGATACAGTGGAAAGGACGTTTGGCTGCTTGGGATGTTTGGAGGAATTCCAGAAGAGACTGGCACAGATGCCCACGGGGGCAGGGAGAGGACAGAATGGCCCTGGGAAGGGATATCTGTGTTCCCTGAATCCAGGCTGGAGGCTGGGAGCACAGGGACCTCTCTCCTAGCGGCCAGGCCTTCTTAGACGCCTTAGCGTTTTGCGGTCCCACGGTCCTGTAAAGGCACTCACTGCTTGGGCCCTTGTCCTGTTCCTGCTTCCCCCAGCCTGGCTTCTCCACCCTGCCCAGAAGAGCCGTGGCAGCCCCACCGCCTCCTGCCCGGTGTCTGAGTCACCCCAGCTCCATGAAGGGCAGGTGCTGGTGGTCTCCGAGGCCCCTCAGCAGCCTGCCAAGCCATAATGTATCTTGCTCTAAATTCAGCCAGCCTCCAGCCTCGCCCTCCTGTTTGGCACCCTGAGGGCAAAGGCCTTCTGGTCCCCCTGGTGGCCTGGTCCTAGGGAATGCGTCTGGGTGGCCGGGTCAGCCAGGTGGAGGCCAATGAGGACACTGTTGGGATGTCAGCCCTCCCAGGCCTTCTGCACCTCCCTGCCCAGCTGGAACTGGTCTACCACTCCTCTGCGTCCAGCCACCGACTTTGGCAGTGAGGACCCCTCCTTGGGAGCACCCTCTTCCGCTACCCCCCACCCCCATTCTGGGGTGGAGACAGAACTAGGAGTTGAGGTGTGCCAATTTGTACAGTTAGGAAGGGATGTAAAATGGAACTAGATTTTGATTTTGAAGAGTGTATTAACCAGAATTGTGAAATGTAGGTGTTTGGAAAAAACATACCAGATTAGTCTTTTTTTTAAAACAGATTCCCCAGTTTTCCTTTTTATCACCTGCTGGGTGGTCTGGAGCTCCTGACAGCAGAGTCCCTGCTTTACTGACACACAGTAACTCTAACAAGTGGGGTGGAGAGACGGGGGAAGGACATGGGGCTGCCCCTGCGCTTGCCTGACGGCTGTGGCTGCTGTCCTGAGAAAGCAGGGCAGGAGGCAGCATCCTCAGGTGCTGGGACACGGCAGGGAGGGACACCTCCAGTCCAACCAGGGAGGCTCTGAGCTGCCCCCAGGCCCTTAGTGACCTCCTAGAATTCTGCCTCCAAAGTAGCGTGCAGGAAATGGGTCCAGCCCTTCTTAGGTTTGCCCCAGGTTGAAATGAGACCGAAATCAAGGAGACTCTGAGGGGTCAAGAAATGGTTCCTCCAGGAAACCGAAAAGTGTCGGGGTCTCCATGGTCAAAGGTAGCCCTGCTTCAAGAGAGACTAAGAGTGGACAAGCCAGGCTCACTGGCAGGGCTCCTGGGCCAAGGGTCGTGGCCACAGCCATGCCGTCCCCTAGGGGCATCAAAATGTGTGCTCCGGGGCCCTGCCCTCTGCCCAAACCAAGCTGCCCACTCCGGTGTCTCCACCCTGCCTTCCCACCCCTGCTCCCCAGTGCACAGCCCCCCTCCCCCGGCCCCCTCCTGGGTCTCAGAGTTCTGTTCACTCAGAATGGTAAATGTTTAGTTGTGACCATGACATGCTGTTTGGGTCATTGTCCCTTCCAATGCGTACTAATATATTATGGTTATTATATATGAATATATTTAATGACATGGAAAAAGTTGTGGATTTTTTTAAGGGTTTTTTTTTTTTTTGGTTAGAGTTGTAATGGACCCAGATGGACCTTGTAATGTGGGCTCCACATGATAGAACTAAATTCAAATATCAATTAAATAAACTCTGTACACTGTTCTTCGTTTCCCAGTCGTGACTGTGGCCAGAGCTGTGGGTGGTGCGCATGCAGGTAGAGAAGAGGGTGGAAGGTCTCTGCCACTTAAGGAATACGGACCGCGGTCTAAGAACCCGCTAGCAAAACAGAGCCGCTGACTGTTCACAAAGCCTAACGCAGGGCTCCAGCCACCAAAAGAAGGGGTGGGGGCAGCTTTGCTGGGAAAGTCCTATGGGTTTGGTGACTTCAATGTGATTTTAAGCTAAAAGTCTCTCAGATGGGTCAAGCTGCATTTAAGTCCCCAAGAACCATCCCTGCGATCCAGGTTTGGGGCACTGCAAGGGAGAGGACAAAGAGGTATTCTGCCCACTGCCCCAAATTCAGCAGTCGGGTAGCGTGCACCTTGGAATGTCCCCACCTGATTCGGAACTTGCAAGTAGAGTTCTTGTCTTTCACAGAACCAGTTTCTTCTATTCAAAGGTAAGCGGAGACTCATGAGAAAAGACAACAGGGTTAGTAAAACTCAAGATTTTTTCAGTCATTGCTAAAGGCTCCGCATGGTGCAGGGACTGGGCCCATGCCAGCGCCACGCAGCCACCAGGAGCTGAGCTCACTGGGTTTCTGAGAAACTATATTTAAACCTCCAAATGGTTGTGATTTCTTTATTAAATAAACAATTCTGTCATTAGGAACATGTTGTGTTGCTATGCAAAGTGCAGCTGATCATCACCAGGAAGCCATAATTTCTGCACCCAGCTGTTTCTAAGACAAATCTCCAAGATGGGCCTGGTTCGGCCCCTCAGCGATGCGGATTCAAGTGGCACCTGGCAGGCATGGCAAGCCCTTTCCCTGCGGTGCCGGGAGCTGGCTGAGAGGCCTGTGGCCCCTCCTCAGGCAGGAATGGGGCCCACCCAGCCTCCTCAAAGGGCCGGCTCTGAGGAACTGGAGCTGTTCTCAGAACCAGGGGTCAAAGCCAGGGCAGTGAGAGACAGGGGTGGCCTCTGGTATCCCTGCTGGAATGGCAGCTCCTGACACTGGGTGGTCAGGGACAGGACGCAGGTCGCAGGTGGCCAGAGAGGCCAAGAAGGAAAAAGCCTCCTCTGCAGTCTCAGGCCCTTCCCAAGGTCAGCAAGGACCCAGCTGACCCTTTGCCGAGAGACAGGGGCTCAGAGGCTTGTGCCGCGTGGGGAAATCTCAGCTGCAGTCATTCTGTTCAAGGGTCCAGTTCTCAAGGACTTGCATGATGTGGCTTTTTTCTGCCCTTCATAAAAAAGTTGTCTGTGACTGCCAGTGTCACCTCCCCTGGGAGCCCCCACTGCCAGGCCCCGTGGGGCAGCTGCAGCCCAATCCCAAGGCCTGGAGGAAACCCCTGACCGGAGACACAGTAGACTGCAGGTTGTAAGCAGCCCTACTGCCTCCCAGTGCCTGCCTCACTCTAGCTGGAGAGAGGTTTTGCCACCTACGAACACAGAGCAGGAAATAAGGTGGGTCACTGCCATGTACGGCCCTAGGTGGTCGGGAGAGTCCATTTTAGAGACTGGTGTGGTTAGGCATGAGGAAGCTGAGCGACCCCCATCAGGATGCAGGGTCCAGTGCAGTCCAGTCAAAAGCCCAGACCCCGCTGGGCGGGAGGGCTTCGCAGGGCCAGCGGACTTCCAGGGAGGCATCGGTCAGGCCCCACCCTTCCTGCCCCCATTCTGCCCAGGGCCAGTGCCTGGAGGTGGGGTCTGCCCACTCATGGCAGAGACGCTCCGGGGTTTCAGATTTTGTTGCACAGACACCTCTTTCTATGCTCTCTTAAGACTAAATAAAGACATCAGAAATATGCCAAGAAAAACAGGGAGTGAGAGACGAACAGAGCCAGTGGGAAATACAGTCATGGACAGATGAACTCACTGCTTTATTGAAGGGCAGGCTCGACAGCACAGCAGCTCATTCTGGAAGGAGGTACATTGGGAAGAAGTCTGAAGTTGTACAGAACTAGAGGGAAGGTGAACCTTGGTCCACTTGTTAAAATAAGGTGATGGGGGGACTCTACTTAACCAGCAGAGTGAGGTTAGAAAACCCAACCAGATAAAAGATGATCGTCAGTCTTTGCAAACAGCTCTCAGTGTAACCTGGGAGCTGAAGAAGCAGGGATGGGGGTTCTCGGGAAGGGGAGGCAGCCCTGCTGGCTGGGAAGGAAAATGTAGCTCCAGGTAGGTGGGCAGCTTGTGCTGACCAGTCAGTGGAGAGCCTGCCACAGCCTCGAGGAAGGAGGTCCCAGGGCCCTGCAGGGGCCCAGCAGGTCTTGAAAGGAGATTATCCTGGGGCTAAGGAAAGCCAAGGCTTAGTTAGTTATTAATAATAATGACATTTCAATAGAACTAAAGTACCAGTTGCAACCAGGTATCTGGATTTCTTTATATGGTATCCAGACTCAAAATGCTTATAATTAATAATCAGCTAAGTTAAACAATACTTATACTGTTATTTTAGTAAAGTCTATTTTCAGTGAAAAAGCACCCAAGGTATGGGTATGGGTGCTAAAGCCCTGTCCTGCCACTTGTCTTCATGCTTAGAGAAAGGTCTCACAGCTCACATGATGGACTCTGAGCAGGGGGCTGCCTCAGGCTGCATTCCTGACACCTTGGAAGGGGAGAAGCAGCCCTTACCAAACCCTGCCCGAAAATGCCGACTTTACCTTATCTGTGTCATTCCAGAGTGGGTCCTGCTGCAATACATCCCTGAGAGTGGCTCGGAAATGCCTTGCCACTTCAGTCTTCCAGTTGGTTCAGAGTGGGGTGGGTATATCATGTGGGAAGCCCACCCCAAGAAAGCTAAGGAGCAGGGGAGCCTTCTGCCCGGTGCTGCCCCAGCCTCTGGGCCCAGCACTGCCCAAGGCCCGGACGGCAGGCCCTCGCAGTCTAACCTGGCCAGCTCTTTCACCCCTCCCCTGCCTGCAGGTCCAGAGATGTGAAGTCACTTGTGCAGGTTGCCCAGCTAGCTGGGCTGGGCCAGGCCTTGAGCCCACTCATCTAAAGAACAGAAGCTGTTGTGTGCAGACATCAGCTCAGTGTTTGGCTTGAAAAGGCCTCTCCTTGCGGCTGAGCCAGAACTCCATGGCTCTGGTTCAAAGACGCCCCATGAGTTGCCGGGCTCCGTGCTGAGCAAGTCAAGAGGAGGTGAGAAAGTCAAACAGACCTTCGGTGCTGCCTCCCATGAGCCCCAAAGTGGGGGGGCTCCAGGGAGACACTGTTTCTATAGATTTAGGGGTTTGCATGACAGCACTGAGAGACGTGGCTCTCCAAATTCTTGATCTTCTGTTAGGTGATCCACTGGCAACCACTCTGCTCCCACCCCACAAGCAAAATGCAGCCCAGGGCGCCTTACTGTCCCAAAGCCCTGGCCCCCTGTCCAGCACAGCTCCTCTTTCGGGAGTGTGCCCATCTTGAATCAACTCTGCTTCCATTTCCTCTCCTTCGCTTTGCAACCCAGTGCCGCGACAGTGTGGCTCATGCTCATACCTGCCTCCACTCCCTGCCCTCTCAAGCCTTGGCCCTTCCGTCAGAACACAGCCCGGCTATTCTACCAAATCTGTGCTGGGGCCTCACCATCTGAGGTTGAGCCTGGGGTTGTACATACTGGCAGCCCCTGGAGGTCCGCAGGCACTAGGGTCCAACTAGACAGGAGAGCTCTACCCTGCCCTGGCTTGATCACCCGCCCTCACAGGAGTTCGCTCTGTCGCGCTGGGTGGAAAGAGTGGGGTGGAACTCCGGAGCACGGGTTTGGAGGCTGTCTGGCCCACTGGGTTTCAAGGTAGGCCGAGGAGGAACGTTTCCAGTGGAGCCAAGCAGTGCGCCTTGTGTCTAACTCATCTGTTCCTCACAGCCTCAGTCACACAGCTGGTAAGGGCTGTGGTCGTCACTGGGGCCATTCACCACCTGGTTCAGGCTCTCTGCCTTCTGGGTACTTCCCAGTCCCCTTGTGGATGAGGACGTCAGATGACTGTCCCAGCCAATGAGCTGGGAGCAGAGGAGGTGGTGCCACAACCCACAGGCTATTCCACGGCCCAGACTCTGCGTGAGATGTCACCAGAGTGCCGTGTTGACCTGCAAGGGACTCATTGCCGGAGCAAGACGCCCAGGTCTGGGTGAGTCTAGGCCACTCCTGTTTGGATGGCTGTGCAGGCAGCGCTGTGTTGCCTGTTCCAGCTGATACGGAGTCGAGTCCCGGTGTGAAGCTGGGCAGGGCTGGACCACCTCTCACAGGAGAGAAGTGCATGTCATGGCCACACACGCATAGCAGATGGAAGGAGGACTGCTCAGGCACAGCAGGGCCCACTGGGGCCTTGAGGTAACCCAGCCCCTCTAGGGAAGAGCTGCTGGGAATAGGAGGCCCACACTTGGCAGCAATTTACAACCAGCCCAGGGAGTCATAGTCCCCACACTGTTCCCCACTGCAGGTGGGTGGACAGGAATCTCAGGTCTGGGAAACGGCACTGTGTCTGGCAGCACCACGCTCCTCCTCCTCCCTCTGTCTCTGTCCACAGGGGGGTCCAGCCATGCCCTCTTGAGAGCAGCTGCCCACAGTATCTAGGAGATCCATAGGAGATCCCTCCAGGACTCCTCACCACAGGCCTGTTCTCTGCTCTTCCTTGGTGAAATCCTGTGCTTTGGATCCTGCCCCGTCACCAACCCGAATTCCTTTCCTTTTTGCCATGGAGGGCGAAGCACGGTCAGCTGGCCCGGCCTGCTCTCTGTACAGATGGGAGAGAGGGCATGAAGCTGGGCCCTCCCCTCTCTAGCCCAGAACTCCCTGGCGCTCCCATGGGCCTGGGAGGTCTGCCCCTGCAGGTCTGCCCCTTGGCCTGCCCTTTCCATACGTGCACATACACACATACGTGTGCTGTTCATGCTCACGCACTGGTTTCAGAGCCAGTTTAGGAGCCAAATGGAGGAACAGTTCTCCTGACTTCATAATCGCACCTTTCTGTGAACCCTGAACAGTACTTTCCAGACTGGTCACTTCCCACCCCACCCACCTTATTCAACAGGCTTCATTCTGGCTGCTTCTAAAGATGTTTCAGCCCTGGCTGGTGGCTCAGTGGGTGGGAGTGTTATCCCATACACCAAAAGGTTGTGAGTTCAATCCCCGGTTGGGGTGCATGTGGCAGGTAACCAATTGATGTCTCTCTCTCTGAAATCAATAAACATATCCTTGGGTGAGGATTTTAAAAAAAAGATGTTCCAGCCCTGGAAACTGGGTTTAGTATCACCGACAAAATGAAAAAGAATATGCCTCCAGGTCTGAAGAGGGTCCCAAGAGAATAGCTCTGAGCAAGGCAGCACATACCAGTGGGAGCGGTGAGCCTCATCGGCAACGAGAGCAGGTGTGGTTACACACTGGGACACGTGCCGGTGGCACAGCCCTCGGGCACTCCTTCTTCCCTGCCTGCACAAGCATCCTTAACTGTTCACTTAGTTCCTACATGGACACGTGACTTCCTTAGCAGACCACATAGTCAAGGTTACAAGGTGCCTACTAGTTTGGTCTCACCCCCTGTGCCAGCTCACCTTCGGGGTGGGTGGAGTCCGTGGGTAGCCGTAGGCAGTAACCATGTGAAGAGCCTTGGGCTAGGACCAAAATGACCAAGGTAGGAGCCAAAGGGCCACGCTGCGCCTGACACTCCAGTCGGCTCCAGAGCTGCTGTGTAATTCGCCTTGCTAAAACAACACACTCTAGGAGCTCAGTGCTTCGAGGGAATTTATTGAGAGCAGCTTTCATGTATCAAAAGGGTGCTGATCTTTCCTCCATCACCGGCAGGTGTCACACTGGTGGTCCCTTTATTGCCATTACTTGGTAGGCCAGACCGCAACGACCACGATGGCTACAAGCAGCAGTAAAATCACCATTATCATCCCTGGAAAACAGAAGCACATGAGCACTTTTGAGAGACTCCCATTGGACGAGCACCACACACCCATTACGCATACTCAGAGAGGGTGGGGATGCAGCCCTCCAGGAGGTCTGTTCCCTTGGAGCCTTTGGTTTGTGCTTCAATGTGTGATGGGTGTCAGCACCCCAGGGTGGGCTGGTGCATGCAGAAAGGAGGGGCTCCAGGGACACTGGTGAGTTTGCACCCACCACCTTGCGAGTGTGCCAGCAAAGTGCAGGAGCTCCTGCAGGCCTGGGGGGCCCTGAGGGGGCTCCCCACTCAGCGCTTGGGTGAGGAGGGGTGTGTGCACTCAGCCCCCAGGTCTAGCTTCTGTGTGCAGCCTGGCCCTATTTCCTGTTTGCGCTGATGCAACACCGATAAAGCCAAAGACTTGAGTTGACAAAGATATACATTCTAGAATCCAGGATCTCTACTATCCACAGGGCTTTGCCTTTTCTTCTTGAGGCCAAGATACTTACGTCATCCATCTGTAAAAATATCCAAGAGAGGGACTTTTTCTTCATATATAAATTTTTATGTTAGTACTTTTTTGTTTTATTTCCTAACATTTTTGGCCGGGGAAGACAAAGGAGAGCACCAGCCCTCCCAGCCAGTCTTCTCCCTGTGCTCAGCTCTGCCCACCAGCCCACCTCACCTCCCCAGCTCATGCTTCTGGACTTGGGATTGCCTGTTCCCATGAGGCTGATGGAGGTCCTGGAGAATACATTTGTCCAGCATGTAATGAGTGCTTAGCACAGCCAGGCTCCCGAGGCCAGCAGGATCCTGGCAGACAAGAGAGACGGGCGTGGCTACCACAAAGGAAGAGCTCAATAAACTTACTGATCCCTGAGCTTATTGAGGCCCCGAGAGGGAAGTGAGGAGCAGATGCGATCAGGCACTTGAAAATGCTCTCCAAAGGGACAAGGAGTCAAATCCACAGGACTGTGGTGGTGTGGCCACCAGGGCTGCCCACCTCAGACTGAGGCGCCACTTCTGGAAAGGTCAGGGTCCTAAGAATTCAACAGCTTACCTTCTTATAGGATGCCATTAACACATTATTGATCTTATTAGCTAGATAGCCACTGGTCACATATGGCTATTTACATTTCAGTTAATTAAGTGGAAATAAAGTGAAAAATTCCGTGTCTCAGTTGCACTAACCCTATTCTAAGTGCGTAAGAAGCTGCTGGCGGCCAATGGCTCCCACACCGCGAGGAGACAATAAAGAACATTTCCATCATCATACGAAGTTCTTTGGACAGAACTGACAGAGTGAGCTGACAGAGTATGGAGATTTGATTATTTCATTTACCACTGCAGCCCCAGCTTCTCTGACAGTGCCTGGCATGGAGACTCAATGCGCATTTGTTGAATGAATGAATGAATGGCTGCGCAATGTCTTTTCAACACTCACTCTACACTTGGATAGTTTCCCACACTGGGAATTCTGTTTTTTCCTTCTTGTTGAGTCAGTTTTGTTAAATTATATTTTTCTGGGAAATTGCCCATTTTTTTTTCCTGAGTATTCTAAAGTATTGGCATCAAACCGGTCATTATTTTCTTGCGACGTGAGCACTACACTGTGTCTGTGCCCTCCTCGCTTCCACCTGCGCATCTGTGTGCATTCTCCGTCTCCTTCCTCTTGACTGGTCTTGCTGCCAGTGCACCTTTTTTATTAATCTTTTCCAAAAGCAAGTTTGACTTTGTTGATCATCTCTCATTTATTTTCTGTCTCATTACTTTCTGCATTTATTTTCCTTTTTCCTAATATTCATATTCAGTTGGTGAACTCTGCTCTTCATAGACTTTCTCTGAATTTACCTTATTGTTCTTTCTCTAACTTCTTGAATTGAAAATTAACTCCTTCATTTTCCATCTTTCTTCTAAACATTACCTCTCTAAACCTACAATTTTGATATGAAATAATCATTGTTAGATTCCAAATTCTAAATATTTAAGAAATTTTAACAATTTCTTCTTTCGCCCAATAATAATTTAGAAGTGTGTTTTAAATTTTCCAATTATAGTGAAATGTACTAATCAATATATATATATTAAATTCTGAGATACTAATACATATGATATATATCTTTTCTAATACATATATTTTGATGTGAAAATATCTGTCATTTCTATTGGTGACAAAGACCTAAGATCTACTAACACTACTGTAGTCTGTTAACTCCCTTCTTAATTGAAGAAAATGCTAAATCTCAGTTGGAGGTTAGTGAAAGTAAGAATGCGATTAGTCTTCTCCTCTGGTTCGCAGACTTCCTGAGTTCCACTCACAGTCCCCCAGGGTTCACTGTGATTCAGGTAGTGTAAATTTAAAACCCAACCCACGTAAGCCAGTGAATCCATGGTCTCAAATGCTGAGGAGTAACAATATATGGCAAGCTTCCCTGTCATCTCCCTGTGACAAGGGGTGCATTTTTCCTAATATACCCCCTTTCTCTGATTATCTCATCTTTTCAGAATATTATCTCTGGGGAACTAAGAATCCCTCTGCCCCCACCACCACCCTGTCTTCATGTGGACGTAAACCCAAGTCTCTATATCAGGCATCAGTAAGCTGTGGCCCATGGGCCAAGTGTGGCTTTCGGTCTGTTGTACACCCATAAGCTAAGTATGGTTTGTATATATTTACAAGGCTGTCAAAAGACAAAGAAGATGTCACACTGTCTGTGGTCTGCAAAGCTCAATCTATCTACTGCCTGGCCTTCCCTGAAGTGTGCCGACCCTCCTCTATGTCACTACGCCCGAGAATGCCCCAGCTGCTGCATTGGTTCATTCATTTCAGTTCTGGTTTCCAGCTCCCTCTCCATTTATTTCATCTGGGGAGTTCCTTTCTTCCTTGTAAATTCAGCTATGCACTAACATTTTAGGGGGTGTTGTCAAAATTTATCTAGCATTTCAAAATGCTTGCAATGAGGGGGGTGGTGTGAGTTTGAATATTATCTCCGTCCATCTTCTTGCCAGAACCAGAAGAACAAATCTTTTCATTCATTGCTGTCTCCAGAAATATTTTTAGGTTGATCAAAAGCTCCACCTGGGCATGAATCCCACTACTTCCTGACAAGGGTGAAGGATTTATATTGTACAACATAAAATAATAATGGAAATGGGGGAAGCAGACGGACCATGGTGGAGCGTCAGGGGCAACAGCTGGCCCTGCAGAGCCCAGGCTTGCCCTAAGACGGGAAGGGCTGAGGTTTTGAGGAAAGGAGAGAGATAATGACTGGTGTTTCAGGAAGAACTGCTGTCACCTGCTCAGACGGGATCAGAGCTGGGAGGACACTCGAGGAAGAGAAGCTACTCCCGCAGCAAGCATTGTGGACTGAGGCAGCAGCGATGGCTGAAGGAGTGGCCGATACAAGTGACCTGGAATTTTCAAGTCGGAGTGATTAGGAGAATAGCCAAACAAGTGATGAGAACAAAGAAACCAAGAACCACTACCGGGTGGAAAGAAGAATCTGCACATCCAGTTTTAAACAAATGAAGAGGCCTCAGGGCACTGTGGGCCACTGCAGGGGACTGACCTGCCTCTCACTTCAGCCAATCCATTCTCCACAATTCAGCTGGGATGGAAATCAGATCTTGCTACTTCCTGGCTTAAAACTCCCCAGTGGCTTAAACTGAAATCCAAACTCTTCGTGGTGGCTTGGCAGGCCCTGTGTAGTCCAACCTTGCCACCCCAAACCCTCACTCCGTGCCTGTGCTCTGGCCATCCTGGCCTTTGGTTCCCCCAGTATGCTGTGCTCCTTCTGGCTGCCTGGCCTTTCCTGACACCACCCCTTCCACCCGGAGGGTGGGGGGCACTGCCCACCCTTGGCCCAGCGAATCCCTCTTCACCCTCCCCCACACAGCATCAGTGTCATCTCTCAAGGGACTCCATCTAGACCCCAGTTGACCGTGCTCTTGTTGACTCTATCTCTGTAGTGACCCTTCCCAAATCGTAAGTTAGGCCCTCAGTGGCTGCCTGTCTCCATCACTGGCATGGGAGCATCCGTGGCAGGGACTGTACCTGTCTAGTCCCCGCCCCAGCCCAGACCAGGCACAGGGCCCGGCGCATGAAGGAGGCACAGCATATTCTTTTCCACATGAGCAAATGCATGTATGGGATATCTAGAAGGCACAGGAAGAGCCAACAAAAAAGACACAGAAGCAATGGTCAGTGGTGAGGAAGAAGCTGAGAAAATGTGTTAAGGAGGCCAAGAAAGAGACAATTCAAAAAATGGTCAGTACTGGTCTACAAACACTCCCGAGTCAGCAGGAGCACAGAGAGGGAAGTCTGAGGTCCAGGCTTACAGGACCATGTGACAGCACCCAGCTGCAGCAGGAGGGCTGGCTTCCCAGCACTATTAACAGAGTGATTTCTCTTTAAGCTGCTAGTTACTCCATCGCAGAAACTGTGAATCACTCAAAGTATGTCCCAGTAAAGGTGCGACAGGGTACACAATGCCTGTGAAAAATGAAGATGCACTTCAGCGATTGACAGCAGAGATAGTGTCACTTGATAAAATGTGATAAAGTGGGTTCTTGTCCCAGGACGGAAAGGGGGGCTTTGAGAGTGATGGCAAATAAGACTTCTACATTTTAAACCCTTTCAGAACAAACAGGGGTCCTTTGGGTAGGAGATTTTCAATAAGTTTAAGTAAACTTGTGGGCACTGAGGGTCAACTAAGGAAGTCATTTTTAGATGGCAAGTGACAGTGATAAGCAAAAGCCAGTTGCAGTCTTTTGGATTCTTTAGGACAAAGAACAGGTGTTTACATACCTTATCACTACAATCTTTTGTCTTTGAGAAGTGTGGCTTTTTTGGAATGTGACCACAGCTCTGACACCTTTCCTGAATGGAGGCCCAACAGGAAGTTCCAGAAGGGGTAACCAAGGGTCTTCTGAGAGTCGAGAGGCCTCCGTATCACAGAGGGAGCACCGTACCCGCCAGGCCCGGCACTGACCACCCCAGGTGAGCCAGCACTGCGTGGCTGAATTCTTGGCAGGAAATGACTCGCCTCGGCTTTTACAGATGAGGGGGCTAAGGTTCTGGGAGGCTCACTCTCTTACTGAAGGCCCTACAGCTGGTGGGAGGAAGAGATGGAATTGGAATCCAGGTGGGACTGAACTCTAGGCCATGACCTTCCCATACAGTGTGAGTTTATCAGGGAGGGAGGCCCATACTTCTGTGGGCTGCAACACCGGTATGAGGAGTTTCTTCTCCTTTCTCCCCACCCCGTTCTTCCCTTCCTTCAACTTTTTATGGTGAAAAAATTTAAACAAATATAAAAATGGACAGAAGAGGATAATGAGCTGTGATGAACTCATCACTCAGCTTAAAGACCAAGTCCTGGCCAATCCGGTCGACACCCTCTCACCTGCTCCCTGCCCACAGTGCAGTATGAACAACTCGCAGATATATTTCATCAATGATCACTGTGGTATGTATTATTGAAAGAGAAGGCACCATTTAAAAAAAAACACACCAGCACCACCTAAGTCAGAGGGTTGACTATTGTTTCTTAGAGTCAGAGGCCGGGAAGAGTTTCCACCACCACAGGCGAAGAGTGGCCCCAGCGAGGGGGGTGGTACAGGGGTCACCCTGGGGAGGGGCATGAGAAGACTGTGAAGGGTGTTCAGTCACATGTGAGAGAGAGAACTTCTCTCTCTTGCCTCAGAGCAGCACTTAAACCTCAGGGCGTCTAGTCATCCATCCCCCAGCTAAGGAAAAATTGGACATTTTAGAATGAGGAAAGACAGTGATCTTCTGGGAACCTGCCAACTTCTTAAACAATGAATGCCCTTTGCCCCCAAGCCCGGCACAGAAACACCTGGTGAGGCTTCTCGCTTGGGGAGGTTCCCTCTGCGCTTCCTCGACCCAGCGCTTGGGTACCGCGGGCCCCTGGCAGGGCGAGCTTGGGCTGCCAGAGTCAGAGGAGTGGAAAAACATGCCCATTTCCTTTGGTCACTTCACCAGATGAGTATTACTCAACCACTTACAATATTTACAAGTCCAGCTCACAGCAATTCGAAAAAGATGTGAGAAAACAAACCTCTTTTCAAACTAGGAAAGGATATGAAACACAGTCTCTCAGGAACAGTGTTGTGTTTTCTGAAGATTGTTCATCTGGATTAATGGTCCATATTTTTTCCAGTGAAACACTGGAAACTTGCAAATGACAGAGCTGCCAGCACCTCTGTTGCAGCTGAGTGTAGGCAACAGCTCAGCACTCAGTGATGGGGAGCAGGAGGAGGCGGACCTGGCTTTTCTGGAGAGTGAGGGCAGAGCTCTGTATGGGCCACTTCTCCCCTTTGGCCGTAGGAAATGCAGGACATAGGGTGGTGGGGGGGGCGTGTGGGGGGGCAAGGGGGTGGGAGATAGGGGATATGAAAGGCAAGTTTATCTGGAACCCTTTCTATCTGTTTTTTTTTTTTCCCTTTTCTTTTTTTTTCCCCCACAAGGAAAGCCATACTGGTTACTACCTGTTGTTGGTTGTTTTGAAACAAAATATATATTCTCTTATTGTCTGGCTGGTTCCTCACATTGGGAAAGTCACAGCCAGCAAACAACTCTCACATAGTTCATCACCTCTGCAGACCCAAGAAGGGCATTTATGAAAGGACCCTGGAGCTGTTTTTCCTCGATTGGGCCCATCAATAGGTGACATTTGCTTATGTATTAACTGGTTCATTCTCACTGATCAAACAGATGTTTCGCAGCAGACTCCTGAGTTAGGGTGGGAATAAGCAGGAGAGAAGACAAAACTGAAATATTTGTTTTCAAAAGTTCATGTAAATGTTCCCTTTAATCCCATTACTGGGCAAATAAGCTAAGAAAAGAGTAGACGCTGGCAGAGAAGGTGAACATATTTACATTTTGATTCTCAGATTGAATTGTAGTTACCCTTGAGATCACCCCTCGGCCCAGACCTGCCTGTTCCGGAGCTGCCTGTCTCTCCAGTCGGCCACAGGGTCCAGGCACTTGCCTCCTTCCTCCAGCCGCCTCCAAGCTCAGCTGTGCTGGGGAAACCACCATGGGGTTTGGGTTTGCCCAGACGCAGGTGGGGGGACAGGCATCTAGTGCCCCCATTGAATATATTTCACATCACCGCTCCAAGGTGCTTTCATTAAAACCCTGTGTCCTCACCTGGCCCTCACCACTCCCTCCAGGCTTCCCCTCCTCTGTTCCTGGGTCAGCCCTCCTCCCCAGCTCCAGCAGGCTGCCCCCATCTCCTCAGTGACCTTCCACCCTCTTCCCTTTCCCATCCTCCCCCAGGGCCAAGGGGTGGGACTTGGCTCAGATGCCACCCCCCAACACTCCCCCCAACGCCTGCTCAGCCCCTGAGGGAAGCATGGCTCCCCGACACAGAGAAGTATCCACAGCCAGCCAGGCTCCTGCTCTCCAAGGGCTGTCCTCCGTCTGCACATGCTTACGCTGTTTATCACTACTTCTTTCCTTGAGTCACAGGCTCCCCGAGCACAGGGCTCGTGTTGGTCAGATGTGGTGGAAGGGGGTGGTTTTGGGAGTCAGGGAGACCTGACTTTGGACCCGTTACTTTCCAGCTATGAGATGCTGGGGAAGTTCTTAACTCTGAATTCTGCCATCTGGAAAATAAGCCTGAAAGTACTGATGCCGTAGGCTTGTTGTGAGGGTTCAATAAGATGAAGTACATAAAACTTCCGGAACATAACCATCATTCCATAAATGGGAGCTATGGTGACAATAATTACTCCTGCTCGTACAACCTGCTGCCCAGGAAAGGGGCCTTGCGTATGGCAGATGCTCCATTAACAGCCTGTGAGAGAGCTGGCCTCCCGGTTTTATAACAGAAATAAAATGTCATTCATTCCAAAAGAGAAGGAAGAGGAGCGAAAACAGAGGAACACCTGGGTGGCATTTGGTGTGGGAACAGAGAGCCCAGTACTAGCTGGGGCCCAGCGGTGAGGACGGGTGTCCAGGAAAGGTTGGAAGTTCAGGGTGGAATATCTGGCAGCATCCGTTTCGGCTGTTAGCCACTGACCGGAAGGGCAGCTGCGCTGGGCGAGACGCTGGCTGCAGTCGGGGGCGCGCAGAGCACAGCCAAGGGGACGCTAGGTGAGAGAAGCTGTGAAAAACCACCCTGCAGCCTTTGGGGGAGGGAAGGTCAGGGCAGGGGCATGCGTTGTGGACGGGTCCAGGGTCACAGGCGCGAGGAGAGGTTAAAGCAAACCCAAGGGGGACCCGGAAGTTCTGCAGGAAGCCCGAGGCAGCACCCCACCCTGCAACCTGCTCAACTGTGTGTGACAACGAGTGGAGAGTGACTTGGGGCTGGGAGCTGGGCACTTCGGCTCTGACGGCACAGGCAGTAACGACAGTGACAACGCAAGTAGAACATCAAGAACAGAAGTGGAAATAAAGAGGAGCTGCCGTTACGCCACATGGTAGGCGTGCGCACGGCGTCAACCGTGCTTAGATTCCTCATTACTCTCACCACGAGACAACGAGGCCCGGGGATGGAAACCTCCCCCCAGTTTGTAGGTGAGAAATCGGGGGTTCAGTGGTCAATTGTGCCACTCAGCCCTTGAGAGAGCCTCACAGAGGCAGGAGGCCTGGTGGCTGGCAGCAGGCAGCAGGCTGGCTTTGGGTAAATGGCAACATTCTCTTGGGAGGGAGTGTTGTGGAGTCGGGCGCAGCCTGGGCAGCCAGGGCTCAGAATGGGCGGGGCCCCCTGGGAGTCCTGCAGATGCAGGGGGAAGCCCACAGTGACACCGTGACACCGACGTGAGAGTGTAACTGCAGAAGTGACAGTGTGACTCTTCAAAGAAATACATCAGAAGGCAAAGAATGGGCCAGAATCTGCCTGTGTTCTGGTTCTGACTGAAAACAAAGAAACTGGAATTAAACACTCCCTAAATTTTCATCGGGTTTATCACACCGATCAGATGTGTTTGCGCCTGTGTCTTTCACCGAGATCACAGCCCAGCACATAGCTGAGGGGGAAGAGGCGGGAGCAGGATCTCCAGCCTGGCCCCGAGCCTCAGCGAGCAAGTTCCCCAGCATCTCCGTACCCCGCTTCCCAAGACTCAGCGGGGGAACACACATTTCCCGAGGCTGCAGGAGGGTTACGTGGTGTAACGGCCAAGGGCCTGGTGCATGGCCAGTGCTGGCTACACATTGGCTCTGTTCTGAAAAGTACAAGCTTCCTGAAGGTAGAAACCATGGTCTTTTCTGAGGTGACTCTTTGGAGTGGCAAGCCAGGTGCCCCAAGTGTGTCGAGGCTGTATTTGTGCTGCGGTGACTGTACAGGGAGGGCAGAGGCACCTTCTTCACCCTGGCAACTCAGCCCTGTCATCTGAAGGCCCAGGCCCCATCTGGGGGGAAGTCACTTCCCCGTCCCTGGGCTGGGGCCCCATTTCAATGCAGACAGGAGGTAGTGCTCTGTGTAAATGGAAAAACTTGCAAAGAATCAACAAGAGAACAGTGTAGATAGAGACATCTGGGGGCCAGAGAGCGTGAAACATTCTCAGCAGGAAGCAGGAATCAGGAAAGGTGACCTGAGAGGAGTGGGGGTGGAGAAGACAAAAGAAAGGGCTTGCCTAGAAACAGGAAATTAAAAGGGATTAAGACTGCACAAGACGGGCAGAGGAGGTGGATGGCGGTTCCCGGGGTCCAGGCAGCAGGTGGCTGGGTCACAGCCACAAGGGTGGAGAGGCGAATCCTCAGTCAGCAGGGCCACCACGTGAGAGCGTCACCAACCCAGGGAGAGTCAGGTCGCCAGGAAGGGGTCGGACTTGTTAGTCAAGCTGTCCCAGTCGGCAGCTGACCAAGGGCACTGTGCTGGGTATGATTCACCTGAGTTCGACTGACCCATGCCAAAACCATGCTCAACGAATACATACAGAGTGCCCACTGTGGCTCATGTCCAATGGGTGCCAAGGCACACGCCGGCTTGTTGAGGGGCTCCCAGTCTCATAGCAGAGGCAGAAAAGTCAACCCACCCGCCTCCCCAAAACAAACCTGAAGAGCTCTGCAGATGATACCTTCTGAACAGGGAGTCTGCAAAAGCTCAGCCATTATTGTTGCTCCCCGCATGGAGAGTGCTGACGAGTTTCTAGGCCCCATCCCTGTTCTGAAAGTGTTACTCATTTCCTCTCCCTGAAATAAGTGCGGCCCGGCCATCACCACAATTCAACAGCAGAATGCAATTGCAAGTAGATAATCCTTCATATCAGCAATCAAAAGCAGCTGATGATGAGTTGTCAAGTCAATAATTTAATGCCAATTCTCTGAAACTATCAATATTTGCTAAGAAATATCCCCTTGGTGTGCTCCAAGTTACTCCCGGGAATGCAACTCTGCTTGGAGTCTGGCAGGAATTCAAGTGTCTCTGAAAAGACAGTCAGGAACTCTGCTGTGGATATCTTATTTTGACAATTCCCTCTTGACTAAGTGTCAAAAGATTTCTGGACGGCTCCAGTCAGGCTGTGGATTCACCATTTTGGCCCCTTCATCTGTGCCATTCAAAACGGGAAACATCACCTGGCACCAATTAGGGGTGTCAGGCAAAGCGGCAGGAGGGTGCTGCCGCCGAAGTTCTAACTCAGGTATCGCAAGGCAGGGTGGAGAGGGGCGGTGTTGATTGAGAGAATCCTTTCCAATGTGCCAAATGCTTATCCATCTGATTTTTTTAAAAGTGAATCATTTGACCAAGATGCAAAAGGCTACTGGGTGGTAGGTCTGAACTGAGTCTCTGAGTTCCAAAGCTCGGAGAAGCATATTATTGGTGTGTGTTGGGTGCAGGGCGGGGGGTGGGGGGCGGGCAGTGGCCACGTCTGTTCCATTGACTCTGCCTTACGCACATGCTGAGGGGTCCTGCGTTGGAGTCCAGGTGAGGCTGACCACGGTCTCTCCTCCAGGAATCCTGGCCTTCGGACAAGCAGTGTTGGGGCTCAGTCCCAGTATGTGTGACAGTCCAGAGGCGGGGCCCACAAACTCAGGCCAGAAGCTCGCAGGACGTGCCTTTGTTCCGACTCTTCCTGAGACGTGGCTGGCCCAATTATCCCTTAGATTCTGGCAAGTAACCCAACACCATTCAAATAAATTACATGTTCTTCAACCTAAATGAGCCAGAGTCATTTCCTCTTACTTGTAACCAAGACCTTTCAGTAAAGACACCGTCCGCACAAGTAACTATTTGTCTCTCATTATTTGCAAAATATGAGCAACAGGAGAACGGTCTCACTTTACTGATTTAACGCTGAAAGGACAGTTCAAAGGCGTTGCTTCTCTGAGTGTACGGCCTGGTGTTGCACCCGGCACCCAGCTGTGAACGGGCCAAGGTCCCAGCTGAAACATCTCTCACCACGAGGAGGTCTGACCCCCAAGCTCTTCTCTTTCACAGCCACACAGCCTGTGATTTTACAGGCACCGTTTGATTATGGCTGTGGGTGCCTGGAAGAGTCAAAGGGAACTGGAGATGCACTCACGCTCTGGGGCAAACGGTGTTTGGAGAGAAGGTCAGGGCAGCAGAGTTCCCTTTGTAAACAAAGCTAACGAGATCTCCCCCCTTGGGGACCCCTCTTCCCCCAGGGCACGCTGTGGGGAGCCCACGCACACTGTTCCTGTCACCACGCTGCTCTTCGTAAGAGCCACACCTGCCAACATTAGGGGTGCTGGGCCCTTTGTATGCATTGTATACACTTACACATTGAGTTGCTCAATAAATGCTTAATCAACAAATGGAAGAGAAGGTCCCCACTCCTGATGGAGTTAGGAAAGTGAACACAACATTGATACTTCCTGGATTTGCATCTCTGTTGGCTTTTGATTTATGTGACAAATATTGACTGAGCCCATACAGGGTTCTTGGCACTGTTCTAGGTGCTGGGGACACAGCAATGGACAAAACAGACAGGAATCCCTGCCCTCAACCTCACTGAGTTGCTGTATGTATGCATGTGTGTGTGCGTGCACGTGTGTTGAGGGGTGCAGTGGGTGAAGACAGACAAAAACCAAAATAAGTAAATCAAGTAATGGGCTAGAAGGTTGTAAGTGCTCAAAAGAAAAATACAGCTTATCTCCCTTCCTACAAGAATGCTAGGTGGTCGCTCACAGGCATGCGTCCCCTTCCCCTGGGGCTCCGGGAACGTACAGGAGGAAGGAGCACTGACACTTTCCAGAGACGGGGCCACCCCACAGTGGGATCTGGAAACACACTATGGGTAAGATTAGGGTGCCTTCCTGCGTGGCACCAGGAAACTGCCATCCCTGAATGTTAATAATATGTAAGCTTAGAAATAACACATTACAAGAGTTGGTTGGAATGAAGGGTGATGTAATGACAACTGGAAACAGAAAAGGGACTTATTACGGAGTGTAGAAAAGGAGTGCTGGAGAAGAGGAACTTGTCAATGGGTGCCCGGCCCTCTCCAGGGCAGGGGTGGGTACCCTGGCCAGTGAACTCTGTACCTGCCCAGTCTGTGGGACTGGTAGTGTCACGTGAAGAAGCGGCACACTGCAGCTGTTCTTATGCCCCGTGAAAAGTGTGCGCCTTAAGCTATTGGCTGCCGCCAGCACTGGGGCCGTTTCACCTTATAACAGCTCTGGCTGAGCATTACCACGTGCTGGCCACCAGCTGGTTGCTGAAGTCAAACGGGAGCCAGGTTGCGGTGGGGGAAGTAGGGTGGAATAAGAGACACAAGATGTCACCAGAAGTTTGCAGGAATCCGGGTAAACGCATTTCCGTTAAAGTGGGAGCTGCGAGCACTCCTGGTACTTCGGGCGGAGAGCCACTCTGTCATCCTGGAGGCCACATCTGCCCCCACCTCATCTCAGCATTCCTCAGCCTCCAAGGTGACATGGATTATATATAACCAAGAGCCACAGTGGGGAGGGCAGAAGAAAGATGACTGTTAAGAGCTGTGGGAGAAAAGAAAAATAAGGGCCGGAGAGAGCAGCCAGACGTGGTCCTTTCACCTTAAGAGCCAAGCCTTTTCGCAAATAACCAGAACATAAGTCATGACCACTCAGTTTGGCTGCGAGGCCCATTGTCACCGCTGGGGCAGAAAAATTAGCTCCACCGTGTTCAAAGGGTCACGCCTGCCTTCAAGTGGTCACTGTCAAGCGACTGTAAGCTCTCTGTGCCACCAACTTCCCCCACCGTTGCATCGGTTCCCGAGGGTGCAGCGACTGACAGAGGACAAGAACCTATGTGTGTGCATGAACGCAAGCTTTCCCTCTTTGGGAGGCCATGTGTATAGCATCACAACTAGGGTTGCAACCTGGGCCGAGGCACCAGAGGGCTTGCATTCAAATCATGACGCAGTCATCTGGGCAAGGGATCCAATCCCCTGAGCCTAAAATCAGGCGAATACCGCTAACCCTCAGCTCCCAGAGTGGTCATAGAGAAGAAAGGCGGTAAAAGTTTAGTGCCATGCATACGGCCTGGCACATGGCATGTTCTCAGTTGATGTTAGCTGCTCTTATTACCTACTGGAAGCTGTTCTTGTACAAACGGGCATTCACAGTCATGAATGGGCAGGACACACTGTGATCTGCCCCCTCTCCATGAGCACCTCAGCCATCAGCACCTTCCCCATTGCACTGCGCCCAGTGTGGGAGGAAGGGAGGGGCCTCTGGGGAGAAGCCAGCCAGCTTCCCGCCCTCAGGCCCAACCAGTGCCAGTGGGACTGCACTGGCTGCCACAGTCTCCTTGAAAATCTTCTCTGCCTCACTCTCCAAAGACTCCATTGTTAAAAAAGATTTTGAAATTTACGCTTGCGTAAATTCTTCTAACAACCTATATGCCTAAATGTATACAAATACCTAAAGTGAGAGTGGGGAATTCATGTTTGCTCGGTCAGAGGGAGGGGTATCTTCCCCTTAGGGTGCGCCCGGCCTGCCCTGAGGTCTGCCTCCTCCGCAGGCCCTGGGACGCTAATTCGGTGACATTGCAGCCGGGAGGGGCTTGAGGGCAGGGATGGTGTGAAAACTACCAGGCTCACTGGTCTGCTGCTAGTTTTTCATTAGTGGCAGGAATACAGGCATCAGAGTTGTGAGCCCCATGGGCAGCCCAGGGCTGGTAGAGTGAGAACAAAAAAGAGTCTTGGAAGCTGCTCAGCACTGGGTCATGGAAACAGGGCGTCCTACCAAAAGTAGCACCAGGCTTGCAGTTGGATCTAGGAAATACGCGAGCACCACGGGGACATAGGGGCTGTGGAGCTCCGACACCAAATGCATGGTGACACTACAGGGGACACTACACTAAAGGGAAGGACACTACACTTTAGCACGAGGAGTGCTGCACTGGTGACACCTCCACTCACTGCTACGCTCAAATGCTTTCGCCACCCCCCAGACACCCTCCTGTGGACAGCACCTCATCTGAGAGGTACCAATCCGCCCAGTGCTGCTGAGTGTGGTGCCAACCCTCCGTGTAGCAGCACGTGGTGGGGGTGCCCGAGTGAGCCTCCAAAACCCTCTGACATCATGCAGCTTTGCTGATGTCACCAATGAACCCCCTGTGGAAAAATGGACAAGATCCCTGGCTACACATTCCAGAATACGATTGGTCTAAAAACTGTTCAGCAAGAGTTACACTGGCAAGAAGGATGTGTGGAGGCATGTGAGGCCCAAGGATTCCTGCAGCAGAGCTGAGACTGGGAAGCAGTGGCAGCTGAGGGACGCAGACTGGAATTCTCTCACAAGAAATGTGGCTTACATCTTTTTTTAAGGATAAGGCAGCCTAGGTAGAAGTACCCCTCTTCCCTCCTCGGAAGGTGGTCAGTGTCTATAGCACTTGAGTAGACCATAAAAGTACAGTCACAGAAAGGCACATTGATGACAACTGAGTGTCGTGGGTCACATAATGGCCTGTTCCAGCCAGTATCAGGTGTTTGCCTATCACGTACCAGGCAAAACCCACAAACTATCTGCCCTTCAAATGTGTGTTGTTAGTGCAAATAATAAAGGGGTTTGAAGACAATATTAAAGTGATGTCACCACCTTCTTCTTATCTACTCTTCTGAAAAAAGTAGAATAGACCATTCAAAACGTTAGACTTGGCTTTGAAATATTTGTTGACTTACATGGTCTGTCAGATATTTCAGAAGTCATTTCAAAGGAAAATAGAAAAGCTGGATGATGACACATTCCCCATGAAGTGACCCCGTTTCCCCCGTTGGCCTCTCATTCTCACACGCCACCCTCCCTGCAGCTCTGCACCTTGCCAGGGACCATCACTGGCCCCAGAGCCCTGTGTTGGCTTCTGCACACCCAGCACGAGGTCCACTTTCGGCCTCAGCTCACTCACATTCTCTCCCCACTGACGCATGGCTCTCCAGCCCAAGGCCACCTCAGGATCGCTCTTGCTAGGCTCTCCTAAACAGTGAACCCACAAAAATAAACACACTCCTTGGGTAAAGTAACAACTGACTGGGTGCATGACTTAGTCTGTGAGTTCTCCGAGAGGACAGACCACACATTTCCATGTCTGTGTCCCAGCAAGGGATACACAGGTGACTAGCAGAGGTATCATTTAACACACACTCAACATGTTTTTGTGTTTCGGTTGATTGGATTCACTTATTTAGATTGTTTAGACTCAAATATTGCTTGGATATTAAGAGTCACTAGTATGGGTTTCAAATGACATTTTTTTTTGGTGGCAGTTAATGTAGGGATGTTCCAACAGCTAGAACAGTGCTTGACACATAGTAAGTGCTCAATAAATATGTGTTGAAAAATGAATGAGTGAATGAATGAATGCATGAAAGAGTATAAACTATGAATGAAACGGGTTATTAAGGAACAATGGTTATAAAGAAATACAAAAGGATACAAGTGAAGTAAGGACAGTTGGTATTGCCAAACTCAAAATAACATATCACCCATCAGTGGTTAGTAATTTGAATTTAAAATTCTAGGATAATATATTCTAAATGCATCTTTCAAATAAATGAACAGTTACACGTGAGTGAAACATTGGGGTTTTACCAGATGTTCACGGGTCTCTTTCTAACGAAGATGATTCAGACTTAGAATTCTCAGCCAAGTGGACCCTTTTTGTATCTAATCCAAAAGTTCCCATTCAGATTTCACTCATTCCCTGTGACTTTTTATCACCCTCGGTTTGCAGATGTTCCTTGGAAGGTTATTACCAAGATCACCTGCTGCTAGAAACGTTATATTTAGAGCAGTGCTACTATCAGCATGGCCTCAGGTGCATCAGCGTCACCTGGGAGCTGGTTAGAAATGGAACTTCGACACCCACTGAGCCTGAGGCCCTGGGGTGGGGCCCAGGAAGCTAGGGGTTAACAAGCCCTCCATGCACTTCTCCTGACACAAAAGTTTGACACTGGGTTAGCAGACAGGATAAAAAGTTCACTAGATGCTCTGCGCCACGTAATCAAATGTCATCTGTTAGCTGATACAAAGAGCTGTGGCTTTCTCTGGGCACTATGAAGACAATGAGTCAGGGTCCCCAGCTGGTAAGGCCACTGTCCTGGGGGCAAAAGAGGCACTGAATGACTGTCCTCACTGGAGACACACAGCCCCACGAGGAAGAGCAGCAGCCGATATGTGTTAGACACACAAACTCATTTGTTGTCACAATTCACCGGCAGCCCCACTCCCAGAGTAGCATGGCCTCATTTCCTCTGGACGGAGACAGTTCTGTTGTGAGGAGGCCTGCAGGACCAGAGCAGCCGCTGAAGTGGCCAGAAGGCTGCTCTCACTCACATAAAAAGAGACTCAGGGAATCATCTGCACTGGATTGCCAGACTTTCCTATTTAGCATCAGGCTGAGCCAGATGGTTTTCACCGCTGAGGAACTCTGACCCTCTTCTTGGCCATAGAAGCCCAAGAAAAGGCGCAAGAAGAACCTGAGGTGAGAACTACATGGCAGGAAGGAGCTGGTGTGATTTGTTTCAAATGTAATCGCTGGATGCCAGTGGGCCAGGGTGACATCATGTCCCCACATCAGGGGCCCAGTCTTGGATAACATCTGTATTCCTAGCGCACCTGAAGAATGAAGATTTGGGATGCTAAAGCACTGGGTGCAAAATAAGTGGAGAGGAGGTGCTTTGTCACTCACATACAGCTAGCCGCACTGCCTGCCGCCCCAGAGCACGCCGGACAGCTTGTTCTAAAGCAGCCTTCCTCCAGCACTGGGGGTGAGGAAATGGGAGAGGGAACGCCCAGTGATTAGTTCCGTATGGTCCTGACAGTCTTGGAGTTCACTCTTTACACCCCCTGGAACACTTCTGCATTCCTGATAGCACGACTGCAATGAACGTTTTTTCCGTCCCGCGCACTGTCTTTTATGGACTCCCCACAACATCCTAGGAGCAAGGCTTACAGTCCCTCCCTCTTCACGCCCCTCCCTCACCACGGCCATGCTCCCCACGCCATTCCTTGTTCTCTTTCTAAGAATGCAATAAACATTTCAGCACAATCTTTTCAATCCACATTATTTATAATATTCTGAACATCCATCGAGCCTGGCTAGAATGCTAAGCAATAAATCAAACTTAACAACAACAAAAGAGGAAGGGAAAAAAAAAATCACCCTTTGGCTGGGCTAAAGTCTGAGACATTTCATTCCCCAAAGGGTTTAGTTATGTTAGGAAAAGAGAGATGGGGATGAGACTCAAGGTTTAGAATGACAGAGCCAGGAACTCCAATCTATAGGCATAATCATAACTGTGTGGAAATTTCAAACAAACTTACCTCTCAGGGGTGTCAGGAGGAGAAATGAGATATGTGGGAAGCACTCTGAGTGCTGAACGAAAGCAACTGGAGCCCAGTTCTCCTTTCTGGGCTCGAAAGGTCATCTTCTTGGAACGAAGAGGCTAAGAGCCCTCCTCCTCTGCCAGACCCTGGTCCTTGCTAATTAACATCCCCTCAACAGGCCTGAATATGGGTGGGGTGGAGCCTTCAAACAGTGGCAGCACCAGGCCCAGGCAGGTAGAGTGAGGACGGCGCCTGGACATAGAGCCCCAGCTCCGCTAGGGTGACCCTCCCCTCCCTTCCCCTTCTCCCCACCCCACCCCGGGAGGACCACGCCAGGCCACACACAGCCAGAGGTCTCTCCACAGAAGATTCCACTCCTGCCCGGGGGTGGGAAGCGGAACTTGACCCACACCCATACTGTGTGGCGCTATGCGGGTTTATATAGTCTGATTTTCGCCTCACAAAGACAGAATCTGGCTCAAGAGCTCGCTGATGATTTCAAAATTTATCTAAACAAACGTGGAGGCCAGCATAGGCTATTGGCTAATTGCATAATTGGCCTGAGGCCTTCCTGTCTTGGCGACTTCCCCACTCATTCCGAACCTGGCCCTGGAAATCCAAGCTGCTCGGTCTTGCCACGGAGCAGGCGTGTGTTTACGTGGCTGGGCCTCAACTTCGCGGCTCTGCTCGTGTATAGTCTGCCATGCTTGGCAATCTGCTCGTAAGTGGTCTCTTCTGACAGTTTCCTGGATATGAGGGCTGCAGCTTTTCCATTCTTGTTGAGTGGCACTGAACATCAGATTGGAGTAACCAAATCACAACCCCCTTTTTATCATTACAGCCTCACACTGGTGCTGGGAAAGGACTGCAACGAGTCAGTCATAAGACTTTTCTCCAAGAAAGTCAGGTGAGAAAGTGACTTTTCTTATTAAAATTGTCAAGGTTGCCAACGAATCTAGCTTTCCATTTTGCATTTCAACCTGATTTACTCTTTGTATTAGATAGATTTTGTCACCCACTCGCTGGACTGGTCCATCCAACGTTCTAAAAGGTGCTGGTACGAGCTTTGCTTTGTTCATCACTCCCACCAGTGCCCAAAACACGAACAGAACCAAATGTATTGATGATGTCCACATTTGTTTAATAAGCCTTCTAAAATACCACAACTTCTTTACCATGTCTCTGTGTCACAGGAGCCACAAACTCCTTGTGGCTTGACTATCACAGTTAATGGTCTGTTTATAGCTCCTGCTTCATTTGCATCTGATGACACAGACCTCCTCCTTCCTCCAGACCGTTGGCACTGAGGGGCTCGCCCAGCCCTCCAGGCTTCCTCCTCGCTGGGTTCCCATTCTCACTCCTGGCATCCATGGGGACTTCCTTTCTTAGCTCTCAGCTCCTAAGCTGAGCTCTTCCCCCCTGGAGCTTCCCCCATTCCTCCTACAGAGACGGTTGGCCACCTCACGCAAGGACACCACCATGCTCTCTCTGCTTCTTCTTTTGGTGCCCTCTCCCTGGTCATTCCAGCTTTTCCAACTTGACCCACTCACAGATGCTACCTTCCTGTCTTTACTCATACAGTGTTACTGACATGTAAGGAAAGGTTAAGCCCACAACTTTAGAGCCACAAAGCTTTGGTTCTAATCCTGGCTACCCCACTTCCCATCTGTGTGATTTGGGGCAAGCTACCCCACCTGTCTGGGCCTCGCTGGTAAAATGGGGTAATAGTAAGTAGTATCTATAATGTGCTAGGAATAGTATCTGTAACACAGTAGGTGCTCAATAAACATTCACTTTTCTTCTTAAGGTCTTACCAGGCACATTTTACACTGTGCCCAAAGCCCCTTCAAATGGGATCTGTTTTGACTAAGGATCTGGTTGAGGGATGAGCCAAAGTAGCTGTGGTTTATACCCCAGGATCCCACCCATCAAGCCATAGTGACTTGGGCATACAGAGAGTCCACAGGCTAGCTGGCTGCCTCTGCCCATTTCAGCCCAGCTCATGAAGCTGCACTGAGTAAACAGGTTTTCTCTGGAGCTGAACTAGGAAATAAGGAGCAATGCAGGCTTGCCAGGTTTGCCCTGCTTCCTAGCAACGGTAAGGTGTGTCCTTGTAATCAATCCACCTTTACTGGACAATGGGAGTGATTCGGTTCTCCCCACTCCCACCCAACCAAAAGGTCTCCCAGAGAACGAAGTTTAGTAAATATGTATCTCATGCTACAGATACATACATGTTAAACAAAGAGCAGAATTTGAGTAAAAGATCACATTTTGAGTCATCAGCAAGATGTCTGGAAGGCTTTCTCTCACTTTTGAAATTAGCCTTTTTTAGGCCATCGGTGAGATATATACGGCATGAACAATATCCACCCCATTTCAAACCCAGATTCTACAGTGTCTGGAGGTATAATCAGGATGAAAGTCTTCACAACTTAAGGTAAGTAAAGAGGAAACTTTTTTCTGGTTAACTTTCTTGTCATTCTGGAGAATGTCCCCACCACTATAGCTCAAATGAAATAACTGAAGCTACCTGGAGCACAGGTTACGGGTGGAGCTACAAGAGAAGGAACAGCTGGAAATGAGAGCTGGTGAAGGTTAATGACGGCAGGACTTCAAAGGTTCATGATAGGGTTTAGGCTCAGTAGAGAGGAAAGAAGCTAGTCATTCTCCATCTATCACATCTTCTGGATTAGGTACCACGTTAGACACTGGGAACACAACAGTGGCCAAGATGGAGGGGACATCTGGCCCCAAGGAATTTATATGCTAATGGGGGAGACAGACACCCAGACTATAATGAAGTCCTTGGGATCGGGTAAGTGTTCAGGGATCAAACAAGGTGCTATAAAAGCTACTTAAGGGAGTGGCCAGGTAGGGCTTTCTGAGAAGGGGATGAGTTGGCTGAAAGTTAAGTGTTCTGTCACCAAAACAGCTGCGAAAAGACCATTCCTGGTGGAGGGAGTAGTAACCACAGAGTACCTGGGGCTTGCACAGATGGGAAAGAGAGCTACTGTGGCTAGACCTGGCCCAATGAGGGAGAGAGAAATCAACATGAGTTTGGTAATAGAGCAAGGGACTAAGTTCTGTAGGGCCTTGGGAGTCGTGGTAAGGAATTGGGTTTTATTCAAGTACAAGAGAAGGCCAATGATGGGTTTAGGCAGGGAGTAGCACTATCTCATTTATGTTATACAGATATTTATGCCACTGTGTGGAGACTGAACTGTACAGTCTTCTGGATAAGTCAAGTCAACAAGACCCCCCTGAGAGAACTATCACAGTGGCTAGGCGAGACTGGGTATGTGGGTGGCATGGGGTGGTGGCTGCAGAGATGGAGGGATCTGAAATATATTTTAGAACAGAATTACCAGAGCTTGCTTCCTGATAAGAAAGGGGGCTGTGATGACAGAAGGGGAAGAAACAAGATTCCAGCTTTAAATAACTAGGTCCACGGTGCCACTTTCTGAGGTAGCACGAACAAGGAGGTTCTGGCTATGCTGAACAGGGATTCAAGCTGAGACAGCAAATCAGCAGTTGGGTGAGTGGCATAAACCTGAAGCTCAGAGACAGATCTTGCTTGGCTTGGCAGTGATGGTTAGAGATGGAAAGGACAAAGAAGAGCCAAGAGAGGAAAGATCCCAGGGGTGCAGAATAGTAGGGATAGGAGAGGAGCAGCAGCAAGAGGGGGTTGGGTTGAGGAGGGTGGAGGGAGGGAACTGCAAGTGTAGGGACTTCTGATACTAGGAGAAAGGGTTGGTGAAGGGGACCGAAAGGTTAGTCTCTGACTCTGCCACACTGTCTGGCAAGGGCTGTAGCAGCAACAAGAGCGAGCGTTTACGAAGGGCCTCAGGCCTCCTGTGTGCCAAGAGCTGCACTCACTGTTTTGCATGCATCACCTCTAATCCCCATAATGATCCTGACTACTTACTGACAGAATCCGAAGCTCAGAAAAGCTGGGCAATTTATCTAAGGTTTCGGAGCTCTTCAGTTTCAGGCCTGGGATGTGCACCAGATCTGACTAAGAGCAATTGGCATAGTCAGACGTGTGCAATAATGTTAAGACTGTACGTAAGTACAAAAGGGCCGAAGGATACCAACAACACAACTTCCAAACCATCTTCTCTACTTCCACAGCCAGGTGCCCTGTTCTAGACTAAACTACAAGGACTTCTTGCTGTCTGCCACACCACCCAGTGCCCATGGGCCTCCCTTTAGCTGCTGGGCCCACCATCTCCTTAAATGTGAATTAAAAGCTTAACCCCATCTATTCCTTGGTTTCCCTTCAGGAACTAAGGAAGGCAAAATTATTACTTGCAGATTCTAAGAACGCCTAACCTGCAAATAACAAAACATTCAACAGAAAACCAATCTGAGCTAAAGAGGTTAGTTAATAAAAACATTAATAAATTTCAGCCTCTTTCTCATTAATCAGCCATAATCAATGAGAAAATACAACTTAAAAGTTTATTCATAACTAAACTAATGGACAGAGAACAAAGGAATTAATAAAAATGGATAGGACTGATATTTTGAAAATCCTGTAACTTTATTGAGGGTTATAAAGGAAAAATCTGAATAAAGAAAGACACCATATATCTGGATGGGAAGACTCAGTACTATGTGCATGACAGTTCTCTCCAAATTAATATAAACATTTAATTGAGTTTCAAAAATAGTAACAGGATGTTTTAGGAACCCACCAAATTACTGGGAGGTACCTAGGACTGTCGCCAGTTTTCAGGTAAGCAGGCTCCGAGAGGCGAAGGCAGAGGCACAGAACAATGGTCCCGTGGTGTCTGTGGCACAGTTGTGTGTGGGTGGGAGACAGGAGGAGAGTGGGCCACAGAAGGCCCAAGGATTGTCAGGAGGAATCTGGGCAATGGGGAGCCTCCGAAAGGCTTTACCGAGTGCGGAGAAGTGGTGGTGGAGGGGAAGGGTTGATAAACGCCGATCCACATTTTCCAAAGCTCACCCCTGCTCCAGTGCGGAGAATGGGCTGGGAAGGAGCAGAACCAGGCTCAGGGAGACAAGTTAGGGAACAGCAGGAGCAATCCCGAAGCTGACAGGCATGTGAAGGCAAGGACAGAAGCGTAGGACTTCCACAGACACAATGGAGGGAGACTCAACAAGCAGAGGCATCAGCTTGGATGTGGGGCCTGAGTGAGAGAGAAGTGCTGGGAGCAACTCCTGAGGATTTGGCGTGAGAAACTGAGTAGTTGGTGGTCTTGATCATCAAAATGGAAAACAGAGAAGGAAGAACAGGGCTGGAGAAGATCATGAGTCCAGTTGTGGACATCCTGGGTATTATTTCGAGCACGGTTTGACAGCACGATATTTGCTTTTCTTCCACTGGGGTTATACAGAACTCCTCTACTGGGCTAGCAAGCCACTGAAGAAGATTTCCTGTTCTGGTGGGGGCTGGGGAGCAGATGGACATCTACTTCAAGTGCCGGAACTGTGAAGCAGATACAGGCCCTTGGAATGATTCCACGCATGGTGAACGGGCTCAGGTGTAGGCCCAGCACCAATGGCTGGCAGAGGCCTGCCCGGCAAGGCCTGCTTTGGGGTCTTTTCCCCACACTCCTGTCAGAGGCTAAGTGTAGTGCCCCCACCTCATTTTTTCCCCTCTGCCCCAAGACTCCCAGAGAGTCATTTTATGTTTTTGAATATTTGACAATCTTTGGTTGGTACTTGAAGATATTTTCTTACCACAATCCCTCCTCTTTGACATCCTAGGATGCATTCCTTCATTCATTATATTCCTTCAAACAATATGTTGTTTTAAAGTATGGTAAGAAAATTTTCAAGAGAAAGGCATGTCATTGGAAGCCATGCTCTTTTTTTTTTTAAAGATTTTATTTATTTATTTTTAGAGAGAGGGGTGGGGAGGGAGAAAGAGAGGGAGAGACACATCAATGTGAGAGAGATACACTGACAGGTTGCTTCTCACACATCCCCAACTGGGGACCTGGCCCACAACCCAGGCATGTGCCCTAACTGGGAATCGAACCAGCGACCTTTCAGTTCACAGGCCACCATTCAATCCACTGAGCCACACCAGCCAGGGCAAAAAGCCATGCTTTTTGTTAACAATGTGCTAGTACCTCCAGGTGTCTGTTTTCTCATAATGACCTACATCACTCTATCCTTAGACTAAGCTCTTTATCACAGTGTAAAGGGAAGTCAGCCAAAGGAAAGCCGGCAGTCCTCTCCATTGGATACTGCTGGAAATCTATTTGTCCAAGAGCAGACCTGAGATTCTCCACTCACCTGCGGCAGCACACCCCACTGAAGGAAAGGCTCTGAGAGCAAATATCCAAGGAAGAGCTAAACTTACAAATTAGAATATGTGAAATGAGCAGGTAGCTTCATGGGGATACATTTTTCTCTTCACTAAACACAACTGTGTGTCCCTGTCATCTCACAAATGGGTATCTAAGATACCTGCACAGGCTGAAGCAAGGGCCTTTGATGCTTGTGTGGAACCTAGGTGGGACACGGGGGGCAAGAGAGTGCAGGACTTCAGACAGGCGTCCTCAATAGGAAACATGGGGGTTCACAATGACAGACCCCAAACTGACTGTGACCCCAGGTGATGAGCATCTGAGAGAATCCGTTTTACAGAGCTCACACGATGGCCTAGGGTGAATTCTGAGCCTTTGCCATCAAATAATGTCTTTCACTCCAACAAACAGTTGTGGAGAATTAGCAATTACATTTCTTAAATGAAGGAGGTTTTTCCTTTCTATGAATATTCAGCCTTCTGTGTTCGAAATAGAATTCTCAGAGTGTGCATTTCATGGGGGTAAAGTATAAACTCGAGAAAAGGACACACTATGCCAAGTTGGGATGTAGAGCTTTTGCAATGGATGGAACAGTACTCTTCATTTTATAACCTTAAACTGCATGCATCTTTTAAAATCGAAAACAATTTTCTCGACCAACTAAATATTTCCAGTAACTTCTGTCTACAGGGATTAAATTGTCATTCTGTGTATTTTCTGGAATTATTTTATTAATCAAACACAAAATTATTATTGTCTATTCCAAAAATCCTGATGAAAACTGTAACCTGAATAATATTCAAGGGTTTTCTTTTGAAGCTGGAAGCCAGCAATTCCTGTGCTGGACAAGGCTGCTTTACTGTGGCACATTTCCTTGGGAGAGGAAATGATTTTTGAGAATACTGAAGCCTTTTTTATTCTCCAGCAGGCTAGCGACACCTGTGCACGATTTTTCTAGACAACAATAAGACTTTTCTGAGGTTTCATGTCATGAGCATTTAATTTAATAGCTCTGAGAGTTTAAACAGGACACTAATACCTCCGTTCACTGGCACAAATGGTGACCTGGGGATTCCAGTTAACTTAATTTTCCATCCACTAATAGTAACCCATTTAAGCCATGAACTTTCCTCAGCATAATAGGGGATCTGGACATTGCTTTGTGGGTATGTACACTTGTATGTTTTATCTTTCAGTTCCATACTTTAAAAAAGAAAAATCAGCATTTTGCCATCCATAAATCTTCAAATTAGTAAACCAATCAGCAACCACATATAAGAGGCCTCATCAAAACAGAGAGAAAAAGTTTAACTCTGACAGTCTTAGCTAAAGAAAATAAACCCCATGAAGATAATGAAATGCATTTCTCGCATCCATGCACCATCTGTTTACCGTGCTAGGCACTGGCCTGCACCCAGGTGTGGGGATAAACAATCCATAGGGTTTTGGGGGGGGACTTCAGAAGCTCGAAGTTTATATATAGATAAAATAGAAAACTTCATAAGATATGAGAAATGACAAGTATTTAAAGCAAATGAAATGCACTTTTTTGAAATAATTAGTGAAAAGAGAATAAATTTAAAGTTGCCTCTAATCTTTTCACTGGCAGAATAAGGATTTATTTTATATCTTGACTTCAGCTTAGCAGAGTTAGAAAGCTTCAAACGTTCTTAGAAATGTAAAGGTAAATAGGTAAAAATAACAAAAAAAAAATTAATTTGATTTGTGTGGAACCCAAAGACTAGAGGTCCTCTTCAGTCTCTTGTAGTTTTATGCTTTAATTAACAGATGCCCAATCTTGCAAAGTCACGGGTGGGGCTCCGTTTCTTTCCTCTGATGATTTCCAGTAGGCAACCTTGGCCTTAAATCTTAAGTTTTCTGGAATACTAGGTTCCATTCTTCCTGGTTCCTAGGCCCCACCCCTCTGAAGATCCTGATTCAGTAGTTCCAGGAAGATGCAACAGGCCTTTGGATTTTTAGTGAGAATGTCATGTGATCCTAATTACCAAGGAAATCTGGAAACTTTGGCTATGAACAATGACTTGCCTAAGAATGGAGGGCTGGGGTTGGAGGGAAAAGCAGGTTCCCAGGCCCCAGGGTCTGGAGAGTCAGGACCAGAGAACTTGGGCTCAGGAATCTGCCTTTTAGACGAGCACCTCAGGTCACATATGGTCAAAAGAAAAATTGCCCTTGTTGCTGATAAGCCACCAAACTCTCTTCTGCAAGTGTCAGACACACCCAAATCGGGAGAAACCCATGTAGGTCTGAAGTAGTGACACAGGGGCAGCAGCTGGGACACCTCAGTCCTCTAGGCCCCAGCCTGCTCCCTGCAGTTCCTGGTCTAACCTGGACAGGCTGCTGCTCGTAGCCCCGCCTCCACAGGAAGCCAGGGGAAGCCCAAAGCATCATGGACAATAGGTGTCTGCCTGCCCTGACCTGGGGCAGGTCGAGGATGCCTGTTGGTGGGACTCTCGTAGTTGCAAACAGTGATCCCCTTTAGGGGAAGAAACACAAAGTGGCAAAGTGTCTTCTGGAATGGGCTTGGCCTGGTTATATCATGCCTGAAAATCGCAAATGAAACTATGACACGTACCATCGCCTGGTCATAAATGAACACCCTGTTTACCACAAATTCTGCTGAAATAAACCTGTCTTCATGTACAGTTGCTAAGGCATTTGTGCTTAGAAAAACAAATGCTTTAAAGACAAACAATACCTTCATATTTTCCTTTCAAAAGTGACTAATCTACTCAATACCTCTGAAAAGCTGTAATGGGTTTCTTCTGGAATCCTTGTATTACTGCATTTCATACTTGCCAATAACTATATGAACCTCTTCGGGAATGCCAAGGGAAAAAACAGTCTTGGTAAAGCTTGAGAGAGAGAGAGAGAGAGAGAGAGAGAGAAATAGGGCAAGATCATAGATGGGATAAAAACTCCACTTGAATGCTTCCCCATGAAGTCAGTCTACGTTTTGTCCAAATGGTTGAACTCCAGAAGTACCTCAGCAGTTCAGCTGTCTTGATTTCAAACGTCTGCCCACATGGCTCAAATTTGCAACTTAAATATTCAGTATGAAAACAAAGTTATTTAACTGTTAGCATAGGATTCTTCTCCAAAGGGAGACAGAAAGGCACATGTTTCAGCCCACACACATACACTGATCCCTGACTTCTAAATATCGACGTACAACACACAGTTATTTTGGCTTTGGAAGACTACGCTGTCTGCTATGTTGGGGTGGGCAGTTAAAAAAAAAAAGAAGCTTGTCTTGAACACTGCCAGAGCTGAAGATTTTTATGCATGTATAGTACAAATGGTTCTTTTTCATTTTGGAGAGAAAAAGCACTTTTAAAAAAACAGGTTGTGGGGAGGCTTTGCAGCGGTATTTCACCTCAATACATCTTTCAAATTTGATAGCTTGTAAGTTCAAGGCTTTGGTTCTCGTCTTCAACCTTCAGACATCTCTAAGCTGTCCGCAGCAGCTGTGGAGACCGAGTCTCTAAATGAAATGAAGAAATAATTGCTTCAGGGAACAAAGGGAAGAAAAAAAAGCCCTGTTAGCTGAACTACATGGCCCTTTGGGATTGCGTGTGGTATGTATTCCTGATTAATACTGTTCAGTGCAGTAAAAAGGAATCCCAGAGCAATCCCAGGGAACCAGAGAAAGTGTGATGTGGTCGCATGGGTGTGAGTTTCAGGGGCATGCCTGGGTTCAGATTGCAGCTATGCCCTGATCAGCTCCGTGACCTTGACAAAGTGCCTTTACCTCCCAGGACCTTCATCCCTTGTCTTCGATGGGGGACTAGCTTTGCCAACCTCACAGGGCTGGGGTAAAGACCAGAGAGGATGGTGCCTGTGGTGTGCTGGTTCTGCTAAACACAGCAAATCAAACACCCTTGGTCATCTTGGCCCCTCCCCAACTCCACCTAAAGGTGGAAAATGATGCAAATCCATAAGCCAAAAGAATAGGGGGGAAGTGATATCCAACCAGATGTGTCAATAAAAAGTTGAAAGTAAAGGGACAAGCAATAAAGGACTTAGAGTAAAAGATGAATCAGTGATTGGGCAGTGTGTGGGGGGCATCTAAAGTAGGACATTGGTACTCTGGGTCTCTGGAAAGGCTCAGAGATGGGGGGCACTCAGTGTTTCTGAAGGAAGAGCTAAAGACAGGGGGACTGGTTAAAGGCTTTGAGAGGACCAGTCATGTCCCAGGTCCATCCACTGCCCCACAACTAGGCAAACCACCTCATCACTATCCTCTCAGGGAGAAACTGGACCAAAGGAGTTCTAATATGGTGGCAACAGGCTCAGAGAAGGAAGGGATAAGGCAAAAGGATGGAAACAGGGGGATGAAATACCAGTTTCCACAGGAAACAGCGAGCTCACTGTCCCTCCTCCTCGCCTGTCAGGCTCCCAGGTGCTGACAGCTGAGCTCCTGCTCACCGAGAGAAGGTGCTCCTCTCAGCAGGAAGGGACTCGGCAAAGAGAAAGACCTAACACTACCGTCTGGGGTCCCCAGTAACATGACTAGGTCCTTCCCCGTCTGACAATCCTTCTATGAAACCTATGACTCAATGCAGCCCACTCAAGCCCACAGACAGAACTTGTAGATGTCTTTTTAGTGCTTTGCTCTTACACAGTAATGGGCAGCCAAGCGTCACTAGATGTTTGACGAATAAGACGACAAAAGCCAAAATCACCCCAACAACAACATCAACAAAGCCAGGAAGCAGAATTCAGTGAAAAGATACAATGCAAAGAACAGAAGGAAACTTTAGAGGAGCACTAATATCCTCAGAGATGATTTTATATCTATAAAACTAGAAGAGAATATTTTAAAATAAAAAAGCATAAGAGTTACAAAAATAAGACAGCAACAACAAAGATATTCAATGGAAGAGTTTGAAGATGTAGTTGAAGAAGTGCTCCAGAGGTGAACAAAAAAATAAAGAAACAAACAGGAGGTAAGGTAAAAAGGAAACGAGAGGGTTAAACCAGGAGCCCAATACCATCCCTCTCTCATGTCCTGTGCTGGACAGGACGCCTCTTTGGGGGTTTCCCCACGTGACGTCAGGTCAGCTTCAAGAAGAAGATGCTGCATGTCGTGGAGAGCAAATTCTGGGAGGAAGGTTTCCATCAGTTCTATTTAAAAGGAGTATCAACTCAAAACCATGTTGCTATTGACCAACCTGAAAGAGTTTCTGTGTGTTCTATAAAATCGCGCTAAATTACATACTTTAATTACTGTGATACATATTCAGTACCAGGGAAAACTTGCCTTTCTTGAAAAAGTATGTTTCTTTTCTATTAGATATTATCATTGTGTAACACATCCCAGATCCCTTTTTTTGTGTGTTGATTTTTCAGGATTCTATTCTTGGTGCTAAATTTGACACTCAAACATGGTATTAGTTTAGCGATTTGATATCTTCTATTTAGGTTCTCATATACAGTACATTTAAACATTTTCTACTTCTTCTTTAGTAGCTTTGAGATACTATACACACATTATATTGTAAGCAATCCCACATACTCTTTGGAATATAGAGGTTACAACTTAAAAATAAAATCTATCCCAGGATAGAATTTGGACTATTCGTTTGTCTGTTCTACCAGATTCTTGTATTTCAAGGTGGGGGAAGAAACCAGGCTTTGAACAGTCTGCAAGCTTTGCTCGCCAGTCTTCATTACATGCTATTTTAAGTCCTGCTCTGCAGGCCAGACTCCATGAACTTATCCATTTATTTATGCTGTTGTGTATATTTTGCTGTTGTTTCCAAGGGAAAGTTCTTTTTCTAAATCCTCCAGCTCTGCCTGAACCAAGCGGGATTGCTCCTATCGTATGTCTGTGAGTCCCTGAGTGTTGAGCACTGCCAGCTAACCAGACCAGAACCAGGGTTCGGGAACGAGCCACCAGAGTTGGGGGCAGATGCTCTGTGATTCCAGGAGGTACAGGACTGGGCCAGAGGTGGGCGGACGCCATGTCTGCCCACCGGGCAATTCCTTTACATGGCCAAAGAAAAACTTCAGACAAATAAGCAGATACGAAGCGTCTGAGTCTTATAAGGGTGAGAGTAAAAGCATCTTAAAAGTCATTGACATAGTCTCAATCTCCATGCCAGATGATGGGGCTTCAGTGTGACTGGCTTTGGAGACCTACCTCTGCATTTTGGCATGTCACCACCATGTGGTGGAAGAGAGAGTGACAGGCACATGGGACCAACAAGATTCTGGTTCCTGGTTCGGGAATTCAGAATGCTTTTTCCAAACCATACTTTGGGACAAAAATAGAATCTGTTTATTAAACTTGTCTCCTTCCTAATACAACACAGACTTCAGAAAGACAGTCATACAGCAAAGCAAAGAGAAAGCACTCATATTTCTCTAGCTGCCCACGTGTATCTCCACCATGCTTTATTCTGAGGCCCACAGGAAGGCGTTGCTTCTCCCACCTCCAGTTAAAAAGACCCCCTTTAACTTTGACCCTAGCCCTCCCCAGCTCTCACCGCTGGCTTCAGCTGACTAGCGCTTGCAAAATCCTCTCACTTAACGACCCTAAGCAGCTCTGGAAAAGGCAGAGCCAGTTAGTCTTCTCCAAGATGGCTGTCCTCTGGCTCTTTCTCAGAATTTTCTCCTCGGTTCCTGTGCCCCAAATCCTCAGATACCACTAGGTATCCAATGCCCCACCCGGTACCCTTCTTCCCAAACACACAGCCTTATACCTGGACAGAAAGCTGACTCTTTGAAGACTATTTTCATTCCAGATTACAGTTATCTGACAAAAGATGAAAGAAAACATGAATGTCTGATAGCTTTCATGATGGGTATTGGTTGGTTAAGCAAATGTAAATTGAATTCACCAACACTGAATCAAGTCGAACTGCCACATAACTGTGGGGAGATTATAGCCATGTGCCTCTCTGTCTGTTGGCCAAACAAGGAAAAGTAACAACAAATACAACACTTGCTTCATGCCAAGCATGTTTTAACTCATTCAACTCCCAAATCTCCTATTAGAGAGGTTTCTCTACCCCTTGTTTTTTGTGCTAGGCTGTCCTTCTTGCTGAGAGTTCTCTGTTGGCCCTGCAGTGAAGTCAGCAAGATGTGGCGGCAGACAGAATGGCAGCGGCCGCCAGCAGACCGAACCCTCAGGTTCCAGGTAAGAAAACGGAAAGAGGGATTCTCAAGGTCATGCAGCTGGGAGGCCATGGAGCTGGGGTCAAATCCAGAAAGTCAGACTGCAGAACTCTCACTCTTAAAATCACTGCTTCGCACAGCCCAAACCCTAACCCTAACTCTAGCCCTAGCCCTAGCTCTAATCCCAACCCAGAGAAGTCATTCCAAACTCTCTAACCAGTTCAAAAAGGCTTCACAGAAGGTCTGGAACTTTAGAGACCTTTTTTTTTTTTTTTTTTTTTTTTTAAAGAGAGCATTATAACTTGGGCATGGGAGAAGGACGATTTACGTTTCTGAGGCAGTTTGGAGAATTCTCAGATACTTGGTTAAGGTCTTTTGAATATATAACTACACTGACATAGAAGGCATGATCAAGTCCAATGATCCACCCAGAAAACCTCATAATGGGAAAGGACTCTAAAAACCATGGGCAGGGGGAGCAGTGCGGTAACTCAGTGATGAGGCCCGGTGGAGTCCTGATCCAATAGGGCCAGTGTCCCCATAAGGAGGAGAAGAGACCCCACAGGGCTTGCTCTCTCTCAGCACGCCCACAGGGGAAAGGCCACGTGAGGCTGCAGCCAGAAGGCAGCCACCTGCCACTCAAGGAGAGACCTCACCAGAAACCACTTCTGCTGGCACCTTGACCTTGGACTTCCCATCTCCAGAACTGGGAGAAAATACATTTCTGTTGTCTAAGCCACCCCATCTGCGACGGTCGGTTATGACAGGCCGAGCGGACTAATACAGTGAGCCTTGGCCTTGCCACCCCAGGCCCGGGGCCGCACTCCTCTTTCCAAATGCAGGACTCTCTCCCCTGCAATGTTTCTCATCTGCCCGAGCTACTTTCTACTTGATGTGCTCATTACATAAAGAGATTTTATCATAGAACCCATAACACTTTACTGACCTAATTAAAAACAAAAAGTCTGTCTGCCCCTACTAGACCCTGAGCACTTTGAAAGATGAGATTATCTTATTCAACGTTATATTCCTAGTTCCTGGCACATAGCAGGCATTTGATAACTGTTTATGGACTAAATGAAGACATGAGTGAGTTTAGGACATTGCCTTAAAAATGTACATTAGTATAAATGTTATGACATGATTTATTCCCTCATTTATTCAACAATCAAGAAGTAAATGGTTGGGAGAAAAAGAAGTAAATCATTAAAAGAGAAGACTAAAAATTAGGGACATTTCTAGATAATAAAGAAATGACAAAATGAGGAAT
The DNA here is from genome assembly GCA_004027475.1 of Anoura caudifer. NCBI lineage: Eukaryota > Metazoa > Chordata > Mammalia > Chiroptera > Phyllostomidae > Anoura > Anoura caudifer. The sequence continues at coordinate 31,749 of PVKU01001126.1, read as the reverse complement.
TAGCTGTGTAAGAGAATGCAAATACCAAATATTTGTATGAACTATGTAACATGTGACATGATTATAATCTGCAATTGAATGTGAAGGATGGCAGGAGAGCGTACGGGCTAAGTAAGCTCCATAGCGAGGCATCTCGTGGTTGAACTCCGCCTCTGCTAATACAGTTAGGTGGCTTTGGGTAAGCTACGGAACTTCTCTGGGATTCCATGGCCTTATCTTTTTTAAAAAACAAAACAAACAAACAAACAAACAAACAAAAAACAGCCTTGGTTGGTGTGGCTCAGTGGATTGAGCACTGGCCTGTGAATCAAAGGGTTACTGGTTTGATTCCTGGTCAGGGAAGATGCCTGGGTTGTGGGTCAGGATCTTGATTGGTTGGGAGCTTGCAAGAGGCAACCAATTGATGTATCTCTCACACATCGATGTTTCTCTCCCTCTTTTACTCCCTCCCTTCCCATTGCTCTAAAAATAAATAATTTTTTTTAAAAACAACAAATTTACTGAAGTATAACACATACAGAAAAGCACACAGGTTAAGGGAAGAGCTCGATAAGTTTTCTAGTTGCCACATCTCATAAATAGGGATAATAATAGTATCTGTCATGTAGGGAGAGTGTGAAGGCTAAATGATATAATGCTTGGGAAGTGCTCAGAATGGTGCCCAAAACACAGGGAGCCCCCATAAATATCAGCTCTCATTTATTTACATTTGCTCAATGTAACTGCAATTCTAAACTCATTCAAACCTTTTGTCATTTTTCATATAGCCTAGTAGTATATACCCAACTTAAGAAAAAAACTGTGGCCTGAATGGCGTGGCTCAGTTGGATGGAGCATCGTCCCATACACCAAAAGTCTGCAAGTTTCATTCCTGATCAGGGCACATACCTAGGTTATGGGTTCGATCCCCAGATGGGACACACATGGTAGGCAATCAATTGATGTTTCTCTCTCACATTAATGTTTCTCTCTCTCTCAAATCAATAAATATATTTTAAAAACTATAAATAAAAAAATTAAAAATTGTGAACACTACTCCCAATATACTTGTGAATATAAAAATCCACCATCAGAACTGAATATTAGAGTTGCATTATTGCCACCTTTCCTGCCACTCTGGTTTAATGGAGTCTCTTCATCTACTTAAAATGCCAAATAAAATAAACAGGACTAAAGGAAGCAACTGAATAGATTTGGAAATGCTTCTTCGGTTGGTACACGAGAGAGAAAACACAGACTGCAGTTTCAGCGTGCAGCCTCTCGGACCAGCTGAGCGAGGGGTGCGGTGATCCTCAGTGCTGCTCATTAGCCAAGGATGGTCAGAGGCCCTTCTGGAAAGCACAGTTGGGACCCTGGTATATTTTAAGCAGTACTCCTGAAAACAAGCTATCTTCATGTGCCTAGCAGGCCAGACCAGATGGTCGCCTTACTGGGGATAACCTGGTGGGTAGAAGGAAGTCCTTTCTGTTCCCAAATGTCCTCCCAGCATAGCTTCGGGGTGCCCCAAATTCCACCACTGCGGGATTCTTGTTGATGTCACGACCATTCTCTTACTCTATTCCCATTCTCTTACTCAGAAATAGAAGTATCACAGGCGAGAACAACATTTTCTGTGACCACTATCCGAGCAGGAAGGAACTTAGGGGAGTCCTTTGCTCTTGAACAGAAGAGGGTGAACAGGTAAGGCACCAATGACGGAAGGAAGCGTGTGTGAGGAAGTGAGGAAGCAGGGCAGGGAACTGGGGAGAGAAGCTGGGCACAGAAGAGGCACTTCCTGACCTCCAGACTTTTGCCCAGGGCCAGCCCTGGGACCCACAGGCACCAGTGAGTGTCTGGCAATGAACAGGCTGATAGAACAACTAGTCCAGGTTTTCCTAAGTGACTTTCCAACATCTTCCTCACCCTGTCCCACTGTTGCCTTGTTTTTTCCCTCTTCCAAGTAAAAGACATACTTCTGTTGTTCAACTTACACAACCACCCAAACCTGAGTGACATTCTTCCTCGCAAACAGTCCTCTGAAACTCCTCAGAAGATCCAGGTTCTTCTAAGGAGCAAGGGCAGATGTGGCTTAAAAGAAAGATGCTTGAGGGGAATTTACAGTCTGTGACCAATTAGCCAGATGGGCTAACTTTACCACCTGGTTTTTCTCTTGTTGATGTTTTGTGAGCTCTGCCTCTCTCGTTCACTCTCCATTAGTTGAAGAAGGTCATTTCCCTTTGGCCTAAGGGCTACTGGTCTGAGGGCCATCTTGGGTTCACATATGCTCTTGGATTTCAGATGGCACCGGTGACCAGGATACACTTTCTCCAACATGCATTTTAGCACGGGCACCGTGACCTTTTCTCCTGGATTTCATGTCTCTGTAGTTTTCCAAGCGTTTGTGAGCTCCAGCTTCAGCTGGTGCAAACGTGCTTATGTGAGTAATTCCAAACATATGCTGCACAGAATGCTAAATCTTACCATATCTGCATATCTGCATTTACAAAGCAAACCAAGGAACTGCATTTTAGCTACAAAACCCAACTATGTGGGAAAAGAAGGGGGACTGACTGCCTGTTTCTGTATTCATTCTTGTGCTACTTAGCAGTGATCACATTATTTCTTGCTTCCAGTCAGTGGACCAGGGTTACTTCTCTTTTTAGAAGCAATCCTTTCGAGCTCTTTGTTATTCTGAATGTAATGTAAACTCCTTTTCTTTCATCTTGGGTTTGCCTCAATCAATGAACTTTTCCAACTCTTGGCGAGGAAGGGAACTTTAAATGGTTATCTAATTGAGATCTTTGAACTTAGGCATGGTATGAACATAAATCACACAAGATAAACATCTATCTCACCTATTTTTACAAATTTCCAGAGTTGAAAATTCCCCAATTGCTTAAAAAGCCAAAGAAATTAGACAGGACACATATTTACAAAGGCATTATCATGCATTGCACACATTCACTTTCCCTTTCAGACATGGGTTTACTTTCCCAAGAAGAGTGCCATTTGCAAACACAAAACAAAATGACAAATGTCACTTTTTCTGACCTGCACTTACTTCCCATGCAAACACTTTTTAACTGACACTTCCTCTCCATCTCTTTATTCTTCCTTTGGCTAGGGCAGGCAGTACATGCTCTCTTGCTTACATCATCTCCACCATCACCAAAAAGTTTATATAAGGTCAGGTTCTTACAAAATATATGTAAAACTACACAGGAAGAAAAGCTTTAAAAATCAGGTGTCAACAATGAGTCATATTTAAAGCTAGGATAGATGATAAAATACTGAGGTGAAGATATATAAATTAAGGTGGTCCCCCTACATTGGGTAGAATTTTCCTAGCCCACTACCTATGTCTGTTATTGCAGATGAACTTTAGAATCATGATGTCAGGTATGCCCCAAACTCCCCTCGGACTTCTGAAACAGATGGTACGAAATTTATATATTAGGGAAGAATCTATTATCTCCACAATGTAAGTCAGCCTGTCTTTGAATATGGCATACCCCTACATTCAAATATTCTCTCTGTAAATATAATTTTTCCTGCCAATCAACTGTCATCCCAACCACCTTGCACACCATGCTGATGATGGAATAGCCGGTCTGTACCCTTGACCAAGGGCTGAGCCAAACACTAAAGCCCATGTTTCAGGGACAGATGTGAGACCCCAGCCAGCCCAGAAAGAAACCTCCCCATGACTTTCCTGATCGTTGTAAGGAAGGACCCTTTCCACGGAAGAAGAAGGACTTGAGTGTGGGGCTGCAAGCGGCCACGAGGAGAGAGCAGGAAAGAGGGAAGCTAAAGCAGGTATAACAGATGGGGTGCAGCCCCACCACCAACCCAAATGGTGTGTTTGTGTGAACTAGAAACAAGTACCCCTTCCTCACATGCCATAAAACTGTTGTACCAAATATATAAATCTATGATGATCATGCTTTCGATCATAGGTGGCAAGCCTTTAAGGTAGAGTTGTTTATTGTGTGGAACAGCTGAACCCTGCAATCCTGACGGGAAGAGTCCTGGCAGCTTTGGGAGCTGCCCTGGCTCCTGCGGTTCTTCCTTGGAGTTCTGAGAGCCTCGACTACAGTTACGATGAACTGTCCCCCTCTTTTATTTTGCCTCACTTAGAGCTGGGTTTTGAACCTTGTGATGTTTTACAGTTTTATTCATAGGCCTTACTTCTTGTAGAGTTTCTGTAGCAATTGTTAATGTGATCTCTTCTCTGTTCTTTGTGACATTCTCTAACTGATTACAGGCGTTATGTGAGAAAACAATTTAGTATGTTCATTTTATAACAGGCAACGGACTTGGCTTTCCTTTTAGTTTTTCAGTTGATTCTCTTGAATTTTTCCAGGTAGAAGATTATAAATATATACACACATGATAATAATTTTGATTTCTCTTTATTAATCTGCATACTCTGGAGGCTAGATCTTCCAAGTTAATTTTCTCCCTGGTCGAATCTCGATTTTTACCATCAAGCAAAACGGAGGCATTTAGCCGTGGTGTTTACTATGTGACGACAGTGAAGTGCCCATTAGTGCCTGCTTCAAACAGGTGCCTTCTTTTTTTGAGAAACTAAGAACAGACACTCAGTTTTATTAAATGCCTTTTTAGTGTCTATCAAGGTAATTATAAGGCTTTTTTCCCATTTATTAGTGTGAAGAATTATGTTAATATATTTCCTAATATGAACCCCTCTTCTCACTCTTGAGATTGATTGGACTTGGGCACAGTGCTTTATTCTCTTAAAAGAGTACTGAATCACCAGTGTTTTATTTATGATTTTTCTTTTTAGGATAATTATACTCATAAGTAAGACTGGACTACAGATTTGTGAGTATACATTCTTTGTTGGGCTTTGATATCAGAGTTATTCTAACTTTATAATGTGAAATAGGAAGACTTCCTTTTTCCCTATATTCTGAACAACAGTTTACATAACATGGAAATTATTTTTCCAGGGAAGTTTAAAAGAATTTGCCTATAAAGCTGTTTAGAACTTAGAGCATTTGGGGGAAGATATGTGCTTTTTTTCCTTTTTTTTGCCATTATACTTGACATCTATTTGATTAGTCTTTTTAAATAGGCAGCTTTGATATTTATTAGTCAATCTATTATTTACATGTATTGAAATGCACTGAATGGTTATCCTCCTCTAAAAGCTACCCTGGCCTTTGCTGACTAAGGGCTGTTACATTTACATTCCCTATGTTTTGAGATGTCATTCGGCCTAGTTAATAGTAATCGCTAAACAAAAAGATGTGCTAAGGACCAGGCCCTCTCATCCTCTCCCAAGCCCACGGTGCACTGACGCTGCCTCGCGGCTCCCTGTGCCCCCCGCGCAGACCCGCAGTGCTGGCAACACTGCTTCTGCATTGTCAGTGACGTTTCTTTACATGCTTGGCTTTATTGGGCTGCTTTTTAGGGAGTTTATTCATACTCCCACAACTTGATCCTACAAATTAGGTGGTAGGAAATTGCTTAACAGCTTTTTATTAAAATCACTATAATAATATAATTAAATATATTTAGAGATAATGTATGTGTAGTAAAGAAATAAAAGCTTCTTCATAATTTGTTAACTTTAAGCAAGCTCATGCAAGAATTGGTCAGTTTACTGAAGAGATGGACGCATGATGTCTGGAAAACTGGGGCCTCCCAGAGCTGGACAGGCCAAGCTCGGCTGCCCCTCGAGTGGCGGGAGGTGAGACGGTGGGTGTCCATAGCCTTCCGGGTGGCCTTCCTGGGAGCCAAAGAAAGTGGTTCAGCCCAGTGGCAGAGATCGGGTGCACTGTGCCATCCCTCCTAAACCTATCGCTTCAGGCAGCCCCAGAGTAGCTACTTTTAAAGTGGGGAAGACAGTGTGAATCCAGGTGGGAGTCAGAAAGCCAACCAGAACTACGTACCAGAAACAGAACTTGAACGTGGGGCTTGGCATGATGAATGGAAGTCACATAACTTGTGAAAGAAATCACAGCCCTGGGGAGAAGATGGGAAGGAGAGACACAAATAGCTTGTGTTTTAGTTTCGAGGTCACTAGACCACGGAGAGCCACTTCAGAACCTGTTGGAGAAGACTTTCCATCACTCAGAAACCCTGGCCTTTGAGTGGGATTTAGCAACTGGGCAGGGTTTGGGGTTTCTCCCTTGGGAAGGGGGTGTGTTCTCTGCGTGGAAAAGATGGCTATGGCCTTGCTGGTGGCCAGGCTGCAGGGGCCATCACTAGACTCGTCCATCAGGACTCCCTTACCCTTTCTTCAACAGCAATGGAGGACATACATCTCCCAGCCAGGGCAGCACAGAGCTAAGTTCTCACCAGTGGACAGTGAGCAGATGTGGCATGTCCCACATCCAGGTCTGAGAACACCAGCGATGCATGTTAATGCTCTTTTCCTTCTCCTGACATGTGGCATGGTGTGTGCTGGCCCAGCTCTGACCACGGGGGTGAGGGTCCACACAGCACAGGGGAGAAACAAGACAGGGGGAGAGAGCTGGCCAAGAAAAGGGAATGGCCCATGAAAAGGCAAAACCATGAGGGACAGACTTCGGATCAGGGATTACCAGGGACTGGGTGGGGGGCGGGAAGGAGGGAGGGAAGAAACTGACCCCCAAAGAGTGTAAGGGAACTATTTGGAGTGGTGGGGATATGTGGTATTTTGACTGTGATGGTGGTTACACAACTGAATTTGTCAATATTCATAGAACTGTTCACATACATATGTTGAATTGAATACCTCAATACACTTAAGAAAAAAGAAAGAAAAGAATAACCCACTGGAGAAGAGACCTCTGTTTTTCTAAAGAGTTTCTAATTTTTATATAATTGTAATGATCGATCTTGTATGATACCAAGATTTTGAGTAATAGTAAAGTCATCTTTACTTACTCCAAGGACATAAAGAAATGCTTCCGTGGATTTTTCCTAGAGTTCTAATGGTTTTGTTTGCTGTATTTAAAATTTTGACTCTTTAGGAATTTATTCTGGATGAGGTATAGACCCACCCACCTTTTTCTTTTGACAGAAACTCAGTTGTCCAATACCATTTACTTAATTAGTCCATCCTTATTCCTGATTATGGTTGTAACTATGATCATATACTAATGTGGAAGATTAATTTTAAGTCCTAGCACTTTATTTTAACTTTTTGGCTTGAAATATATATATAAATCAGGAGGCATTACATGTTATAGAATTAATATATGTTTGAAAACAATTAATACACCTATTGAATAAAAGGCAGATGAGCAAAACTTGGAAAATGAAATAGCCCTAGTTCTGCCACTCACTAATGTTAGCATTTTATGTGTATAAGATGTACACGCACACACACGGTGCTGAATGAGCTACTCTGACAACTGTACTGGAACATCCAACTGTGAACAACGTGGGTTTGAACTTCAGGGGTCCACTTATATGCAGGTTATATGCAAAAAAACTCATCATAAGCAAAGTCAAAGTACAAATAAGGAAAAAGCATTTGAAACTTATTACCCCAAAAGATTCTTTTCCCTAACGTATAAAGGCTCCATAAAACTAATAAGACAAAGACCAACAATAGAAAATGCACCAAGAACATCAACGTACTGTTCAGAAAAAAAAGAAATACAGTCACTCAAACACATTACGAGTGCCCTGACCGGCGAGGCTCCATGGGTCGTGTGCTCGTCCCACAAAGCACTAGCTCAGTTCCCAGTCAGGGCTGCGCCTGAGTTGCAGGCCCAGCGCGCACACAGTCAGGGCGAGTATGAGAGGCAGCCTACTGATGTTCCTCTTCCTCTCCTTCTCCTACCTTCTTCTCTCTCTAAGAATAAACAAAATCTTTTAAAAAAATTAAAAATGTATTCTGTTTCACTTATAAAATACAAAACAAAGCTGTGAGGTTGAACCATATGAAATTACTGATGGTCTACCATTTTTGACCTACATAAATTGCAATTTCATGTGGTTCAACCTAATAGAGTGAAATATTTTTCATCTATCAGATTGTCAAAATCCCACAAGCTGAGCAATGCACCCTTCCAGTGAAGCCGTGGGGAAACATGTGCACACAGCACCGCTGGGGGCGCCAGACCCCACAGGTGCTCTGGCGCCCCCAGCGGTGCTGTGTGCACATAGCACAGGCGCTGCAAAGGGCAATCTGGCCAAATTTATCAAAATGTCCACGTCAGTCGGTTTATCCTGCAGATATACCTACATGTATAGGAAACAATGACTGCAAGACACAGAAGATATATACGTATGATATATATTACACATATGTAATATGCTACCTTTCCTAGGGGGGATACAACATGTGTGTATTGTATATATTATACAACACACACACACAGAGATGCATATTTTTCATATTTGCTTGTATCTGCAGAGAAGAAACACTAGGAGGAGACATGAGAGGCTGATAAAAGTGGTTACCTGTATGCAGAAGGGAAAGAGTCAAGAAGGCAGGAGTAAAATTTCTCAGGGTATACCTTGCTCATGGTGTTGGTGGTTAAAAATCAAAAGAAAAAGTAAATAGAAAAGTTAAGAAGTAAAACTGCAGGTATTTGGAAAAACTGACCATTAAAACAACTCATTCACTACAATCTTAAATAATCAACATTACTACAATATATAATTTATATACCTACAAAGATTTTTACCACTACCAACAAAATAAATTAAAAAAACATGAATCTAAATTCTCTCACTGGGCTGATTATTTTCCATTTGCCTCTGCATCCTTTCTCCTCTCTTCTCTGCCCTGTTTTTTTGTGGGCTCGCCTGCCTCCTGACTTTCTGTTGGGTTTAGCGAATGGAGGCCCTGGCTGGAGGTCAGAGGTCAGGAGAGAGAGAACGGCTGGAGTATTTCTCCTGTTCTGGCAGCGGCTGCGTGCCCCCCACTCCACACCCCCACACAAGCACACCTGCTGCTCTAGCTCTTACTAAGCTTCAGGAACACTGTTTGCTCCTTTGGGAAGGGGGATGGCATGAGTAATCATTTCCCACTACTGTTAGTCCTGTGTGCCCCATATCTCTTGTTGGTTCCCTCCTTCCTGCATACGCTTCTGCCACTTACCCAGCTGAGAATGCCGTCCACTTTACGGTGGAAACCTGGCTGACATGTCTAGTCATCTGTTATCTTAGAAAAACCACTCAAAATTCATTCTTTTCTGATTTCTATACCCCAAGGCCAGTTTATTTCTGGAATATTTCGCACACCTGCACTTGCATTTGCTCCCCTGTACCTTTACCACACTTTCTAGGTTAACAATTTTTCTTCCTCTGTCTTCCTTTTTAATAAATCCGTTCTGCATAGCCATAAGTTAACTCATGAACTTACCCCATTATCCTTCACCAGAAATACTTTGAACAACTGTACTCTCATCTATCCAGACATTTGTTCAGCAAATACTGTTTGAGAACTCAGATACTGAGATTACAATGGTGTCTACAAAACAGACAAGATCCTTACATACTCATGGGAGGTTAAACTTCCGTGGAGAGAAAAAGATATTTTATTTTATTTATTTATTTATTTTTAGAGAGAGGGGGAGGGAAGGAGAAAGAGAAGGAGAGAAACATCAATGTGTGGTTGCCTCTTGAGTGCCCCCTACTGGGGACCTGGCCCACAACCCAGGCATGTGCCCTGACTGGGCACTGAACCAGTCACCCTTTGGTTCGCAGGCCAGCACTCAATCCACTGAGCTACACCAGCCAGGGCGAAAGAGATAATAAGTGACCATAGCACAAAATGTGAAATTACAACTGTGCACGTGTTATAAAAGCAAGATGTAAGAGGGTACAAGTCTCTAGTTTGAGGATCAGAAAGCGGTTCCTGGGACCGGAGGGATGGGTGGACACTGAACACGCAGACAGGATGACCAGAGAGAGGAGAGCAGGTGTTTCTGGTTCTTTTTTCCAGTCTTCTTTCCAACAGGAATGTTCTCCTCCCTCTACTTTCTTAGCTTTACCTAGTAGTTAGGTGATGTGGGAAACACAGTATCTCCATTTCAACCCAATTTTCATTCAATCTCACACTTCCAGCCCTTTGATTCTATGTAAGATTGTATGTCATCCTCTCTACCTCTCATGGCACAGTGCAGAGAAGCCTTGTCCCCTCCTTTCAAAGTAAACTGTATTCTAACGACTTTTCTCTAAAGAGAAAATCCATTTTCTACTTGCTAAGTTGATATGTTTAGTACTAAAAACTTCAAGGATAAATGTGAAATGAACTTAAGGAAAATACAACCAGAAAATTATAGAAAATGTGTTTTATTTTTTCCTAAGTGATTTTTTTCTATTTGTTTGCAATGAGCAGCTTATTCTTTAATTCTGACAACTAAAAAAAAGGGTGGGGGGACAAATTAGCATGATCCACTGGAAAAACAGTAACAAAAACCTCCCCCAACTCCTCTAGGTCATCAACATCCAGCACTATTTGCAAAGCTGCTAGGCCTGTCTCTGGAAGGACATTTTTCTCACCCATTTATATTGCACAGGATGAAGAAACATTTTTAAGATTTCAGCTTTTCAAATGTGTAGTACTTGTGATAAAGGCTGTGTTCAAGCCCTCCTCTTCACTTAACCTGCCAACCAACACGGGGAAACCATTAGCTCAGGCTGCTACAATTAACTCGGGGCTGCTTCTTGAAAGGCTCACACAATTCCCAGCTACTTATCATGCAAACAACCTGGGAGACTCATTTTCCTTGCGGCGCAGTAGGAGGGGTAAATTACTGAGATAAGTAGATTATTGGGGAAAAAGTCACACTCAGAGGCCTTATGAAATGATTAAACCCTGGGAAATTCATCCCCGAAGTCCTGGTCCTGATAGCGCACATTCACTCTGACTCCTGGACAAGCTACAATGGAGAACCCTCTTTGGAAGCACTAAATACTCCGACTCTGCCACATTTTCATCTAACTTTTCAACCAGTGGGTTCTTTAGTTTTGATGGGTGAGATTCACTATCTATGAAGCAAAATAAAGAAAAGGGGGGAGATTATCAGACTTGTAAGATTTAAAAATTTTTCTAACATAGTAGAAGTACAAACATGAAAGCCACTAAAATGATTATAGGAAAATACAGTCTTATTGACTTCTTTGTATTAACTTCAAAAACTGCATCAAGAGAAACCATTTCATATTGATTAATAGCTGTGTGCAAGTCTACAGTGACAAAATGTATCTTCTCTGTAAGAAGTACTTCCTCAGAGCACACATTAGTCAATGATCAAGTTGACTATTATTAATCAAGTTGAAGAACTGCCTGAAATAATGTTTCAGAAAAAATATATATGGAAAAGTAATGAAAATAAATGTAACCATGGCAGGGAGACAGAAAATGAACCTTTATTTTCCGGCAAGAAGAAGAAAACAACCAACCAGCCAGGAGCTCTCTGATAACCAACCCCTAAATAAGAGAGCTTCAGGGAAGGGCCTGTGAGTGTTAATGTGGACTTCCTGGCCCTGCCACAGAGCTGCCAACAGCTGGTGTAAACATGCGCATGGTAAGGAGGACCTCGGGATGGAGATGCTCCAAGGCAGTGGAGGAGCTCACTTGTCACTACTCTTGGAAATAGTCAAGGAATTACCAACTCTTTAAGTCAAGACTGAATCCTTAATTCAATGGAGTGAAATACTTCTGTTTCGTATAAGTGGAATAGTCCCCAACTCCCAGGAACTTAGGCTTCCTTCCACCTGTGTGATAAAGCAGACAAGTGGAGAGATTTTGCCTGAGCCAAGGCCAGGAGGGTGAAGAAGAGCAAGGAGACTGGGTGTGTGGGGGGGAGGGGCTTCAGGGAAAGGACAATGGACGACAGAGGAGTGACTCTCCTTTCTTTTGAAGGGCAGATTGGCATTTTGGGGTACAAGATAACCTGTTCCTCTGTTTCAATATGAAAACTTCAGTGCACTCTGTAATTCAATGAAATTCTTAAAGCTGTTCTGTGTGTGTACAATGGGCATGTGCTTGTTTTGGGGCGGAAGTGTGATATGGGCTTAATCTTTTGGAATGGGGGTGTTTGGAGGTTAGGGGTGGTGGTGGTCCACGGTGATCTGTTCCTATTCAGTTTAGCTACCCCCCCCCCCCCCCCAGTTACAGATGAAATACCTGAAATGTAAGAGGTTAGGAGCCTGCCCAAGGTCTCTGTGCCTGAGCTGGGAGTCAGATCTACACTGTCTGATTTTGGAACTTCAAGTCTACCACCACACTAGACTTAGAAGATAGTGGAGGGAAAAGTATCAGTTGATAACGCAAACTGCTTGCTTCATTTATGAAAGCATGCTTCACTGGATGTAACAGAACTGATATTTGTAGGGTAATACAGAAAATCTATCATCCTAGATATTCAGTAGTTGCCTGAGCACATTTATCATCAATGGCATAACGCTATATTTTGCCAAAGAATTGGGAGTCAAATCAGAATGTACAGCAAGGAAATAACATGGGAGATAAAAAGGAAATTTTCTCATTAAAAAATGGCAGATATATTAATGGAGTGCTGCTTTTCAAAACCACAATCTGAGATATAACAGTGAGATATTAATCATATTTATGGTTAAACAGAAAAAAATGTTTTTAATATCTATGTAAAGGTGCACATATCTTGGCATCTTTTAAAACAGACAAAGAGAATACAAATAAAGTACAGTAATTAAGAACATGGACAGTTTGAATCACAGCTCAAACATTTACTAGCTGTGTGGCCTTGGGCAAACCACTTAGCCCCTCTGTGCTTCAGTTTCTTCATCTGTAAAATGTGCATATTAAATGTCCCTCTCTCACTGGAACGTTGTAAGGATTCGATGAGTTAATATATTAAAGGGCTTTGCACAATGCTTGGTACATGGTAAGATAAGCACTTTATAAGCATTAGCTAATATTATATTCTTAGTACTATGAGGGAGCAGGGGGTGCTATATTAGCACGCGCATGTTAAGGGTTATCATTGGAGCCAGTAAATGCACAGGTAGGTCCACGCTGAAGAAACTGCATGCTGGTGGGTGTGTAGCTGAAATGAATACCCACTGGGTTGGGGCTTACAGGGAAAGAAAGCTGGACTAGTATGTGAGGGGAATAGAGATGGATTAGGAGACAAACAGTCACTCTCAGGTTAAAATGCAGGTCAGAGCAGAGTGAGAGAGTGGAATGATATGTGGTTGGGTCAAAGAGGACCTTTAGAAGTGATACAGTTCCCCCACACAAACTCCAGGAGGTAGGCATGGAGATGGAGAAATGATGAAACCCTAGTGTTGGACAGATCATCCTCCCTTAGTGTGGCAGCCCAGGACAGGCGACAGAGATGACCAAACTGAGTGCCCAAATCCTCAAGAAACATGGGTGGATGACTGGACTGTCAAAATATCGTAGCAGTGGGGATTTCTGTTGTTGATGACAACTCCACTCTTGTTAGTTTGGGCAAAGGGGAATTTTTTTAAAGGGTACTGGCAGCTTAACAAAATCTTTAGGACAACCAGGAAACCAGATTTGGAGGACACACAAGCAGGACCAGCGGAGCCAACCCCTGAGGACACTTGGGCACCACTGCTGCAGCTGCCTGCCATGTGCCACGAAGGACCACAAGAACGAGGGCTAGACTCTTTGCTGAGCTCCCACAAAGAACTGCACAGTCCCAAATACCATCCCACCTGAAGAACTCATCTCCCATGCATGGCTCACACCTCAGAGTGGTCACTTCTACCTCCAAGTCGTATAAGATAGAAGCTGGGCCACATGTGGTTCCCTGTGGCAAGGAGTCTAAGGAGTGTATCTTTTAGCTTTCCAGTCTATAGTTTAGGGAGGAAAGGAAGGAGGGGGCTGAAGTGGGTTGTGAGACAGCCAATCAAAACTCTCACTCTGACTGGTGCGGCTCAGTTGGTTGGGTGTAGTCCTGGAATTGAAAGGTCATGGGTTCAGTGATGGTCAAGGTGCATATGAGAAGGCAACCAATCGATGTTTCTCTCACATCAATGTTTCTCTCTCTCCCTCCCTCCCTTCCTCTTCCTCTGTCTCTTCCTCTCTAAGAGCAATGAAAAAAATATATATCATTGGGTAAGGATAAAAAAACCCCAAAACCCTCTGCCCTCCACCAGCAGATGAGTAGAATGGGAAAGAGATGCTAATACAACGTGGTATGACATCCCTGAGGGGAGGACAGGAGAACAGGGTTCTGAAAGCGAAAGAGGAGGGAGAGCTGTATTATTATGGTTGTGAGATATTAAAGTCATGGAAGAATAAAGACCCTCAATGAAACAAGGTGCTGTAGGAGGAAATCTATGCTTCAATTGAGCCAATGATAGAAGCAACGTTCTAAGAAAAAGGAATTACTTCATGATGAAATATTGAAATTTTGGGTCCAGCTGAGATGAATTTGTCCCTGTACCCGGGACTCACCCCAGTACCACTCCCTCCTCACCGCTCCCATTTGTCCAAGTCCTCCCTTTCAATGGGCCTGTTTTACTTCCCCTTACTCTGCACACACTTGCAGGAAGGAGTTACTCCCTCTACTTTAACCCCTCATACACTTTATCTGTACTATTCTTATCCCATTTGCCTCGCTCTGCCTTGTGTTTAAGTTATTTTCCTTGTTTAGTAAGATAGGAATACTAAACAAGATAAATGAATATTCCATAGCTGAGTGCTGAGGGTGGAGGCTGAACAACTCCGAAAGTGTAACTTGTTTACTGAAGACGTGTCAGTTTCCCCGAGTCATTTAAAAATGCTTGGGTATTCCACACAGCAGTTTTTAAGAAGTATAACAATTCCATAACTTAATAAAGCTTTCCTGCATGCAAAAAAATTCCTCCCCTGGCTGTGAGGCCTGCTGTCGGCCATATGCATCCACTCGCACAGAGCTTCCCATCAGCCTTTCTACTTCTAGATTCATACGTACGAACTCATCCCCAAGATGTACCAAGCATGTAAAGCAAAGACCATAGCACAGCATAGAAAGCACAGATAAACAAATAGGAAGACTGACTTTAGAGGATACAGAGATAATTCTGATAGCAGAAGAGAACTTAAAAACAAACAAACAAAAATGCCCCTCTAGGTAGCATTCTTGAAGAAGAGACTTGAGAAAAATACCATACCCATAAAAACAAAGACAGAGTCCAATTAAAAAGAGGAGCAATCAAGAATAAGAAAGAGCTTTTACAAATTGAAAAACCCACACACAAACATGGTGTTTTGACATTTGGAAACAGCAACAATAAAAGATCCTAGAGAGAGTGGGATGTCTGGCTTGTGAATGGGGAACCTATGGGTCATTAGTGATTAGACAGTGACTTTTAAAAGGGGTGAAGTTAAGAGGAGCAAGATGATTTTTGTTCAGAAGTGAGCCAGTGCCATAGTGTGGAGAAGGGAGGCAAGCACAAGAATGGGCCAAAGCTCCGTGGCCTATTTGGGCGAAAGACAGTCCAGGGCTCCAGATTTTCTTACACAGATGCCAACAAGAACAGAGGTATCACGGGGGGGGGGGGGGGGGGGGGGGGGGGGGGGGGGGGGGGGGGGGGGGGGGGGGGGGGGCGGAGGCTACCCTGATGGAGTATTTGGAGACTTGCATGAAGTACGGTACATCCCTGGAACAAAAATGGTC
>PVKU01001126.1:0-16080 GCA_004027475.1 Anoura caudifer | reverse complement strand
TGATTTTTTTTATGTGTACCATATTAAAATTGATCTCACACACTACAATTTGGATCATGGATGGCTGATAGAACATTTCTTTTGGGCAGGCCTGATTTAAGTAAGATTGACCTGTGGTTAAATTGATATGATCACAGCTTCTTGAACTTTGATGGCAATTTCGATTTAGCAAGTCTATCACTATTTTCCCTTCTAAAAATACATTGGGCTTGATTCGTAATGTTCATCATTTCACAGAGATGGTGAATGCCATCTTAAAACGTGTAGGAGACTAGTTTTAAATTAATTAAATTTTAAATCAATTTTTTTAGAGAAACGGGAAAGAAGGGAGAACAAGAGGGACAGAAACATTGATTTGAGAAAGAAACATCGATCAGCTGCTTCTTGTTCATGCCCCAACTGGGGACCAAACCCATAACCCAAGCATGTGCCCTGACCAGGAATCGAACCGGCAACCTTTGGCTTGGCAGGATGACTCCCAACCCACTGAGCCACGCCAGACAGGGCTTGGTTTTATATTTAGATTAATATACCTGGTTGCAGTAATATGTTTAAATATTGAAGCAATCCCTTCACTATCTTTCAGAACAGGAAGATGTGTCTGTGTTTCACTGTGTCCGGGAGCCTGTTAAAGGTAAGAACTGATGATAAGCTTGCAGTGTCCCCTTTATCTTTTTGGTTCTAACTATGTCACTTCAGTTAAAATTTCCTGTATCTAAATTGTTACCCTTACTTTTTTAAAAAATATATTTTATTGATTATGCTATTAGAGTTGTCCCATTTTTCCTCATCATTCCCCTCCACCCTGCACACCCCCTCCCACCCAAATTCCCCCCCTTTAGTTCATGTCCATGTGTCATAAGTTCTTTAGCTTCTACATTTCCCACACTATTCTTGCCCTCCCCCTGTCTATTTTCTACCCACCGTCTATGCTACTTGTTCTCTGTACCTTGTCCCCCTCTCTCCTCCTACCACTCCCCTGTTGCTAACCCTCCATGTGATCTCCATTTCTGTGGTTCTGTTCCTGTTCTAGCTGTTTGCTCAGTTTGCTTTTGTTTTAGGTGTGGTTGTTAATATCTGTGAGTTTGCTGTCTTTTTACTGTTCATATTTTTTTTCTTCTTTTTCTTAGATAAGTCCCTTTAACATTTCATATCATAAGGGCTTGGTGATGATGAACTCCTTTAACTTGACCTTATCTGAGAAGCACTTTATCTTCCCTTCCATTCTAAATGACAGCTTCACTGGATAGAGCAATCTTGGATGTAGGTCCTTGACTTTCATGACTTGGAATACCTCTTTCCAGCCTCTTCTTGCCTTTAAGGTCTCTTTTGAGAAATTAGCTGACAGTCTGATGGGAACTCCTTTGTAGGTGACTGTGCCCTTATCCCTTGCTGCTTCTAGAATTCTCTCTTTTATTTTAATCTTGGCTAATGTACTTATGATGTACCTTGGTGTGTTCCTCCTCTGGTCCAACTTCTTTGGGACTCTCTGAGCTTCCTGGACTTCCTGGTAGTCTATTTCGTTTGCCAGATTGGGGAAGTTCTCCTTTATTTGTTCAAATAACTTTTCCACTTGTTGCTCTTCCTCTTCCCCTTCCGGTAGGTACCCCTATAATTTGGATGTTGGGACGTTTAAAGATGTCCTGGAAGTTCCTAAGCCTCTCCTCATTTTTTTGAAGTCTTGTTTCTTCATTTTTTTTTCTGTTTGGTTGTTTCTTTCTTCCTTCTGGTCCACTCCATTGATTTGAGTCCCGGTTTTCCTCCCATCTCTATTGGTTCCCTGTGTGTTTTTCTTCATTTCACTTATTGGAGCTTTCATTTTTTCATCTAATTTGTGAGCAAAATCTGTGAGCATCCTGATCACCAGGGCTTTGAACTGTGCATCTGATAGGCTGGCTATCTCTTCATTGCTTAGATGAATTGGCTCTGGGGCTCTGATTTGTTCTCTGGTTTGAGCCATTTTCATTTCCGTTTTTTTTTTTTTTTTTTGGGGGGGGGTCTAGTAGTGGCTGTTATGTAGGGAGGGGCGGAGTCTTAGGTGTTCCCCAGGGCGGGGCAGCCCAGTCGCTGGGTAGTGACGCTGTATGTGGGGGTGGGGTCTGAGAGGGAACAATGGCGCTTGCTCTGCTCTCTTGGATTCCAGTCCCTTCGGCCGCTTCCCCTTCTCCTGGATTATCTGCACGCGAATGTGGGACCACCTGGTCAACCAGCCACCTTGCGAGGCCTCACTGGGTCTTCGCAGTTGCCACCCCATGCCTGGGATCTGCCAGCCGCTGCTGCCTGCATGCTGGTCCACACCTCCACTTTTTCCTTCCACGACTCCGCCCCTCTTACCGGTCTGGATGAATGGTTGTTGGACTTCGGTACAGTTCAATTTTTCTATCAGTTCTGGCTGTTTTCTTGTTTCTAAATCCTTGTTGTCCTTAATTTTGGTTGTGAGAGGAGGCACAGTGCGTCCACCTACGCCTCCATCTTGTCCAGAAGTCTGCCAGTGAGTTCTTTAAGTCAGACTAAGTTACAATTCAGAACTGTCTTGAGGGCCATTCAAAAGCACAGCTGTAGATGGACTGCACACACATGATGGGCGATGGTGCTCGAGCCACCCACTGGAAGGGTGAGCGTACGGAGATTAGGCCATCGACGCAAAACTATGTGACTGTAAAGCTTAAGATAATGAAAAACAAATCACAAATCAAAAAAGAAAGAAAAATGCTGAAAGCTTCTAAAGTGAAAACAAACAGCGTGACAGTGACAGGGTAAATAAAAACAGACCACAAACAAAGGAACAAGGACCAGACTGGCAGCACTTTCCATCGGCAACGCTGGATATCATGAGACGTTAAAGCAGATACTGAGTAGTTTACAGTTTAGAATTCTACACCCAGCCAAGCTATCAACTGAGCATGAAGATAGAATAAAACATTTCTACACGTGAGAATTCATAAAGCATACACACTACATTGCCCCCTTTTTTAGATAGTTGAGGATACTGTTCAGCAAAATGAGGGTTAACATTTTGAGAAAAAGGAAGACACAAGATCAGAGACACAGTATAAGTACACAGAGTTACAACAAATAGAAATACCAGGATGATAAAATGTGCAAAAAGCCCAGAAGAAAATAAAAACAACCCAGCTTAGATTGGAGCAGAAATGGGGTCTAGAAGGGAAAACCTCCAGGAAAACACACAACCAAAAAAGGTAAACGATGAACAAATGAAAAGAGAAACAAATAAAAACCTTGAGGGATTATCTGATAAATTTTCCCATATGGAAATTATTGTGAGGCATTTTAAAGAGATGCTGACATGTTGGGGGGAATTACGAGTCCACTGTAAACTGAACAAAGAGAAAAAGATCTGGAAAATAAAAAAGTGACATGAAACAGAAAATAAAAGGGATACATCACTTGATTCAGCAGTAAACAATGTTTACAGAGTCATGATCCCATCCACATGGGAACAGGACCCTGAGTGCTTGAGGATTTTGGGTTCCAGGTAAAAAAGGGGACTCCATTTAGAAAGACTTCAAAACAAGGTAAAGGCAAGGAAGGTAAGAAGAAAAGAAAGGCAACTGTAAACTCCAAGAAATATAAAAGGCAGTATAAATTTTTTTTCTGGTATAAGTAAGAGGCTATTGAGAACAGGCAAACGAGAACAGAAAGTTGGTAGGTTTCTAGAAGAGCAAAATGAATTCCAAGGACAGAGTGAGTCAGAAGCTGGGAGACAGCAGGGGAATGGCAAAAAAGATACATGCTGCCTCTCCTAACAAGAAAGGAGAAACCATCAGAAGAATCAAAAATACAACAGTAAAATCTAAAAACAATTTTAAGTAAAATGTGGTGTGGTTTTAAAACAGTGATGGAATGTACGGTGAGAGGACAGACTTGAACACTCCTGTGACTGACATGGGGACCACGACAGAGCTCAGGGTGCACGTCTCAGCTCTTCAGTGCACCGATGCTCGTGCAGATGCAGTCGTGTAAAAGCATCCTTATGACTTCTAACTTGGAATCAACCTAAAACCACAGTATAGAAATCTTAACTGTGGTCAAAATGGAATGCAAATTGTCAACAGCTGACAAAAGTAAAGGGGAAGAGATGAGAAGAGGGAGAAGGTGAGGCAAGCATAATGCTCATAACCAATGGAACAGGAAATAGATGGTTTAAGTATGTTACTTAAAGTGACAATAGTAATCAACAGAGGAATAAAAACAATGATGTTGTTAAGAGGTGAGGGATGCATGGAGTTGGAGTGAAATCCTATATATCAGACCAGGAAGTCAATAGGTAATGTATAAAGTTAAAAAAAACAGAATAGTGTGCGTAAATAAATATATTATTTAGAAATATGCAAGCAATCACCAGAAGAAGGAGAAGCAAAAATGGTTACAAGTGATTGATACTGGGGGTCCGGAGGGACGAGGCTGGGGAGGGATGAGGCTGGGGACTGGTCAATTTAAAAAAAAACAAAAACAAAAACTGTGTACACGCATTATTTAATCCTTTTGAGAGTAAATATTTACTTTGGGACCTGACTACTTTGGCTCATGCCTGCTAAGGAGTGAACCTTTGACATGTGCTACTGGATACACTTATTTTTCCCAGTATACTTTCCCTTTGGTTATCTAGATATTGGTTAGCAGCACACCCAGATGCTGCCCCACAGGGCATTATGAAAACGATGTAGGAAGTATAAATGGCAGGTTACTGGTCCCTGTAGGGAACTTCTACTACAGTTGTAAAAGAGGAAGATCTGCCCCAGGCTTATTGCCGGAATAACCCTGGTCTTACCAGACTTCCACACTCCTGCTGGACAGGGTAAGTAAAATGTCTTATATTTTCCCTTTGAAAGCACTAGGAACAGCTTAAGGATTTGCACAGCTGAATGAAAGAGGAGCTGTCACTTAGTTCCTTAGGACTCACAGCTTGAAAGGAAAAGAGGAGGGGGGGGCGGCCTGTGGACCGTGCCCAGCAGGGGTGACTGAGCACTTCCCCAGTCCGGGGGGTGGGGCCACAGCTCTTAAAGCCACAGATCTCCTCCATAGGCACAGAGACCCTCTCAGCAGGAATCCATTCACACCAGTCACCCTTGGAGACTGCTATTTATGCTAAAGAAATTTATCCCATTCCATTGTATGTTTCTTGTCCAGAGTTCTCTTGGATCCCTTGTTTAAGACCATAGTCCTATATTGTGAGCTGTGGAATGGACAGGCCGTTTAAGAGGGCAGAGATGGCTAATGATGGGTCTGTTAGCTCTGCAGTCAGTCTTTCCTTTGTGAACCAAACCCAATTTGGGTGCATTTGCTTAAAAAAGAAAAAAAGAAAAGAAAAGAAAAGAAAAGAAAAAGCAACCTCCTGTTCTGAGTTGAAGAAATGTTAGTTGTGTTCCGTTCTTTTTACTTGGGGGCAAAAACAACACTGGAAGAAACTTTGTAATATTTATAACCCATCCTTTGGCTGAAGTACATTATCCAATGATTTTAGGTGTAGGTGTGAATACAGCCACTGTAGCTCCTTAAGATTGGAAGGGTATTTAAAAACAGGGGACCTTTTCATCACTAGAGAGATGCTAATTTTTATCTTGCAAAAAGTAAAGGGAAGCCCCTTCTGAAATGATTTTTCTTTTTTTGAGGCAGAATTTAAACGTATGCTACTGCTTTCATGAGTTCTGTGAGCCAAATCCTTATAAATCCTTTGAGTTGACAGATCAATTATTCATTCTAGCAGCTAATGAACTAATAACCCTTGGAAATTTCTCCTTCCCTGGGTTTAAAATAGGAAAAAATATACTTTAGGGGGAAAAAAAAATCAATGAATGACTACACAGCAATAAAAAATGATTAAATTCATTTTAACTTTTTAAAAAAGAGCTACATTTTGTTTGAAAGCTATGATTTAAAATTAAAAATGTCAAATAACCTTATATTTTATAAACATCATAAACACTGATAAAGTATGCCATAATTTCATATTGTGTCCTGTCAAAGGAAGGGAACTGAGAAAGGGTAGAACAAAGAAAAGGAGAGAGAGACAGACACTGGAGAAGACTTCAGTGAGAACTGTGGGGTTACCAGGTGCCTGCTCTGTATGAGGCTTTGAGGTGGACCTAGATGAGGGGAGAGGATGCACATGAACAGCATTGGAGAAAACGGGAGAGCGCAGAAAAAGGAGGAAGAGACTGTGTTACCCCAGGATTCACTAGCCTAGGATTGTGAAGAGTGGAAGCCCGTACTAAGTAAGCATTTTGCTCACAGAGGGGGACCAGGGTAGGAGCTGGCACATAGCATAGGATGGGCTTCAAGGGGTTAGACACAAGGACTCCTCTCACTGAACCACGCAGTGTTGCCCAAGAGGAGCTGTGCAATTTGTGGGGCCATGTGACAAGTGAAAATGAGGGTTCCTTGTTCAGAAGTTGTTAAGAATGTCAAGAGGCCGACAGCAGAGCATCAGAGCAAGCAGGAGGCCTGCCTGAGCACAGGCTGCTGTCCAACTGCCCACGACACAAGGTGGACACCAAGGGTTGGAGCTGATGGCAGAAAGGGGACTGGAAGAAGGGGTAAGCGTGAGGCACCAGACTGAGCTCCGATCCCAAGGATGAAATGGTGTCTTCTGGGTGCGCAGGGCACTGCAGGGCAGAGAAGCTTCAACCCTATGTTATGGGGAAGGTCGGGACTTTAATAGCTGAGAACACTGAAGCAATGGGAAGCTGAGTGAGTGACCTGCTCTGGGTCATGAGGCATTACACACACGCACCATTGTACTTGTATGCACAAGTACATACGAGAGTCTGTTTGCTTTCAACCGAGGAACTAGAGCATGGTGATGGTCCAGCCTCAGGCTCCTGAGCACTGCTGTCCTTCCTTCCTGCAGTGCAGTTCCTGGAAGTGACAAAGTCTTACTTGGAATCAAGTGAGCAATCTTTTTCTATGACATTAAAATCTCTGAAGGATGATGCTCTGAGAGCACTGTACACATTCCAGGGAACGCCACCCAGCTCTCCACACTGGAAGTCCCTAAGCAGTATGACGGTGTGTGGAAAGGGGAACTTAGGAGTCGGAAGACCTGGGTTGGAACCAGAGCACCAGCGTTACCTAGGCTTGTTCACTCTAACTGTAAAATGGGGATAATTCTAATCACCCCTCGGTTGTGGGAAGGAAATAAAATGAAACCACACTGACACATCAGAATCCACTTGTATAGCCTTACTGAGAGGCCCCTGGGCCAGCTGCACACTGACGGCCCTGCCAAGGTGAAGCCAGGACAGGCTTCAGAGGTGTGCCACTTGAACAGACGGCCCCCGGCTTGCCCCAATGCTCTGCTGTCACCCTCTAGACATTCTTAACAACTTCTGAACAAGGTACCCTCATTGTCACTTGTCACACGGCCCCACAAATTACATAGCTCCTCTTGGGCAACGCCACATGGTTCAGTGAGAGGAGTCCAGGAAGATGTCCATCTTTGGCAAATAACTCCCAGTGACCTGGAAGTTTGCAGTGGACACAGTTTTTCAGCTGTGCAGCATCTGAACCCATTTCTTACTTTTGAGGAATTGTCAGCTATGTGAGCCTTGGTAGGTGGCAGGCTGAAGGGCCGCAGGCTGAAGGGCCGCAGGCTGGCATTTCCTGTCTCTTGCTAGCTAGCTAGTAGCCAGTCAGGAGCTATGACTTTGGAGCACAGAGAACTCATTTTGGTGTTAGTGGCAGTAACATCAGTTCTCCAGGGATCTCGGGGCTGCCCCTCTAGCTAGAGTGGGTCTGGCGATGAGACCCCCACTAGGTGGCCTGGTTCTGTGGCAGGGGTGTGGTTGTAGGTCTAGCCACCTTTGGCTTCTCCACAGGTTCTAGCCTGATTCTCCAGCTTCTCAATGATTTATTTTCAAACTACTGAATATCCTTAAAAAAATTGTTCTTAATCCTCTAAGGATATGTTTATTGATTTTAGAGAGGGAGGGCAGGTGGGGGCAGGGAGAGAGAGAGACATCAATCGGCTGCCTCCTGCACATGCCCCGACCAGGAATCAAACCCTCAACCTTCTGGTGTATGGAAAAACGTTCCAACCAACTGAGCCACCAGGTCAGGGCTCAATATCCTTTTAGTAAATTCCTCTTGTATTTGAGTAATCACAGATGGTTTTTGTTGTTTATAGCCAACAGCTTTTTCTGGTCAAAAGTTGAACTCCATTATGGGGTTACCACCCTGATGCACACTCGGCTGATAGAAAGCAAAGGAGTCCCGTGTCCCAAGGCACCACTCGTAGGACCATGTGGCCCTGGTGACAACAGGAGTGCTGGTGCATGCCCACATGGAAGGAACCTGGAGGTCGTCTGCTCCACACTCCTAAAAGAAGGAATCCTCCCAAAATAATTCAGTGTCTATATAATATTCAAATAAAGTGTCTCCTGATAACCAGAGGGTATGCTAAGCAGAAGGCCTTACTGAGGGCAACAAACCTTAAGACTTGGCGGCTCCCAGTTACTCCTTTCCAGGCCAATGGCATCTTAGCACTTGGGAGGATATCCCTAATTGTCATCAAATTGTCAAGGTTGAAGTTCAGGGAAATTCCACCTCACTCACGGCCAGCACACAGAATGCCATTCCTTTGTACTGTGGCATTAGTATGCGACAGCTACCAGAGCATGGTGGGGTTAAAGTGCCCTGGGACCCTGAAAACCAGGGACCACCCAATAGAGATCCCACACAAACACCACTGCCGGATAGAAAACCACAAGTGTCAGATGTGGTGATGCTGCTTCTGGCATCAGGGGCAAGGATGCCCCAGGAAATTATTTTCTTTTTCTTTTACAGCATGTTCTATGGATGACAACAACATTCTACATTTTACCAAGGGTTGTGAGAGGAGGCGAAAAGAAGTTCCAACAAGCTCAGGTCCCAGAGCCTCAACCAAACTCCCGGCTGAAACAATCACGTAATCACTGGCATTACAGTTCTATTTCTACAGTGCCATTTGGCTGGCTGGGTGAGTTTCCAGTCACCGGGGAGTGACATAGGTTCCATTAGCCTGAACAGGAAAAAGACCTAATTATGAGGGGCCTTCCTGGGAAGCCCAAGATGCACCCCCCCAATTCTGTCTGAATAGCAGGTGTGAGCAGAGGCAGAAAGGCTGCAGTGACCGAGATGTGATGGCTAGGAGGCAGAGTCCCGTAAGGCCACTCAGACAGTTGCAAAGTGGGTGTCAGGGCAGGACGCTTAATTCCAAAGGAATGAGTAGGGTCCCTCCCCTCACTGCCAAGCAAAAGGCAACAAGACAGTGAGCCAAGGGCTGCAAGGTATCACAGGTCAGGGGCAGCAGAGAAGGAAGGATAAGGAGTTATCATTTATTTGGGATCTGAAATTGGATCTCATAAAGTCAGTGAGGTACAGGAGAGCAAGCAGGCTCAGAAGGTCCAAAGGAGGACCAGGACTGGGGTTACCAGGTGCATCAAATGTGGAAGGGGGCCTGCGGAAGGGGACACGGCTGGTAACTGCCAGGAGGAACGCAGGGTGGCAGGGCCCTGCCCCAGGGAGAAGTGGACAGAGGTGCGGGATGCTTCAAAGGGAAAGGGAGCACAGTGCGCAGGGAGAGAGAAGCAGAAGGGAGAGCCTTTGCTCCCTCTTGGGCTTTCCAGCCAGAGGAAAGTACTCATACCAGGGCTTTATTTGAATCTATCACCTCTTATTAGTGTCTTTTGAAATGCGAATTAGCTGATTAACCACTGCTCATAGCCTTCCAACTGCTCTTTATTCTCCAGCATTCAGCAACTTTGTTCTAAATAGCGTAGGCCACAGTAGCCCACCAGGGGGAAATTACTCTCAAGGTTACAAGAACAGTGACCAGGCAAACTTACTCCCTGGCTGGGTGCAAGGAGCTGGTGGTTAGACTGTGCCTGATGTGGGCCCTTGCCAGCCCTGGCTGACTTTGAAAGCCCTCGGAGGACACCGTTTACCTCCTGGGTGAGCCCTCCAGCCCCCCATGAGGCCTGATAAACAGGACTCTGGAGAACAGATGGACTCTTCTACCCCACCACTCCTGTGTTTACTACATTCATTTTGTAACCAGTCCATTTGTTCTAGGTCCCTAAGGGTTGTCCCTGCACTTGCTTTAGCTCTCTGTTTGGGCCGTGGGCTCACGTTTAGGGACAACAAGGGATGACCTCTGGCAGAGCCTCCTCTGCACTTGCTCCTGCCTCCAGTTTGGCAACACGACACAAAGGCGGTATGGCATGTATACACTTTCCAGGCTGAGCCCCTATTCAGAGGGGGCTGCAGCTTGCACGTAATGGGCCCCCTACAGACAAAGCCAGCAAGTTTCTTAATTAAGTCTAAGCGAAAGACAGATCCTGCTTACATCTTCAGAGAACCTTCCTTCAGAAATTCAGAAACACCCTAGACTGCTTATCAAATCTAGGTAAGAATAACTAGTGAGCAATTTTTTCTTTTTTTTTAAATATAGAAAGCCAAGCCTCAGGCGCCAACTCTTCAGCCCCCTCTCACTTTCCCTGCAATTTTAGATGTGCCTCTGGTTTATAAAACAGGAAACAAAGGGACTTCTTGTGTGTCAGAGGAGCGCTCGGAGGGTCTGCATTTCATTCCGGCCTTCCCCACAGTACTGGCCGTGTAAAGAGCTCTTTAACTGGTTTCGTCTCATTAACATTACCATGAGGTATCAAAGGGTGTGTTAAAACCCGGCGCATGCACATATATCACGTAAGGACAAATCCTAGTATAGAATTATATTAAAAATTAATTATCAGCTAATTACCTTTTCAAAAATGAGGATTTTTTTCACAACCGCCTACCCCCTGCAGCACTTCCTACCCTAGCCCCAGTACCACTCAGACAGACAAACCTTTCTGTTTTCTGGTCTTTGCTGTGATAATGTTCTTTGCAAACAGAAACCAATTATTCTGTAGCAGTAAGTCACCAGGAGTATGAATTGCTTTAATTTTCCCCCCTTTTACCAGCTGCCCAGGGTGGGTGGTGAGGTCGCTGCAATAATGAAGCTGGAATGAATACTAAAGCAGCGCCGAGGCCCGGTGTCCTGCAGGGAAAATGATGCTCAAAAATAAAAATGCGCTTTTGTTGCAAGAAGCTAATCAATGAGTTAGACATTTCCAAAAATGCGCTTTCCACTCCGAATTTGCATTGCTAACGCCGCTTTCCCCAGTGACTCCTGTGCACCTGACTAGCTTGTAAAAATGTCACCTTACTGTTAAAAGTGCTAAACACTCCCTGTTTTTCCTTGCTGTTCTCTTCTCCCTACCCCCTTTTGCCTTTTTCCTTCTGCAATTCTTTGCTTTCTCATTAGAAATGCCCAGCAACGTCTGGCAGACAAAGACACTACAAACAAAGTGTATGGAAAGGGAAAAAAAATTAAAAAGGAAAAAAGTGCAGAGGAATTCTTCACTCACTGTTCTCCAGAATACATTAATATCTGAAACTGTTGGCACAGCCTAAAACCCTCGGGCAGCAAACAATGCAAGCAATGATTCGGAGTCTGGGATCTTCAAATAAACCGGCGCTGTCATGGCCACCACGAAGGGGATAATGGCGATATTAGCTGACCTTTGCTGAGTTGTTTCTTCAGACCTGACTGCTGGACCTCTGTTTGCTTGTTACTAGGATTTCTTGGCTAAAAATTTTTAAAGCATTTCCCAGGCAATACAAGAGCCAGTTTATTAGGCAAATAAACTAGACCTTAAGCAGTCTTTTCTGCTTCATAATGGGAACTGGGTGAATTGGAAGGAGGGTAGAGTTGGTGTCAGGAAGAGTGACTAAGAATCAGAGATCTTAGCACTTTTCCTTCACCCAAAGCACCAATGGACAACGAGGGCAGATTTTACAAATTATCAGACCAATGTGCTGGCTTTGGTTCACTTAACCAACACCATCTATGAGGTAAGGGAGGTAAGGCTCACAAAAGGAAAGAACAAAAACAGCAGCTTTCTTCCTCCAGACTTTTAGATCTTCAATGACATTTCCCTCATCCCAAGTAGACCAGTAACTGGAGACTATGCTATATAACACATTCGAGTGGAACTAACGGTATTGTATTTCATTCCTCTATCATAATTACCTAAACGAACTTAAGTTACCCAAACCACTCTCTATGACAACCTTAATGATGTTAATAAAGTGAGTAATACAGGACTGGATCCTTTTTCAGAGCCTTCAGATCCACAGGGCGGGGCCTTCTGGCTGTCCAGACTATCCCAGTTGGTAATGAGGGCATTGCTGTGTCTGTCGACTGCCTCCCCCCTCCCCCCACTGCAACAGAAGCCCCATCGGGACAAGGACCGCTGTTGTATCCTTTCTCACGCAGCATAGCACCTAGCACCCAAGATACCATTGCTGAAGGAGGTGTCATATTTTTTTGCCTTTGGAAAAATACACCATATCTTTAAAAGCTTTCAGCTGCCACACCCAAAAGGTATGGCATGCAATAGTTCTTAAAGCGTGGTATTTCTCCACCATGGTTCCCAACTTTCAAATCAAAATATACCTGATAACAACTGCTAGAAATGTATATTCTTGCTTAAAGCAGGAGGTCATGTAAAAATATAATACACACACTTTTCCAAAAAGTTATGCACTCATTAGAGTTGGAAACTATGTGAAGACAGAGAAAATTTCCGACTCCAGGAAGTAAGAAAAGCAGGTTATACAGCACATCAGAGACGATCCCCAAATGGTTTTAACAAGGTAATACGTGTGGACATATGTAGGCATGCGCACACACACAGACTGGAAGCATACACCCCACATGTTCATTGTGATTATAGGTGAATTTTTACTGTGTTTACTATTTACTATTGTATGATTTTTTTCACAGTAAACCTATTACGTTTAAAATCAGAAAAAAAAACCTTCAATAAGCTTCTTGTAGAAAGGAAATACATTATTAAATGAGCTACATCTCTGCCTCGAGAGTTCTGAGAAATAAATCCCGGTTAATACAGCAGGCACCCAAATGGTGTGTCTTATACACACGCACACACACAAAACACACAGGTGTGCTCCCTGGGTACATGTGCCTAAAGCTATACAGAAACACGGTGTGTGTGTGTGTGTGTGGTGGGGGAGGGGTTCTGTGGCTATTTATTTATTCATTTATTTTTTAGTTTATTGAGACAAAATTGCTGTAGGAATCTGGAGGAAGTTTTCTCTCTCAGCTTGAAGCAACACAGTTTCACATTTCTGGGTTTTAAAGGTGATTATCTTCAAGGATGCTCAATTACTTTGAATAGGTGTGACATTCCCTGCTGATGGGTGCTCATACCTGTCAGCAGCTGTGAATTAGCATTTCAGAACCCTTCTACACACATCTTCAGCAGAGAGTTCAGCACCTTGCAGAAAGGCAAAGGCTGCATGCAAACCGGGGTGAAATCCCTTTCTGTTAGGGAGTGGTAGCTGGAGGGATGTTAGAGACCCGGCAGCCTAGTGCAGCCTTGCAGACCCACAGGGCCAGGAAAACAAACACTGCTTTAGGCATTGAAACGGGCACTGAGAGATAGGAGCTGTGCCTGGGGAAAGTGTTAGGGTGGCCTGGGATATCTGATCATCTTTATCCACCAAGGCACTCCCCGTTAGTTAGCATCGTTTCTTTGTGCGTTTCTGCTCTGACTCCTACAAGGCCACAGCGAGACATGGGAGAGGGAAATGAAGTTCAGAACAATTATTGCCTATTTCAACTTAAAATGTTCCCTCAAAAATGTCATATTAATATAAGATGGAATCAGGCAGTCTTAACTGTTCAGGAAACACTGAAAGGGAACTGAGCTTCACACATCAGGAAGACTCCCAGGCAAGGCCTAAGCAGGCTGGAAATACACTTCTAAGATGTGTCGTCCCTTCACACCCACATAGAAACCACCCTGAGAATCCCACAGGAAAAATACATGAGGGGACCACAAGTTTTGGACCCTGTGCCTGCTGTTTTGGTTATTGATTCTAAGGTGGTTATTAAGAAACAAGACAAAGAAACTCTGATCCCCCCCATCTCCTCACCCCACACCGGTTTCTTGCTCAAGAAATTCAGACAGAAAAACCTCCTTCAGGAAGGAAATCTTAGGATATTTGTCTCAGCCTGATTTGAATTGAGTACAGTAAATAGGAGAGCTTCCTCAGGGGCCTGACAGATGGAACCACCCCCCACCTTTTCTCCAGGTATCCCATGGTCTCCGAGTTGCTTAGGTAAGAGTTTTCCTGCCATATGGATTCCTCTTTTCTTCAACTATCTGTAAATCTTCCCCCCTCACTTCTGAAATCTAAGACCCAATCCTCCATCTTTGTCTCCTTTGTCCAAAATGTCACATATACCCAATGTCCCCTCACCGTCTTTCAAATTTTCACGCCTATGTGAATTTTCCACGTGCATGAATTAAAATTTTGATTTTCTCCCTTTAATCTGTCTCTGTTAATTTGATTATTATTAGCCCAGCTAGAAGGACTTAGAAGATGGGATGGCTGGGCACACTATCTGGCTCTCCTGTCCTACCTCCACTCCGCTTCTTTTGGGTGACTATCTTCTATTTCTACAGGGAATCTCCTTCCGGGGGGTCCTCCTTATTTTTATTGTTTCCTTTCCTGATAGGTTTTTCAGGCCCTTTACTCCTAATTTTTCAAGTACAGTATAATAATTCAGGGATAGTAACCTCTCTGAATATGATGATCAAAGTTTCTAAAAATCCCCACCATGGGAGAGAACTCAGTTAAGAAACCTGAAGTGTTATGGGGAAAATGGGTTTAAGGTGGTGAGTGAGCCTACGCAAGCCCTTATGAAAGAGAATGTCACAGACAGAACTCTGAATACAGAGGTTACCCAGGGCACCTGACACACTGAAGGTAAGTCACACCTGCCAGGAACGGTGACTTTCCAGCTACCAAAGCTGTTCTCAAGACCTTCCAGAATCTCCCTCCCCTACAGTTTCCAGTCAATTCATTTTGCTTAGGCACAGATGTGTATGCTAAGCAACATCTTCCTCCTACTCTTGTTAGCTCTCCTTCCAACTGCTTGATCATCTAATTATCTAATCGTGCCATCTAGGGTGGGTTGACACCTGCCTTCAAGCTTCCAGCCACATCCAGAGACACACCTTGAGGATTCCAAGCACTGTGGTGACAACCACCTCCTTTCAGTTCCCTACCCTCATTCTCTCCATTCTTTCTTCCCCTCTTTGCTCCTTCACTCATTTGATATGTACTTACTAAGGGCCCATCACGCCAGGTACTGTGCTAAATGATGGTTCTCCTTCTATACTTTAAATTCTGGGAGCCCAGGGCCAGGTCTGTTTTGTATCTTTAGTACCATACATAGTATATAAAGCAGTACCCTTCCTGAATGAATGAATGAATGAATGAATGAATGAATAAATGAGACAGCCTCTATTCTTGGGCAGTTAAGGGTCCACTGAGGGACACAGTCCAAACAGTCAGTCTGAAACTGAGAATGAGCACCCAGTAGGTGTCTATTATAGCCCAGCTCCGGGAGTTGGGGAAGCTTGTCTAGTACAGTTCTCAGCTGGAACATTAGATTCAGAATCTGGAATTTCCTCTCAAAAACTACAAAATCCCAATGAACTACACTCCAGAACAATTAAATCAGAATCTATAGGGAAAGGGAATTGGCAATTTTTAAATTCTCCAGGTACTTCTGGTGTGTGGCCTGGGTAGGGGACTGCTGCTCTCGATCCTTCCCACTCATGTGTGGGCCCTAAAGCAGCACCAGCACCAGCACCAGCACCAGCACCAGCACCAGCACCAGCAAGCCCTGGGAGCATGCTGGACACGCAGCAGCCCAGGCTCTACTCCAGACCACAGAGTCTTAGTGCTGCTCTGGAACATGTGCTATCTACATGCAATCCGGAGGACCGAAAGTTAGCCAAGAGAAGTGAGGAACACAAAGAAGCAGGTGTTCTGGGCAGAGGCACACTATGTGCAAAACCACTGAAATAAATGGAATGGCACCTGGCTCAGGATGGCTAGATGACAGTCCATGGAGGGGAGGGAGAGAAGAGAGGTGGGTTGGGGAGAGGAGGACAGAAGAAGAGAGAGTAGGAGAGGTAAGGAGAAGAGAGGGAGAGA
>PVKU01001125.1:319597-341049 GCA_004027475.1 Anoura caudifer | reverse complement strand
AAGCAGGCGAGTGAAATGTTCAAACTGCTAACCTAGAAAATAAAAGGCCTTTCAAAGTGACAGGCAACAAGCTATTCAGGAATCCTTAATTTAGGCCCAAATAACATTTCTATTAGGAGACAAAGGCAATGGGTGTTGATGATAAGGGGAACGATTGCCTCAATAGAAGGAAGGTGCTTTTATTACAGCAAATAACTAACGTGGCCGTTCTCAACCATGCGCTCCGTAGTCAGTGCAATAGCCATGTGTTCAGTGGCCATAATATCTGATTTCTTATTATTTTTGCAAGCGGTTCTTTGGGAAACAAGGTTGCCTAGGCCATTTGCCCAGTTGTATTTGTTTTTTTAATGGCAGCTCCGGCTCGCATTTTGAAGTGGTTTTATATAACTGTTTACAAAGCTTAGAATCATCACAGTGACCAGCGTGCGGAGGCTGGGTTGCAAGAACAGGAGGTGGGAGGCAGCAGGGCCAGTTGGGAAGTTATGAAATAATCCAGCTAAGATTAGGCAAGGCCCTGAACTGAAGTAGTGGCACTGGGGATGAAGAGGGTGGGGACAGTTGCTGGAACTACCGGGTATGTCCCTGAAATGCACGGGACTTACTGACCGATGGACTCCCAGGATGAGGAAAGCAAAAGAGCCTTCCTGGGTGCCCAGGCGGATGCATGCAGGGCTGGGAGGATGATGACATTGTTAAGGGGATGCAAGAGGAGCAGATCTGGAGGGAAGTTAAGGTAGCAGGTCACGAATGGGGCTTGGGATAGGCTGAGACTTGGAACATAAAATTCCCTGGGAAAGCTCAAAGTCTCCCTTGCCTAGGCACAGTGATTCGCCACCGCCAGTGGGGCAGCTGCGTGGGATTGCCATGGGTTAGGCCTGTATCTCTGCCATACGGGACTCAGGTGTCCTCTGTTCCAAATGCCAAAGGAGAATGAGTATGAGAAGCTCCAGGGCTGGGGCTGCGAGGCTGCATTTGCTCCTCCCTGCTCTTTCCAGCTCTCCATCTGGGGACCCAGAAAGCAAAGAATGGTCCTTTCTGGCACCCACCCAACTCAACAGGCCTTACGGCCCTACCCTGTTCAACTCAGAATGACCAGCACTGGAGGCATGTATTTTGTGTCAGCCCAAGATGGCATTAAGAGTCTCTGTCTCGTGGGTGGGCCTATGGCCATGCCTCTGGACAACCTAAGTGGTTAGAGTTCCCCTTCCAGGCCTCCTCTCCTGCAGAGCTCCCTGGAACCCCCCCCCCCCGAAAGGAGCCAGCCCTTGGGGAACTTACTTTAGCTATTGAGGGACAAGATGGGAAGGCAAGTAGGCTG
Organism: Anoura caudifer; assembly: GCA_004027475.1. NCBI lineage: Eukaryota > Metazoa > Chordata > Mammalia > Chiroptera > Phyllostomidae > Anoura > Anoura caudifer. Next base: position 339,731 of record PVKU01001125.1, on the reverse strand, counting down.
GCCTGGTAGTATTCATTTCTGTTCCGTTTAGCTCTACTGGGCAGAGTTGGGCAAATAGCCCTGGTGTGGGAATCAGGACATGCGCTTTTTCTGAATTCCTGCAGGATATCTGCAGCCCACTCTCATTTTGCCGCCTTCTTAAGAGCCAGGCCCTGGAATTAGGCTCATGGGTTCAAATTCTAGCTGTTCAACTAAAGAGCAGATACTGGGCAAGCTGCTTCACTTCTTTAAGCCTTGGTTCCGCACCCTCTCTAGGGAAAATGTCATTACCTGACCTCATGGGGCATTCGTTGCGAGGATCAGATAAGATAATGCTTATAAAACACCAAGTACATTGCACAGCGTAGAGTAGGAAGCCAATACAATGTTAGCTAAATTACCGTACTAACTGAGGGCAACTGTCCCACCCCGACCCAGGTGTTAGTTACTCATATGTAAAACAACAACTTAAACAATGGGCCTTAAACTCATAAACCTTACAGCTCCCACGTGCCATGACCCCACAAACTCTAGACATTGAGCCATCTTCTTTGTGTTGGTGGTGATGGTGGTATTGTTAGTGTGTACGTTTATGTGTGTGTAAGTGTATGTGTGTTTGGGGAAGAGGTAATAAAAGTGGGGTAGAAAGGTAAACTAAGATTCTTGAACACCTAGCGCATGTCTAGCATGTGCTGGGTACTCCACCTGCATTAACTTCTATAATCCTTTCCTAATAATTTAAACAAGAGCAGAAATAAGTAGTATCGTCCCCATCTTAAATAGGAAGAAACTCAAGTTCAGCAAGGTTAACTCAGAGGTCCTAAGTCACAGAGTTGGTACCAGGGCTAACATCAGATTCCTAACTCTTTCCATTGCTTAGAGGCTATGGGGGAATTGCTACAAGTACACAAAGCTTCTCAGTTAAAACAGTAAAAGTGTAGTACTCTGAGAATTCAAAAGGAGGAAGAAAATAAGTTCAGAGAGGAAAATCCAGAAAGCCAGCATGGAGGAGATGGCAAATAGGGGGAGCTTTCCATTGGCAGAAATTATGGCCAAACACAATGGCCATTCCAGGTGGAGACAACAGCATGGACAAAGGCCAATCATGTAAAACCATGAGGCATGTGCAGGAAGCAGCAAGAAGCTCCTTAGGTGGTAGGTGGTATATTGTAGAGAAGTGGGCAAGAGAAGGCTGGAAAAGTCAGCGTTAGGTTGTAGAGGGCCCTGAGGGCCAACCAAGTGCAGGGAGGCCTGGAGGTGGGCTGAAAGAGACGGTGTTAGCCATTGGGAAAAGCCAAAAGGCTGGCCCCTGGCCGGAATTTGCAGGAGAGGCAGTTGAGGTGTATCCAGAGTAGCTCCTACCCAGAAAAAACAGAACCTGAGACTCACAGATGACCAATGCACTGAGCCAGCTCCCTCCACTTTTGGAGGACAGCATCCCCGGCAGCTGGAGCTGAGGCTGGGGGATGAGGAAGGAACACACGGAGAACAGGCTCCTGTACCCTTTTCTCCGCTATGTAAAACATTCCAATGCAAAAGGCCTTCATTCCACGGGGATTTATTTCTGTAGCCAGCCCTTCAAGTCTGATTGATCATCCCAAGTCCCAAAACATTGACATCCATCTGGGGGCCATGTAGCTTAGCTAACACATTGTCTTTGGCATCATGCACTAGCCCTTGTTCTATCCGTTAATGACTGCATGACTTGGACACATTACTTAACATTGCTATACCTCAGTTTCCTTATCTGTAAGTTGGGGATGATTTAAAGGATCTCAGGCAGGAGGTTCTTGTGAGGATTATGAGATAATGCATGTGAACTGGCTGTCGCAGTGCTGACTCACGCTGCAGGCTCAGCAATGTTCTCCATGGTTGTTGGTTTGGGTTTTGTTCATGCAGATATGAGATAAACACACAGGAACTTGAGACAGTTGGACAGTTCAGATAGAGCCAGAGAAAGGCAGAGCTGGAAGGGGGCTTGGAGATCATTCAGCCCCTCAGGCAGAGCCCAACAAGGGAGGTGACTTCCCCAGGTTCACACGTGAGTTGGTGTCCCAAAGGTTCAGGGAAGAAAAAGGAGTGTGGACCAGAAGGATCAGGGAGGCACTAAGCAGGGGGTGGGGGATGATCCTGCTCATCCCAGGGCAGCAGTGACTCATGGCTCCACCCTTTACTACCCGGTCATCCCACCTCTCTGACCTCAGTTTCCATATCTGCTAAGTGGGGGTGACAGTTCCTGCCAGTACATCTGGAACAAAAAGTAAATGAGACGAGTCTGCTGGCCTGTGAAAAAATCTCGGTACATGGTAACTCCTTTAATTTTCCTTTAAATAGAAGACCAGACAAGATAAGTTGGGTAGATAAAAGTAGTGAGGGTTTGCCAGATGAAAGCAGCAGCTTGAACAGAAGTCTAGATTTGGGAAAGAGACCGTTTGGAAAATAAGAGACCTAGATTCGATTCTAGGATCTACTGCTCACCAGCTGAGTGACTTTGGGTCCTCCGTTTCTCCTCTTTAAAAGTGGGTTTCAAAGTTTCCTGGCCTGATTGACAGCAGGGTTGTGTGTGCATTCAATGAGGACCTGAAGCTGCATTGTAAATTATGAAGCTCTCTGTGGGTGAGCTGCTTCTCTCTCTCTCTCTCTCTCTCTCTCTCTCTCTCTCTCTTTCTCTCTGGACTGGGAATGGCTTGAGGCCAACATTGGGTCCCCATCTTGGAATCGCTACCCCTGTAGTTCTTGGCACACAGTGCGTACTACCTCTGTGTGGATAGAAACCACATCGTCCCCAGTCACCCTTGGGAATGCCCCCCACTCTGGCTGTATGAGGGACTAAGGCCTTCCCCTCTGACTGACCCAGCTCTATTAGAAACAACCTTTGTCCTGGCAAATGACTAAGGTGACAGATGGACCCCTGTTATTCGCTGAAAGGTTGGGCCTGGCTTATAGCGGATGGGAGGGAAAGAATGAAAACGTGGTGTGCCCCAGAGAGATTAGGCCCGGTGGTTTCCAGGCAAAGCCATGGTCCTTTCACATGCACACAGATATGCTTGGAATGGATGTTGAAGTCTTAATATAGACTGCCCACATGCCTGTTCCCAAATGCTGTCAGCAAAGTGCTGTCTCTGTTTCCCTCCCAGAGTATATTTTGGGAGCCTGGGGCAAGGGCACCATCTGGGCTCCCCTGTTGTATAGGGAGGGTAATCCAGCTTTCCTTTCTATTTCTCCTTTGCTCCACTGTCTGTCCAGACCAGCCCCCTCAGTAACCCAATCAAAGGGTCCTCCTATAAAACAAAGCCCCTAGGAAAGGAAGGAACTAGCTGCATCCTGCAAAGAATTGTCATCGAATGGCAATCAGACCACATGGGTGCAGGAAAGGTGATGCCAGACAAGGTCACTTTCACTCGAACCTGAGACTCTACACCTTCATGATGATGTATAGCACAGATGTGTAGCACGAGAGCCCCGTCATTACCTCTGATTCACAGAGAAGGAAACTGACTTTCCCAGCCATGACCCTCAGTGTGGGAGTACCACCAATCCTTGTCCCCCACACATGCCACAGGGGCTGTTTGAAAATGTATGAGAAGCATTTGGGATTGTCACCATGATAAGAGGTGCTACAAACACTTAGTAGGAGGAGTCCAATGGTTCTAAAGACCTTACAATGCATGAGACAATCATGCACCATCAAGACTTGTCCAGACCTAATTGTCCACAGCTCCTTAAGTGACAAACACAGGCTGGGCAGCGGGAGAAAGCCTGGATTCTGAGACGGTATTAACTTATGCAGCAAGCCCATTCATCTGCATTCATACTCCTTCCTGCTTCTTCAGTGTGGTGTGTCTTTGTGGCTCCCTCTCTCCTGAGTGGCATACAAGAACCCAAACTGGATCCCATTGTCCTCTGGCATTTGGCTTCAGTTTAAATTGCAGTAATAGGCCAGAACAAGGGGGGCCTCCCTAGGTCATTCAAATTAGTTCTTGGCATTTTTTGCCCTTATTTTTCAGTAATTGGGTGACTTGTAACTAACTTCTTGGAATAAGCTAATACTTTTCTATGTTCAGTACAAAACTGAACTTTGTTTTGTACTCTCTACTCATTTTTTATAATCTTCCTAAAGACTTTCCCTGATTTTTTGGAAGCCTGTTTTAGGGCCTCCCATTCCACGTGATCCAGATTGATAGGTTGTCTTCTTATTCTCTTTTTTTTAAAAGAAACAAAATCACTGAACAATTTGCAGTGGCTTTTATGATGAAAATATGTAGGCAGATATTCAAATTCCCTGTCAAGCACCATTACATGAGGCATTTTATTGAATTGGGGGGCTCTGGTCCCAGGGTTTGCAATGCATGGCTCACTGAGAACCTGGGCATTTTCTGGAAGGGCAAGACTAGGCAAAAGTTGGCAGGCAGTTGGCACTGTGATCCTGGAAGAGTCAGACATCGTGGAGAGAAAATGTGCTCTGGTGAATAGTTTTCAGCGGAGTGATCTGTGCCCAATACAAACCCAATGTTATCGCCATCCCATACCCTCTAATACACACCCTCTTCTTCATCTTAAAACGTATAAGGACTTTCCATTGTTCTTAAGATCAAGGCATAATTCTTACCAGAGTCTCCAAGACTGGGAATGGCCCAGTCCCTACTCTTCTCCTAGGTCATCTTACCTTCCTCTCCCTTACCTGCTGGGCTCCAGCTTTTTCCTCTTACATATGCCTGCATGATGCCTCGGGCCTTCACACATGTGCTCCCTTCTGCCTCTGAGATCTTCCCTCTTTTCATCACCTCATGCCCAGCACAGTCCCCAGTGTACGGGAGGCACAAAGAAGTGTTTGTTGAAAGAATAAATGAATGAAGGCATGGGAGTCAAGTCTCAGGTGTGGGATATTTGTTTTCTTTGGGTTTGATTTGGTTTGGCCTACACACTCTCAAGTGGAGAAAACAAGGGTCACAAACTGGCAGCCGGGAGGGCCAGAAACTCGCCTACACACGGGTATTCCTTGGCCGTGATCCCTAGCTGACCACCTTCTGCCATTTGTACAGCCAGCCTGGGCGCTAAAGTCACTGCATTTGCAACCCCAGGCTTAAACATCCTGTCCGCTGAAACTGTCATTTAAATATTTGGTTTCAATTCAGTGTAATTTAATTGACTTGGATGGAAGCTCAGGAGACAACACCCCATCCCCCCACCAATGCGCATTCTTCTTCTTGAAGAATCACATAACCTTGTCTTTGAAATCTCATGTTAACCAGATTCAGACTTCAAGGCCTAGAAGGCAACTGGGGCCCACTCACCTGTTATGGAAGACCTTTCCTTTAAAACCCAGTCCCTTTGACTGCCAGCATGGGGCTCTTTCTACTCCTCATCACGAGTCAATTCACTATGGATGGTGTTTGTGTATTTAATGGCTTTGAAAGTATGTTTTTCTGGTCATTAACTATCACACTTTCCGCAATTAATGTGTGCAAAATCAAGCCTAGTTTTATGAACACTTTATCCAAATTGCTCTGCAGCTTGATTTACAAAAGGACAGAAAACCCTCCTCTCTTATCTAATAGATGCCGTTTACGAGCATATTTCCATCAATATGACAGTTTGAAGAGCACTCATCAAGAATGACCCTTCTGAATTAACACCAATGGAATATGCAGGCTTTCGCAAGCAGTGTGTGAGGATTTAATCTTTGCTTCCTCCGGGATGGGTGTTTACGGCCTCTACAGAAAGCAGATGTGATAAATAATACATTATAAAAGTCTTAATAGACTTGCTTGCTTATAGAATTGGAGTCGAGGAAGAATGAGGGCTGTTACTCTTGGTCCTGGGGTTCCCCTGCTCTGGTCTAAAGACCTGGAGTGACAGGCTCTGCCTCTGTAATTTGCCTAATTTAATCTCCGTGATTCCCTCCAAAGGAGTCTCACTATTCTTCAGATGAGTTGGTTTTTTCCTTCTAAAAAGGTCATCCAAGTAGCCCACCACCCCAGGTACTCCCACCAGAATACCTGTAGGAATTATTTATTGGAGTTCCAAAAAGAATGAGTATTGAGTACTCCAATTTTCGGTAAAAAAGAGAATATATATATATATTTGTTCTACATATGTAACATTAAAGTTTATTCATTCAAGTATTTAAGTACCTGGACTATGTTGGGCATCAAGCTACATGCTGAAAATACAACCAATGTGTATCCACTATCTTTTCAAATCCGTCCCAAAACCGAGAAGCCACAAGCGGTTGGCCTCATGTCACAGATCAGTAAACTGAAAGACAGGTGATTACCTGAGGTCACAGAACAAGGAAGGAACACAGCTTGGACTCAGTACTAGAACTTGAGATTCTAAGGCCTTGAAACAATTTCATACAACACAGCTGCTTCTTATTTTAAAAAGAGTTCAGTTTCTACTCTGTTTCTCAATGATTTGAGCTGGGCTGATTCTCAGATCAACTGTGAAGGATAGCCAAGAGAAGCTTCCTCAGTCAGCCCTTGGCTTTCATCAACTGCAGAGTGCCTATGACTGCTCACTGCCCGTGGATATTTGACAAACCACATTTCTCTTCAGTTTAGTCCTACCTAAACTGGTGAGTCCATAAACATTTACAAATGACTACGAGGGGAGAAAAGCCTTACATTGCGGTCCCCTGAAATGTCTTTTGTACTGCACTGTGGCTTCCGCATTGCCCTGTGGGTTCCATCCCCTACCAATGGAGAATGGAGTTTCTTGAGCCTTTCTCAGCCACTCATGATTATCACATGAACATTTAGAGGCTGCCCGCCTTGTCCACTGGCAGAGATCAGACCTCAGGCATGGACATTGCAGGCATCAGGTTGAAACACTGGATTTTTTTTTTCTTTTAAGTACAATTCAAAACTGGAGTCATTTTAGTTTGGATGATGAAACAGAAGTAACTTACTAACAGTTTCTAATGAGTCTAAGAGATGTAAGAAGTAGCCATCACATTGTTAAGTCAAAAGAGCCAACTGTTAAAGCTGGGTTCTCTGGCTGAAGTAAGAAGTAATTCCACCATGATGGCTGTTAACTTGGTATAGATGTAACTTAGAAATGGGTGGTCCCTACTGAGATGTTCGTGCTTCTTTTCCCCATTTTTCTCAACTAAGATTTTTTTTCCAATGTTTACTTACTCTTGATTCCTTATAGGAACCCTACTTGATTATAATAAAATAACAAAATATATAAAATTATAAATAAAGTAGTAAAAAATAACTTTGAACATCAATCATGTTGTTTTCCATTAGCTAATAGTCAGTTAGGCTTCTTGGGTATATGATTTAAGAGACATTGGCCTATCTGCCCCTTAAAACTCTTCTGGAACATCCTTATCAACTCATGTTGACCAAGCTTTTTTGTGGGTAGTAGAAGTAGAGAAAGGACTCTTGCCTTAACCAAAGGAACTGTGTAATATTACATCTCTGCAATAATTTGAAACAAAGTGAGTCTTCATTAATATTATTAATGTGGGCTCTGGAATTGCTTATTTAATAAACATTTAACAAAAGTGACCTAAACAGCCCTGGTCAGTGAGGCTCAGTTGGTTGGAGCATTGTCCCAGGGGCCAAAAGTTCGCAGGTTTGATTCCGTCAGGGCACATGTTTGATCCCTGGTCAGGGAGCATTCCAGAAGGCAAACGATCAATGTTTCTCTCTCTCTCTCTCTCTCTCTCTCTCTCTCTCTCTCTCTCTCTCTCTCTTTCTCTCTCCCCCCCACTCTCTCTCCAACCTCTCTTTTTTTACTCCCCTTCCTCTCTCTCTCTCAAAAAATTTAAAAAATGACCTGAACATAACAGAACAGTGGCTTTCACTCAGAGGGATGATCACGAGTCCAGGAGAGACAGTGCATAGATAGTTTGAATAGAACACATTTGTTCTATATATGTACTATTTCCATTATATGGACTACACAGAGAAAAGACTGGAAAAATCTTCTTGGCAATCAGAAGATAAATAAGATACAAAAAAAATGAGTGATAGGCAGACCCTGTCCTCAAGAAATATGGTCGAGAAGGGTTCACAGTCTGTTACCCTCGGAACTGAACTAGTCGTGCATCGTCCAGGGCCTCTGATCTCCTTTATCTGCGCCCCAGCAGCCAAACGGTATAGCAGTGACCATCACAACCTTCACTGAACGAGCGCTTGCTTTGTGCCCGACACTGCGTCTGAATCCTGCTTCACCCCATTTATGCGCGTTCTCTCATTTAAATGTTCAAGCTCTTTTAATCATTCCAAAAGGGCTTTGAGTGGTTATGTTGTAGTCACAGTTTTTGCATGTGAAGAAATCAAGGCTCAAAGAGACTAAGTAGCCCAGCACGTTTGATTCCAGAGCCACTGAATGACCTTCATCTGCACCCTGCACGGGAATGAGTTAGAGGCAACGGGAGTATGGATGGGAAGTAGATGAGTGCAGAGAAAGAGAACAGTCTGAGTTTCAGGCTCCCAATGAGGCAGAGAATTAGTTTTAAAATCAGCTAAGGTTCAAAAAGTGCCCTCAGACCTCACCTGTGAATCCCGGCAGTTAGCAGACACCACTTAGAAGGCACTTCCAGGAGGATCAGACCTCATTACAGGAAGCACATCCTGCTCTCGTTTTCAGCAGGATCATGGGGGAAAGTTAGACTTCTAGAAGCAGCCATTTCAGAATGTTCCAAGAAAAAAAAAAAAAAGGATATCCTAACTCAGTAGTTCTTGATAAAGTTGTAAGAAATATGTTTCCTCAGAAGAGACAACTCTCTAGAAGATTCTTGGCATGTGATTTGGTTTGTGACAACAATTTTTCAAGTCCAGAAACCAATAAGGAGGAAATATGTTCAATCTTTACATCATGGAAGGAAAAATAAGGAATATTTGGTGTCTGTCTTGTATATGTGTGGTCCTGTCACCCCATTTATTTTCACTGGCTTGATTGTGCCCTGCCTGGTTCCTGAAAGACTGTGATGGATCCTCTTGTTTTGTTCCCATGACAATCCTCAGACTCATTGCCATAACAAAGTTGAAGAGACTAAAGCACAGAGGGGTAAAGCCACTAGCCCGAGGTTACTTGGGCAGAAGAGATGAGGCACAGAGCCTTGCCTTTTCCAGCATTATTATCCTGCACCCAAACATACCACCCTACACTTACGATGACCCAGTACGACCGTATGACCCAGTGAAAAGCACTGTGCTTTCAAATCCAAGTTTCCCTATCTTCTGGGGAGAAAAATACTATATTTCACCCTGGTTTTATCAGCTGTTCTGATAGCTGGACCACATTTGGGGGTCTTCAGTTAATGGAATTATAATGGCACTTCTTTATTTTTAGCCATAATTGCATTCCGTGTCTTAAAATGCAGGTAATCATCAGTCACCAGGCAGACCAGTGATAACTGCCAGACCTTCGGGCGAGGATGCGGTGGTTGGCAAATATCAAACAGCGCTCTTCTCTGCAGACTGTGTGTGCTCTTGCACTTAAAGACACACTTGTTAATGACTTTCCATAAATAAGTTCCAGCTTATAATTGTTCCAGCAACAGCTGCTGAAATGTGATCTCCCCTCAAGTGTAAAACACCTCTTCTTTTCTCTTTACTTTTTTGTGGGAAGAAAATATTTGTACATGCAAAAGCAAAGTGGGCCAGGTTCACTCTTTGGCTGTGTGACCTTGGAAGAGTTGCTTAATCTCTTTGTGCCTTTCTATCGCCCTTTGCCTATTTCAGGAACAAATGGGGTATTTCGGGTGAGCTCCTCAAGGGTATGGAATAAGTAACATTCATCTCTGGGTTCCTGGGGTCTGGCATACAATCGGCACTTGGGACTTGTGTGAAGACTGGAATGAAACTCACTTGAGTTGGATATGCCTTGAAAAGTGTAAAAGGCTGTAGAAATGTCCAATGGTAATCATTGCCATTTGAACAAAATCGAGAGGCTAATACTCGATTCTTTCAACATGTGCTTCTTCCTATCTCTTTAGAACACATTCTGGAAAATGAATACCCCGAAGCGTTTTGTTCGTCTCTCAAATTTAAACTAGGAGTGTTGGCAAACCACAGACTGCTACCTGTTTTTGTAAATAAAGTTTTATTGGAACCAAGCACATCCATTCTTTTCTACTTCATCTCTGGCTGCTGTCATACAAAAGCAGAAGTAAATAGCTGTGACAGAAATTAGCCATGTCATCCACACAGCTGAAAATATTTATTATCTGACTCTTTACAAAAAAAAAAAAAAAAAAAAGTCTGCTGACCTCTGAGTTATAGGTTGACCCAATGAGGATGCATCTCTCTCTAAAAGCTCTGACCTCATCCAGGGCCTAGAGCACACATGTCTGAACAGAACAAGATAAACTGGAAAATTATCCAGGCTTCAGTGGGTAACACCTTCTTCCTCCAGTTTCTTTGGAAGAATAGACTCAAAGTGAGGACCCTGAAGAGGGGGTGCATATACTTAATTCCTATTCCTGTAAGAGCCAAAGGCCCTAATCTCTACTGCTTATATAATAATTATAGGCAACAAAAGCAGTAACAGCTAATTATGGAGTGATTACTAATGCTAGTCTCTGGGCTAGATGCGCTATGTATTCTGTCTCATAAATTCATCTCCACAATTCTATGAAGTAGTTGGTATTATTATTCCTATTTATAGATGAGAGGTCTGCCTTGCCCAAGGGTACCCAGTGGTGAAGCCAGGCTCTGCAATCCACATAGTTCAGTGTGACATTTAGTTTCTGGGTTCCCATTAGAGATGCCCTTTAGGATTCCAGGCTGTTCCCTTTCCAGTTCAGCCAAGCACGTTGCTCTCCCTCTTGCCCAGGGCATTGCATTTTATTCTATTATTGACAACCTGTATGGTTTCATTCATTTCCTTCATAATTATTTCTCCCTTGCTACTGCTAATATGTGCCAGGTACTGTGATGGGTGTTAAGGACATCATGGGGACAAATCAAAAACAGTTTTTGCCTGGATGCAGCTCCAAGTCCAACAAAAGTGATGGACATTGATCAATCGTACAATAAAAGTTGAAATAAAACTGCGATATGTACGTCAAAGAGGAAAGGCCCAGGGTGCCCCGAGAGTGGATTACAGGGGTCTCTCTCGAGAGGTGACCCTGGACCTCAGGTTGAAATGGGTTCATAAATGAGAGTCAGGCACAGAGGGGAGGGAAGGCTGTTCTAAGCAAGAGAAACAGCATAGGCACAGGCTCTAGGGAAGGAAGAAGCGTGGTGTGGAAGGGAGACTGAAAGGAGGTCACCGTGGCCGGAGCATGTAGAACAAGGAGACTTGGTTGGAACAGTTGGAGGTCACACAAGGCTTGTGCTCAGATTTGGTCTCTGTCTTAAAGGCGATGGGAAGCCACTGAGGTGTTTACGCCTGGGTGAGGCAGGCGGTGGCATTATCACTCTGAATTCTGCCTGTGGTCCTCTGATACAGTGCTGATGTTGCTTGAGTTCACTAAGGAGCTTCAGCTATTGGAGCATCACGCTGAGAAAGACGAACCAAGGTGTGTACGTCAGGGTCTGAAAACACAGCTGGTCTCCCCGCCGAGGTGTGAGGGGTGAGCGAGCAGCAACCTGGCACGCACGGGGAGGCATCTCACTGCTACAGAGTGAAAACTCTGTTTGAGACCGTCACGCCAGAGCCTGCTCCCAGCCTAACCAAGGACGAGAGCAGCTTGCTGTCAACCTGAAAGCTTGCTTGCAGCAGGTTGGCTCGTTGGTAAAGATGACTACTCACATTTTGAAAGCTGAGTTACTTGTCACCAAAGACCAATCATTGTCAGGCTCCTCACATCAGGTATGGAACACAGAGGAAGATTTGCCTCTGATCCTAAGAGAATTCTAGGCATAAACACAACTCTTATTCACCCTTAGAATGGAATCCAGACCCCCTAGCTTAGCCTGCCAGGCTCTCTGGGGTCTGGCCCTGCCTCCCTCTTTGACTTCAAATCAGACCACTCTCCCTCATTTAGTAGTTGCTCAATAAACATTTGTTGAATGAATGGATGTAGGAAGGACTACATGATCCTGGGCAAGACACAGCTCCCTTCTGATCTCAATTTCTTCATTTTTAAAAGAAATGGCTGGCCTGACTTTTCTCAGAGAACCCCTCTAGACTGAAGACTATGAGATGCAGAATTAGGACCATTCAGCAAACACTTGCAGCATCTCCTTTAAGTCAAGTCCTATGACAGATACCAGGGACATGATGATGGATGTCCTTGTCCTTGAGAGGTTTATTCAAAAGTAGAGATAGACACCAAGAAAATAGTTTCAAAATAGCACCTGGCTGGTGTGACTCAGTGGATTGAGTGCTGGCCTGTGAACCAAAGGGTTGCCAGTTCAATTCCCAGTCAGGGCACATGCCTGGGTTGTGAGCCAGGTCCCCAATAGGAGTCGCATGAGAGGCACATTGATGTTTCTCTCCCTCTCTTTCTCTCTCCCTTCCCTTCTCTAAAAATAAATAAATAAAATCTTTTAAAAATCCAAGTAGCACAGGGGTGTCAAATTTTCACCAGGGACCACATCAGCCTCGAGGTTGTCTTCAGAGGTCCAGATGTAGAGCTCCTTGCCCCTAGTTGAGGGGTAGTTACATTTATACAGTCCTACAATTACATTCGGTCCTTTGAAGGCAACTGCAAGGCTGATGTGTCCCCTGGTGAAAATGAGTTGGACACCCCTGAAGTAGCATGATTCATGGGTGTGAACTCTGTAGTCATAGGAACCAGGCACAATCCCAGCTCTGACCACTTCCTTGAGCAAACAGTCACTCAGTGGCCCATGACTCAAATGGAGGTAATGGCCCTAACTCATGGAATTTTGTGAGAATTAGATGAGATGGTGTTATCATTGCTGGCATCATCTCTGGTACAAAGAAATGCTCAGCAAATGTTGGTGATGATCGTCAGCAAATGATGATGGGGATGAATGTCAGCAACGATACTCAGCACTCGTGTGACCGTACCAGTTATGTATGGCTCAGTGCGGCAATTTTCAACCTTTCTCATCTCATGGCACATAAACTAATTACTAAAACTCTGCAACACACCAAAAATATATTTCTTGCCAATCTACAAAAAAATAGGTGTCATTTTGATTCATTTACACCACTGGCTATTGTTGTGTTGACTGTTGTCATTTTTTTTATTTGACAGTCTAAGGGAAAAGAGATCATTGCATATTTCAAAAGTTCTTGCAGCCCACCAGTTGAAAATTGCTGGCTTCCCATATTTTCAGATCACTCAGTACCTAGGCCATTCTCGTTGTAAAATAGTTCGAACTTGCCCCTGGATGAGAGCACCAAAGGAGCAGAGATGCTCACTGATGCTAAATGTCAGTGGTTCATGGACGATGTCCTGGGGAAGCTAAGACCAGGGCTGAGCTACAAGGTAAAAAAGAGTAGGCAAGGCCTCCTCTGTCTCCACTTTGCCCTCCAGAAGCAGCCAGAGGAAGCTTTAAAAATGCCAATCGGATCAATTGATGTCTTCTTAAAACCAGTGACTGTCTATTGCACTTGGAATCAAATCAAAGCTCCTCACCATGGTCTGGAAAGCCCTGCATGAGCTGGTCCCATCTCAGTCACCGTCACCCTCCCCCGGCATACTCGGACTCTGGGCACTGGCTGTGCTCTCTGGAAGCAGTGCACCCCACTTTGACTGCCCCAGCCTGCCTGCGCCTGACTCCTCTTCATCAACAGAGCCCACCTCAAATGCCACCTCTGCAGGGAGGTTCCACCAACTACGCTACTGACGTTCCCTCTCCCACCCCCCATCCCATTCTTCCCACTACTGCTATTCACTTTACAAGCCAGAATCTTGCTCGTTTCCATTAAACCTCTTGGCGCAACCTGAAATTATCTCTAGGAGGGCAAGGACTTCCTCTGTCTTGTTGTCATTGGCCTCAGCACATAGTTGGCCCTCAAAGATGGTTTTGAACAAACAAGTGCCAGGTCCTTGTAAAGGATTCAGATGAGGCAGCGTGTTCTGGGATGAGAACACAAGGTTAGAGCTAGTGCCGCACAATGTGGAGTCATATCAGGTCACGGAGAACTTTGATCTGGAGAATTTTCTGGATCTTGGCATCTACCACATTGGAGCACCGGGAAGAGACCAACAATATCACGTTCCTTCCCCTAAGACAGCCATTTCTCAGTCGCACATTTCCAGAGAACTTCTCTTGGAGGACACCCATCTAAATTAATAAAGAGTCAAGATTATAAAATAATTTTCGCTAATCCAGGTTTAGCTCTTCCCCATGGTAATTCCAAGCAGACTAGCAGAAGTCCTCAGGTGTCTCTTTAATGAATAGTTAAACTCGGTGTTTAATCAGCACATCATCCTATAAGCCCCCAAAGAGTTTGCTCTTGTTAAGTGGTTTCAACACCATCCCTGCAGTCTTATTGGCTCGTGCACTTGCTTAGAAGGTCAAAAGTTCAATAATTGATCCTCTGTTTCGTGTCAAATACTGATTACCTTGAATAAACCCCCCAAACTGGGAATCAATTAAAATACAACTTGTGCTTACCCAAATTTTTCAAAATTCTGACTTTGGAAGGTTTGGATTTTTAAATATTACCTATAATTGGCAAGAAGCAATCCACAGACATCATGTTTAGAACCCACGTGCCAACGTAATACTCTCTTCTTCGCATCTCTGCGTGGCTGCTCCACAAGCCCAAATTAAGGGCAGGACAAGCAGCAGACCTCCTTCCCCCAGACCCACCCACACCCGTGCCCGTTGCGAGTGGTTGGTAGGTCTTAGACTCACACCACTATGCCTGGTGAGGAGGGACAAAGGCAACACCTACAGCAGTGTGATTGCCCCCAACAAAGACCTGAGAGGCAGGCCGGGGGGGGGGGGGGGGGGGGAGCACTGACATTTTATAGTTAAGCCCTACTGTTTGTATTTGAACTACTGCAAGTCCTCAGGCATCTTTTCCTCTCCTCTGGCCTTTGATGCCAAAATTGTGTTCTGACAGGTGGGAACAAGAAGTCTGACCACTGCCACGCTGTCCCCTGGGGTCTTCTGGTGGTCCTGACTGTTCTGAGGCCTGGGGAATCACTTCGTGCTCACTTGCCCCACACACATGCACATTCTATAAACTTCAAAGTCCTGTGGGCTGTATCTCTGCCTTAATAGCCACCACCTGAAATGACCCCGTGCCGGCCTCCAGCTCCCCCGCGCTAACCTCCCCCTTGCAGTCCATGCTCATTCTCTCATCCCCTGCCCACAGCGTCCGTAGCTTACAGCTTATATACCAGGACTCCTGCGATCTGGACTCAGTCTACCTTCCAACACACACGATGCAAGCTCCCCTTAACCTAGACCATCTGAACTGGAAGAGGGGTGAACAGTCAGACAAAATAGGGCGCTGCTCACCGGCCAACAGTCTCTGCTAGAACAACTACTAATGTGCGTTCGAACTCCTGGGGATTTGTTAAAATGCAGATCTCCATTTGAGGGACTAGGGTAGGGCTAAGAATACGCATTTCTAACAAGCGCCCAGATGCTGTGGCTGCTGCTGGTCCCTACGCCGCACATTGAGTAGCAAACCACTATGTGATCTTTTTAACGTCTAATTTGTACGTGGTGGGGGGTGGAGGTTGTTCAGGGGATTGCTGTAGTCAAAATAGCTTTATTTTAAGATGATGTTAACGCTATAAAATCACCATGTTTGTAGATCAAAATGTCAATTTCCTATGGTTCAACCTAATACAAGAGGCAATCCATCAACCAATGCCTAATAGAAACCAAAGTTTATGATACGAGAATTTTAGCCAATTAACCCTGGAATGGAGAGGAAACAAGACTTCAAATCAAACTTCTAAATGTGCTAGCCTGAGCTTAAAGCAGAGCACACCTGACCCCTATCCTTGCCAGCTCCTTTCTCACGGATCCTGGCTCCTACAGAATCCCACCCTGCGGGGCACCTAGGAGACTTCTCCCTGCTTCTTTCAGTCTTGTAAGTTGAAGAGAAGGATCACTCCACTGGATTGCCTTCCACTGACCACTCTCCAAAGCATAGTTCTCAGAACATGCTGAAATTTCAAGGCCTGCCTTGAAGCACTGGCACATGCCCAGGTGGCTTCGTAGGTCACCTGGTGGGAAGATCTCAGCAGATGGCAGGATGTGTTTTGATTCTCAATAAGAAGCTTACTCAACACTGACTGGGAGGTGTGGCAGGTCCCCCACAGCTCTGGTTCTTTCGCATAACAACACTTCTCCACCTACAGAGAGTTCTGGCTGTGTGTGTGGGCTGGAGGAAGGGAGGGACAGGCAATTGATAATCACAGGTCTAAAATACCTGCCTGGCCCGAGTCCTGCACAGACAAAGCATATTCACCAGCCCCTTCCTGTGGTTGCCCTTCTGATGGCAGAGTAGTGGCTGTATAACCATCTGCCACCATTGGCAAAACTCACAAGAAGTGAAAAAGCAATAAGCAAATAAGATATTTCAAGAGCAGCAGGAGCATGTGTTCCTTCTGTGAGCAGCTCTACAGACTGAAGCTGTTTGGTATAGTCTCAGGTTCGAGGTACCATCCATCGGAGTGGACACTGATGGGATATTGATGCTTATTAATCATGTTGCACTAGTTGTCCACTCCAACTGCCTTCTATCGGGAGAGCTTTTAACAGATACCAACTCCCTGTTCCCACCCCCAAATCAATTAAATCAAAATTGGGGAGACAGGCACAGGTGGGTTTTAAAAGCACCCAGGTGATCTGGATGCATAGTAAAGGTTACAAACCACTGTGTTAAATGTGTTGTGTGTGTTTTTTTTTTTTTTAAAGATCAAGCAAAAGCACCTTTGTTGATCAGTGATGCTTCTCAACTTCTGAAACTTCAACTTTTTAAAAAATGCAATACAGGATGTTGTTAATAATGAGCATTCTCATACTTTCAGAGTCACAAATCGCTTATACATGCATTATCTTATTAGATTCTCAAATCAGCCTGTGGGAAATGCTAACACCATTACAGAAAGATACATGCTGGGCTTGCTGTGGCATTGTTTACAAGAGACCAAAAAAAAAAAAGTGAAACAACCTGAAAGCTAGTGGAACAATGGCTAAATATGTTATGGGGTTTCATGTAATGGAGAATTCTACAGCTATTAGAAAGGCTTCCCTAGATCTATACACATTGACTTAGAAAGGTAGCCACAAACTAGTTTTAAATTTTAAAACATCAAATTCAGGACCAGGATTATAAATTATTACATTTCTATTTTACTTTTTTCTCACTCTTTTTTAAAATATATTTTATTGATTATGCTATTACAGTTGTCCCATTCCCTCCCCCACCCCCGGCTTTATTCCCCTCTGCTCTGCACACTCCCTCCCACCTGCATTCCCACCCTCCATCTTACTTCATGTCCATGGATCATACATATGTTCTTTGGCTTCTACATTTCCTATATATTTCCTATATTATTCTTACCCTCCCCCTTTCCATTTTGTACCTACCATTTATGCTACTTATTCCCTGTGCTTTTCCCCCATCCACCCCCCTCCGCACCTCCGCACTGATAACCCTCCATGTGATCTCCATTTCTGTGATTCTTTCCTGTTCTAGTTGTTTCTTTAGTTTGTTTTTGTTTGGGGGGTTATTTTTTAGGTTCAGTTGTTGATAGTTGTAAGTTTGTTGTCATTTTACTATTCTTAGTTTTGATCTTCTTTTTCTTAGATAAGTTCCTTCAACATTCAATATAATAAGGGTGTGGTGAAGATGAACTCCTTTAACTTGACCTTATCTGAGAAGTACTTTATCTGCCCTTCCATTCTAAATGAAAGCTTTGCTGGATAGAATAATCTTGGATGTAGGTATTTGCCTTTCATAACTTCAAATACTTCTTTCCAGACCCTTGCCTGCAAGGTTTCTTTTGAGGAATCAGCTGACAGTCTGATGGGAACTCCTTTGTAGGTAACAGCCTCCTTTTCTCTTGCTGCTTCTAAGATTCTCTCCTCATTTTTAATCTTGGGTAAGGTAACTATGACGTGCCTTGGTGTGTGCTTTCTTGGGTCCAACTTCTTGGTGACCCTGTGCTTCCTGGACTTCCTGGAAGTCTATTTCCTTCACCAGATTGGGGAAGTTCGCCTTCATTATTTTTTCAAATAATTTCTTACTCTTCCTCTTCTCCTTCTGGCACCCCTATGATTCAGATGTTGGAACATTTAAAGTTGTCCCAGAATTTCCTAAACCTCTCCTCATTTTTTTAAATTCTTGTTTGTTCATTCTGTTCTTGTTGAACATTTATCTCTTCCTTCTAGTCCAAATCACTGATCTGAGTCCTGGTTTCCTTCCTTTCACTGTTAGTTCCCTATACATTTTCCTTCATTTCACTTTTCATAGCTTTCACTTTTCCCTCTATTTGCAACCATATTGCACCAATTCTGTGAGCATCCTGATTACCAGTGTTTTGAACTGTGCACCTGATAGGTTGGCTATCTCTTCATCGTCTGGAACTTTGATCTGTTCTTTCATTTGGGCAATATTTTTTGTCTACATGTGCCTGTTACATAGTAAGGGGCAGAGCCTTAGGTATTCACCAGGGCGGAGCAACCCACGTTGCTGCTTTGTGACATTGTATGTGGGGGAGGGGTCTGAGAGGGAATAATGCTAGTTGCTCAGCTCTCTGTTGGCTTTCAGTCACTTTCTCTGTTACCCACAAGCAAATTGGGCCCTTCTGGTGCTGATTCCCAGGTGGGTGGTCTTGTGTACGTTCTAGGACCCTGTGGGTCTCTCCAACAAACTCTCTTGTGAGGCTGGGAGTTTCTCCTGCCACTGCAACCCCCACAGGTGGTTTCAATCAGAGGTTTAGAGGCCTTATTTCCCCATGCTGGAACCCTGGGCCGCTCCCCAGTTGTTCCTCCCAGTTTATCCGCACTTGAATGTGGGACTGCCCATTCCGCCTGCCACCACCTTGCCAGTCCCAGTGCTCCAGCTCTCACCCTGCTGTGAGTCCTCTCCGCCTTGGCTGCCTGTCTCCACCCCGCCTACTGGTCTGGATAAATGTTTCTTCTTTAACTCCTTGTTGTCAGACTTCCATATAGTTCCATTTTCTGTCAGTTCTGGTTGTTTTTGTTTTCAAATTTGTTTTCTTGTCCTTCTTTTGGTTTTGCAAGTAGGCACAGTGTATCTACCTATGCCTCCATCTTGGCCAGAAGTCTCACTCTTTTATTTTTAACAACTTTATTTGAGATATCTTTGACATGTAAAAGATTGTATATACTTAAGGCATATGACTTTTGATGTTTTGGTATGTTTATACATTGTGGAAAAATAGCCATAATCAAGATAAATAATACATCCATCACCTCCACCTAGTTACTATTTGTGTGTGTAAGAAGATTTAAGATTTATCCTCTTAACAACTTTGAAGTATATGATGTAATATTGTTAATTATGGTCACCATGCTATACATTAGATCCCCAGAGCACATTCATTTGCATAACAAACTTTGTACCCTTGGACCAACATCTCATTTCTCCCTTCCTCCAGCCCTTGACAACCACCATTCTATTCTCTGCTTCTATGAGTTTGACTATTTTATAAAGTGAGATCATATATATGTGTCTTTCTGTGCCTGGCTATTTCACTTAGCGTAATGTTTTTCTGGTTCATCCATATTGTTGCAAATGGCAGGATCTACTTTTTTAAGGCTGAGTAACATTGTATTGTATATCTTCTTTATCTATTCATCCATCAGTGGACACGTAGGTTGTTTCTATATCTTGGCTATTATGAATAATATTGTAGTGAACATGAAAGTTCAGATATCTCTTTCAGATCCAGATTTCCTTTTCTTTGGGTATATATCCAGAAATGGGACTCTCTGGGTCATATGATAGTTCTATATTTAATTTTCTGAGGAACTACATACTGTTTTCCATAATGGCTGTACCAGTTTACATTCCCACCGTCAGTGTACAAGGGTTCTCTTTTTTCCACATCCTCTTCAACACTTGTTTTCTCTTGTCTTTTTAATAATAATTGTTCTAAAATGCATGAGGTAATATCTCATTGTGGTTTTGATTTGCAATTCTCTGGTGATTGGTGATATTGATCACCTACTCATGTACATATTGGCCATTTGTATGTGCTGAGAATTGTTTGTTCATGTCCTTTGCCCATTTTTTAATCAGGCTTTTTTTTTTTTTTTTTTTTTTTTTTTTG